>CM045559.1:27631063-28231063 GCA_024721245.1 Mitragyna speciosa | reverse complement strand
ATACCGTGGGAGGGGTAAGGGAATTAGAGAAAAGAAAAGAAAAAAGAAAAAAATTAATTAATAAAAGAAAAAAGAAATTAGTTTAGATTGAAAAATAATAAATAAAAAATAAAAAAATTAATATTTTTTTCTAACAACGAATTTACAAAATACTTTTAGTCATATAATATAGGCATGGATCACAAAATATCTTCTGACATTTTATTTTCAATTCCCTGGAGACAATTATAACGCGTGGACATGTCATGAAAAAATTAAGTCTTCTTACTATTTTTTTCATTTACTTCTACAATTATTATTTTTAAAATTAAGTTTACGTTATTTTGATTTTGTTTGTGATAGCATTGTGTTGAATGTTTAAAAGATATATACTCATTTTTATATCGGTAAAAATAGTATATTTTAAAGATTTTCTTTATTAATTTTTTTAGTTATTTTTGTTTAGCAAAATTTTTTTGTATTTTGAATTATTATCTATAATTTTTAAAATAAAAATTATTTTAAAATATGTGTCTCGCCGAGACCGCGACCGATATGCCGAGTCCGAGGTGGAACGGTACGAGCCGCGACCGCGACCGCGACCGCGACTTTAAAC
The DNA here is from genome assembly GCA_024721245.1 of Mitragyna speciosa. Taxonomy (NCBI): domain Eukaryota; kingdom Viridiplantae; phylum Streptophyta; class Magnoliopsida; order Gentianales; family Rubiaceae; genus Mitragyna; species Mitragyna speciosa. The sequence goes on along the minus strand of CM045559.1, from coordinate 28,230,468 downwards.
CATGGATGGCACTCAACAAAAACGATCTTTATGAAGATTTTATTGGGGCAAATACAGTAGCCTTTGTATCATCTTTGAGCGCAATCTTGTTGCTTCTTAGTGGTTTGCCCTTCCAGCGCAGCAAGTTCTTTACTTGGTTTTTGACGGTTGTGATGTGGATGACAATTACAGCCGCAGTTGTAACTTATGTTGTGTCAATTCGCTTGGTATCACCACATAATACGAGACGATTGGAGAATATAACTGGGATTGCAGTCACAGTGTGGTGCGGGGTGATGGTCCTACTACTTTTGGGGAACACTATTCGACTATTGAACAGGTGGCTCAAACACAAACGCGATGGTATAGATTTGTTGGAGGGAATTAAACGTGGCAATTGGACTGTTCAAGAGAGAACCAATGATAATCAAGAAAATATTCAGATGTCTTCTGTGTAATGCAACTTAAGTCTTGTCCAGGGGTGATCTGATATGATGCAGCTAATTAATGATCCAGAAGTGGATAAAGCCTATTTGTTTATGTAATATATTCCTATATTTTTCGCTTCATCACGCGATTGACGGTTATTCTTTCATTTATTTTTCTTGAAAAAGCATGATGTTCCTTCCTTTTTTGGCAATCTCGTTTTTCATCCAATTATAATAAAAAAGGTAATCAAATTCTTTTAGGCCTAAAGGGAATTTTCCTCAAATTAACACTGTAATTATTTTGTTCAAAATTGTTTGCTTTACTCTCATCCTTGATTTTTTTTTATCTCAATCCAACATTTTACTATGGCCAAAATTAAGGGTTTATAGAGGTTTAAGACATTCTGCATTATAGAACTTTACCTTCTTTTTTTTTGGGGATATAAAAATGCTGTAAAATATATATATATTTAAAATTTTTAAATTTCACCTAAGATTCGTAGAAAAGTTGAAATCAACCTGCAACCATGTTGAAAAGTCATAATGCAGCGAGCAGTAATCACGCCTAATATAATTCAGTTATGACTCAAATATTATACATAAAACATTACAAGCATAGCATACTTTAACAACTTGATCAAACAAGCTCTCAATGTCTGTCTTAAGCCAAATCTTAAGCCAAGAAACTTACCTTTGCCTTTTAACATGGCCAACTATATTGGCAATGTCTGTCGGTTAAGGTATTGACTTGGTTCTCTCCAGAAAAAGAAAAAAACAGTTGACTTGGTTGACTCCTTCTAGAAAATATGAGAGACACACATTGAACTTTTAACAGCAGCCACTACAAATGCGGAAAATTTTTTATATGGATCCAATTTACACTCCATCTGTGGATCTTGTAGTTTAAAATAAAGTCATATAAGTATTTTTACTTCAGCATGCATCTCTATACTTAGATGATAATTTTTTAGACCACAAGATTCACATGTGAGACTGTAGACCAGTTCAACTACAAATCTTGCACAGACGCATGGATCATGGCGCAGTGGACATATATATGAGTGAGTGAGTGAGTGAGGGTGCGAGTGAGGGTTAGAAGAACTTAGATTGTAGATTAAAATCTTTTTAATGCTGCAGTTGCGGGTGATGCTGATACTCTTGGCCAGTTACCTGAACAAGACTCACTTATTCTTATTAAAGCTACTTTGAATTGTGAGGACAAGAATCCTCTGCATATTCATGTAGCAATGCTCGAGAATGTTGATTTTGTTCGTGCCATTGTACAAGTTGATTTTCCTTCTTGCTACCGCTTGTGTTTGGCTCGTGATCGAGATGGCAGAAGCCCTTTACGTCTTGCTGCCGTTTATGTCGAACTGCAAGTCTTGCAAGTGGTAATTGATGCAAAATTTCAGAATGCAGCTCTAGAGAAGGCAGACAGCGGAGGGACCATTCTGCATTTGTGTGTCAAGTATAATCAGCTCGAGGTCTTGCAGGAGCTAGTCCAGACACGAGAGTTTTTGAATGCCAAAAAATGATAACGGCATACATGGGGTACAAAACCTTTTCTTTTTTACTTTCTCTATTTTTTGGGGGCGAAATGCGACCCAGAAAACTGGTATAGCCAATATGCAAGCATACATGCCTTAACCTAACTACTGAAACTACTGTGGCGACAAAGAATTAGATGTGAAGACATAAACTTTACTGAGGATTTTGTAAAATTATTCGGCATCTTATTGAAAAGGTTTACTATTGAACTGCCCAAAAAATTAAAAAAAAAAAGGGTATCTTCATGATCTAGTTAAAAAAGTTAAACAATAGACCTCCCAATAATAGAAAACATACATTGTCAAAAAGGTTGGATTTCAACTATTTTTAAAGTTACATTCTATGTATGGTTGCATATTTACTAATTAACATGAAGTAAAATTATTTTTAGACTTGAAAGAGTACATATAAGATACACTTTTGGTAGAGAAATTGCTTTTGAAATCTAAATAATTGAGGGGACACCAATAGTTTAAAATTTTATGAGCAATATGTGAGCGTGAACAATCATTCAATGGGGTTAATTGAAATTTTATTTAAAAAAAAAAACTCAAAAGAACGGAATCAGAATGAGTGGGAAACTACAAAATTCTCCAACATAGAACTGATCATCCACATTCAAGGCTGAAAAATTGTCATATTTACTAGCTACTGGCCAGTAAATAACATGGAGAACAGACATAAAAGTCTTGGATCACTAAGCAAATATTCATGAAATTGTCGTATTTACTGGCTACTGGACCATCTAAACCCCACCACCATTCATAAAAGACAATAATAGCTGATTGATTACACCCCTTTTATAATTGCACATCTGGAAACTACACAATAGCAAAACAAACTCATATTCAGCACCACCATACCCCTTTTCCTTCTCTTGTATTTAGGTTTCATCAATTGATTGTCACCATTCAAAAGTACCCCATTACTCATATTAGCCAACAGATATCCACCATTTCAATTTCCCCAAATTTATCCATTTTTTATAATCCCACAGCTTGTTTCACTTTCCTTCGCCATTCATCCTCCATATATGTAGCTCAAGAAAACAAACAAAAGTCATGCTTTACTTTGACGTTCAAAAAATTGAAAAGATAGTTTTTCTCTTTTTGGGAATAGTTTCCTTTTGCACGTATGTTTTAAATGGAGGTTGTTTTGAGGGACATGGGTTCTGACAATTTCACACCTTTAGCTATTCAGGACATGCAAGACATGATAAACGATACCCGAGAATAAGGCTCAACACCCACCCATCACGGGCCTATATTCGTGACACCAAATCCATGAAAGCCACCCCAGCAGATATCATCCTAACAAAATTTAAGGGTTCATTTGAGAGAAATTAATCTCATTAACATATACGGAAAGGATTCACAAATAATTTTTCAACCAACTCTTCTTGATCAAAATATTTATTCATAGAAATCCATTGATCATCAATATTCACATGACTGCTCTGATGGAAATCACCAACATAATTACCCAAAAATAAAATATCATATCCTTCTTTCTTGGCAAAATTTTCACCACTAGATAATTCAAATAACCCACTACCACAATAATTAAATAATTTATTCACTCCAAAAAGTATATTTTTATCGTCATTCAAAAACTTTTCTTTAAATAATTTCTCAACTGCAATAAAATCTACGTTGTCAGCCCAATTAACAATTTCTTCAACTTGAGAATCTTGAGTCATCAACCCAACATTATCAATTTTAGCATTAATTTTTCTTTCACAATTGAGAGAATATGATTTGTCAAAAAAATTTCATCCACAACTTTTTCTTCTTTCTCTACCAACTTAACACACTTTCTTTTTCATAGTGACCAATACTTCATTCTCAATCACTCTAGATAATGTATCCAAATTAAAACTTTCAGCCAAGTTAAATTCTACATGAATAATTTTTGTAAATTATTATCATTAAAATTTTCCTCCCATCAAAAACCAAATATAAATTTCTCATAAGGATTCGGCCAAAGTTGATCTGTTTTAAAATAAATATCTTTTCAAATTATGTGAGGTACTTGAGATTAAACAAACAATTTTTTTATAAATTTTCCCACTCATTCATTTGAACATAATCTTGAAAATTATTTGATTTCTTTTTCTAAATTTCTTCTGATAAATGATGAGTTGAATCACCATTAAGAGTATCACCTAATACACATATTTTTTCATTATTTTTTTCTATTCTGTTCTTTGTCGACTACTAGTATAAGTGCACATAATTATAAAATTTTCACCGTTACTAAATATCTCATAAGTTCACAAAAATATTTGATTATCTAAATAAATAAATTCTTCTTCCCTAACTATGCAATTTATCTAGCCTTCCTGGATAACAACTCAATTAAACTCTTCAATTCTTTAACTCCATAATAATCAACAATTCTAACAAGATCTTTTATTGGGCTCTGTCCCAACACTCACAATCAATCCCAATTTATGGGCTAATCTTCAATAACTAAATATCTCACGCTAATCATGTGGTCTATCTCTATCCCAATACTTATAGTCAAATCCCAATTTATGGGCTAATCTTCAGCAACTGAATATCCTAGGCTAATCTTGTGGTCTAACTTTGATAATTGAATATTTTAGGGCAAACCTTGTGCCATTGAAAATTTAGGACTAAACTCATTGTTTGATAAAATATCTTCAATGATAGACTAAATTCATAACCCGGTAATAACTATCTCCAATGAAAAACTCCAATACTAAATTGCTCTAATACCAATTGTGGAATTCTCTAAATTAAGGGGTTAAAATATCAATCACAGAATTACAAAATTGAGTGAAATTAATCACAACAAAATATATAATAAAGAGAAGAATAAAATAAATTCACAATATTATTAATGTTTCATACAATTAAAAAAACTCAAGATTAGCCTTTGTGGACTTTCAATGAACTCTCATAATAAACCCAGGATAATTTGTTTTTGGAATTGCTTCCGCTTCTACTAAAACTTTTTTATTCCAAAAAAAAAAATCTTATTGAAGAACTATATGAAAATAGGGCTCACCAGAGATTAAAATTTCAACATAGGATTTATCAAAAATTAAAATGTCAACATAAGGATAAAGAAGAAACAATAATCTTTTTTTTTTAATTAGAGGGGAAAAAAGATTAACATCCAGTATTGCTACAAGTTGCCAGCCGAAGGCAAAAATGGATGGCCAATCTACGGGCTAATTATACCCCAAAAATTGCTTGGGCCTTTATAATGATTTAGGAAATGACACAGGAGCCCAAAAAACAAGCTCTGTAATTTTTGGGCATTTTGCGGTATTCAGTATGATTTAAAAAAATTTTAAAAAGGGGAAAAAAAAGCCATGGGGATTTTTGCATATTGTCAATGTCCCTTTTGGAACCATTATTAGGATCTTTGGGAGAAGACTTTATTGTGCTATTCAAGGTCTAAAACCAAAGTGAAAGGAAAAAAGGAAAAAAAAAAAACAAAGGAAGGGAAGAAAAGTGAAAAGAAAATAAATAAGAATAGAAATCATCATGTTAACCAAAACATGATGATTTCCATTCATCATGTCAACCATCTATTTTTTTAGTATATACCAATTGCTGCAGTTTGGAAAAAGTTACTGGAATTTTGCTCCATATACAAAAGCGTATACTCTTGGAGTGTGGAACTGGAATGGATTTGTTCAACATGGACAACAAATACATTTGCAGATAAATTCTAGAGACTGATATGTGTAGCAACTGTTTACCATATTTAGAGAGCAAGGAATCAGATTTTGTATCAAGGCAAGTTAACGAGTGCAGCTGAGATAGTCACTGTAGTGAGAAGAGCAATGAAAGAAGCTGTTTCAAGCTGGAAAAGAGTGCCTATAACTCCAAAAAACTGGTGTATGATGATGGAATGTGATTTACCTAACAATATTTTTTACAGGTTAACTCAATGTTTTGTTTTGTATATCCTTTTGAATAGACTTACTGTGCAGTCCATATAAGATATGTATAAGTAGCCAACATGCTCCATTGTAAATGTAGACACCAAATTTTGACACACCTTTTGTAAAAGTATGCGTATTACTTTATTTAGGAGATATTTTTGATTTTCAAGGGCCAATTGTAATTTTTGTGTATATTACGTCCAATTTGTTACATCAAGGGCAAAATGGTAATTTCACCATGTAAATATTAGTTTATTTTATTTTATTTCTTAAATACATTGATTTTACTATTTTTATCATTATTTATGATTTTAATGATTTTTAGGAGTCATTTATTATTTATTTAAAATTTTAGTATTTTTAATTCAACGGCACGTTTTCCAATGCGCCATTTTTATGAGAATTTTCAAGTGAAAAATTTTATATATGCATTTCGAATACTCATAAATTTTCTGTAAAAATCTCATAATTTTTAGAGGTCGTTTAGTATTTGTTTAATTTTTATCTTTTGTTTATTAAGGGCACGTTTCCCAAGAATGCGTTAATTTCAAAATTTTTGAGTGAAAATTATAATATACGTGCTTCATGTGATAATATATGTTGTGTAAAATTTGTGTGCTGTCATTTATTAATTTCATAAATTTTATAATTTTTGTCATATTTAGGTCACGTTTTCCAATGCATTTTTTATTTAAGATTTTCTTTATTAGAATTTTGTCTATGAGCATTTTATAAATTTTATGTTTATAAAATATATATATAATAATAATAATAAATAAATGAAAAAATAAAAAAATTATTATTATTTTATTAAAACCATTTGGTATTTATTTTAAGTTGTATTTTATAATGTTGAATTAACCTTCAATTTGTTACACTAAATTTTATCTTTTCCTTCTTATAATATTGTATTCCACTTTTCTTTTATTTTTATTTTTTATTTATAATAAAAAAAATTCAAGTAGTTTTATTTTATTTTCCTTTATTTTCATTTTTCTTTATTTTCTCTTTTCTGCTTAAAAAAAAAAAAAAAAAAAAACACAGCAGCAGCAACGCTTCTGCAAACTCCATCCCCAAACCATGCCTCCAATTCTACTTAACCCACCAACTATACTCCCTAATCACATCACAACCTCACCTTCTTCACCTGCACATACTCTACCTCTCTGCTTTCACTCAACCTGCAACACACTCATCTGATTACACACTTCACCCACTCTCTCTGCAGCCTTTCCCTGCAAATTCATCCCACAGACACAGACAATACACAGACTACACCCTCCCAATTCCCAAACTCTCTCTCGGCCTCTCTCTTACTCCCTCTGCCTCTCCCTCTCTTCACATTAGCACCCACACAACACAGCACACACAGCACACACATTACACACGCACCCTGCATTCACAAACACACACAACACAGCACACTTGCACACAACCTGCATCTCCCTCACCATCTGCAGACACAATCTCCCTTTCTCTGCATCTCCCTCACAACACACATTCACTGAAAAACAAACATACATACACACAACACACACACCACACACATTACACAATCCCCTGCATCCACAAAAACACACAAGCCCACAAGCATTCATCTGCATACAATCCAGCAAAATTCACATATAACATACACACTTGCACACAACCTGCATTTTCCACACATTACACACAACACACACACACTTGTACACAACCTGCATTTTCCACACAAAACACACGCACAACACACACTTGCACACAACCTGCAGATTAAAACACAAACACACGCACAACACACACTTGCACACAACCTGCAGATTAAAACACAAACACACGCACAACACACACTTGCACACAACCTGCATTCACAAATCAGTCACAAACACACACTCATTGTCTCATAATACACCTGCACCAATTCACACAACATACAATTCACAAACGCACACACACACACCTGCAAGAAGAGGGAACCGAAAAAAAAAAAATCAAGCAACAAACAACAACAACAGCAACAACAATAGCATCACTACCAGGTAAATCTCCTACTTTTACTTTCAAATTTCAGTTTTTCGTTGTTTTTGTTTTCTGTTTTTTGTTTTGTATTAAAAAAAAAAAAAGAGAAAACTGAAAAACGTCCGGCCGAGAGTGAAAGAGAGAGAGAGAGAGAGCGAGAGTGAAAGAGAGAGAGAGAGAGAGAGGGCCGAAAGAGAGAGAATCCGAGAGGGAGAGAACCGAAAAAAAAAAAAAAAAAAGGGAAGAGCAAATCGGGTAGGGGAAAGAAGAAAAGGGGAGAGGAGAGAAAGAAGGAGGAAGAAAAGAAGAAAAGAAGGGAAGAAGAAAAAAAAAAAAAAAAAAAGGGGTAAAGGGAGAGTAGATCGGAAGGCACCAGGAGAAGAAAGAAGAAGGAAGAAAGAAGAAAGGAGAAAGAGAGAAAGAGAGAAAAGAAAGAAAGAAAGGAAAAGAGAAAAAGAAGAAAGAAAAGGAAAAAGAAAAAGGAAATCTGGAAAACGTGTAAAAAAAAAAAAAAAAAAAACTAAGTCAGCCGAAAAAAAAAAAAAAATAGTTTTAGTGAAACTACGTCGTTTTGACGTAGTTTCACTCAAAACTACGTCGTTTTGATTAGTTAGTTTTTTTAATTTATTTTTAATTAATAATAGGTATTTATTTTATAGTCCTTATGCTTTCATTAATGCTACTGTGGCCCCTAAATTTTCTGATTTGTGCATTTAAGTTTCTGTTTTTTATAGATTGACCCCCATAATTTAATTTTATTTGCAATTAGGTCCTGGTTAATTGCATTTAGGTCCTTTAACTTTTAGATAATTATAATTTTGGCCCCTACATTTTTCAATCTTCCATTTTGACCCCTATATTTTTATAAAATTATATTATGACCCCTATATTTTTCTAAAATTGCATTTTTACCCCTGATATTTATGAAAATTGCAATTTTTACCTCCCAAGCTTGCTGTTATTGTATTTTAGGCTTTGAATGCTGCTGAAAATTTCATTTTGGTCCTTATATATTGTTAGAAATTCTATTTTTGCCTTAGAATATTGCTGGAATTTTTGTATTTTTGTCCCCAAGCTTGCTGGAATTTTACCTTGGCCCTTATACATTGCTGGAAATTCTATTTTTTGCCTTAGAATACTTGCTGGAATTTCATTTTATCCCTCCCAACCTTGCTGGAATTTTATTTGAGTTATTACACTTGCTGGAATTTTATTTTTGGCCCCCTATTGTTGCTGAAATTTATATTTTTTGTCCTTTATGTTGCTGGAATTTGTTTTAAGACCTCCATTAATTGTTAGCATTATATTTTAGCCTTTTATTTGTTGCTGGAATTTGTATTTTAATACTTATACTTGCTGGAATTTTATTTTTGGCCATTTATTGTTGCTGGAATTTACATTTTGGTACTTTATGTTGCTGGAATTTGTTTTAAGACCTCCATTAATTGTTAGAATTATATTTTAGCCTTTTATTTGTTGCTGGAATTTGTATTTTAATACTTGTAGTTGCTGGAATTTTATTTTTGGCCCTTTTATATAGCTGAAAATTATAATTTGACCCTAAATGTTTGCCATAAATTGTGTGTTATTTAACGAGCTTGCTGAAATTGTGTTCTTGGCCTTAAATATTGCTGGATTTTTTTATTTTTGGGCATTATACTTGCTGAAAATTACATTTTAGCTTTCAAATTTGTTGTAAACTATGTCATTACCTTAATTAGGGTTTGAAATTATAATTTTACCCTTTTGTTTCTCATAAATTGCATTTTCACTTTAGAATGTTGCCTAAATTTTCATTTTAATCCAAATCTTATAATGTTTTATTTTTCTTAAAAAAAAATTTTTTTAAAATTAGTTAAGTCATCAAAGTTTTAAATTATTTCTTTTCACTTTTTCTTTATGTATTTTATCAAATTTATAATTAATGTTCTAAAATTGGGTCTTGTTATTCTAATTAATGTTCAAATTAGCTTCTTTAGTTTCCTTTTAGTTATTTTAATAATCATTATTTGGGATGTTAAAAGTATATATTATTGTATTTTATCTTCTATTATCATTTCCTTATTTTTGTTGTTTTGCTGTATTTATTTATTTACTTATTTATTTTTACTTAAATAATTTTCCTTTTTCTTCTTAAATAATTAATTATTATTATCATTTTATTTATTTATTTATTATTTTTATTATTGCTACAATTGTTTGAATTATCATTAGCAGGTTTATAGTGATTGCTCTAGAATAACTTAATTAATGGTTTATTTATTTAAACAATGATGCCTTGATTAAGTTTGTTCATGTTGATAGCAATTTGTACCGGGTCTTCGAATAGGAGGTACCTCGATTATCCTTTTAATTTCTTTTGTGTGCTATTACATGCTCCTATATGTTTTTCTATGTGTTTTCATGTATCTTTGTGCTTATAATTTTATCCATGTTTGAGTGTTTATTTATTTATGTCATATTATTTGCTCGAATTTAATTTTTGATTATTCAAAGAAATGTAATAGATAGGCAATATTATATTTGGTAAAATTTTTGTATTTAGATAGTTAATGTAATAGATAGTTTATATTTTTATCTAGTTAGCGAAAGCTTTTGTATTTTAGATAGAAGGTGTAATAGATAGGTTAGATAGGATATCTTTTATTTTCTTTTCATTTTTTAGATTGTAATTAGGTTATTCTCCGGTGTAATAGTTAGGGCTTTATGTGCTATGTGTGCTATGTGTTTATGTGTTTTATTCGCTTTCTTTAGGATTTTGCATCTAGAATATCATGTTTATGTGTTATGTGCTCCTATGTGCTATTATTTGCTTTTATGTGATTATTGCTTTAATACATGCTTTATTTATTTACTTGCTTTAATTATATATGTGCATCGTCGCCACACTAGTCCAAAGCTAGTTGTGGTTAATCTCGGTTTCTTCGCTAGTCCAACGCTAGCGGAGAACTTATAGAAAATAGGCTAGTCCAATGCTAAGCCTTTAGGTCATTTTAGCATTAGGAATATTTTTCGTATGCATTTCATGACATTTCACACACATTTTATCTTTTTAGGCTTTTCCCATTTTCTATGAGTTTTTTTATATATATATACTTTATAACTTGTTACTTATTTTAACATCTATTTGGTGCATAATTTTTAGATTCCACTACACATAGAATTTTAGGCCATTTGCATGATTTAGACTAAGAAATAGTCATCTACTCACGTGGGAAGCGATGGCGTACATGTCGTTCCCCCCTCCGTAAGTAGAAACAGTTAGTCACGAGCCCATTTCGTCTCCCGTACCCGTTATGTTGCATCCCTACTTTCTTTGTTCACTTACTATCTATATTACTATTTTCCTTTTCTTTTGCATTCCATTTTTGCACCTATACTCGTGACTCCGTCGAGGTCTACATTCGGGTTTCGCAATTAATGCGATAATTCCGACTAAACCTCAATGGAACATTTTGTCCCTTAACGATATCCATTTTAGGACTAGATTTGCATTCATATAGTTGCATCCAAATGCGATAAAATTTTAGGGTTATATTAGGAAAATTTAGACTAAACCTCGCAACTAGTTTCGGCTAGGTTGAAAGGGTGCCTTGGGCGCGAGCCTTTGCCTTCCCTTTCTTCAACTGTGACTCCCGAACCTTTTTCTCTTGTTTTCAAAGACCTGGAGTCGTCTAAAAGGGTTTTCTTGTTTTTTCCTATATTTTTTCCAAAAATCATTTCCTTAAAAAATCATTCTTAATTTTCTTACCTTTTATAAAATATTTTTGGGTGACTTGGTACACCAAAACTCAATACCAAGTGGCGACTCCTTTTTCACTAAAAAACCCTTTTTAGACTCTATTTTCGGGCTCAAAACCGTCGCATTTCCAAAAGTCCCATTTTAGGCCCTTTTCATTTGCTTTCAAAAATAAAGTATTTCACGTCTTTTGTACAATATTTTCTAAAAATCATTTTGTAAATACCTATCCTCTTTTTCAACAAATAAACACAACAATGCATTTTAATTTTCCTTTTTCCAACTAACACATTCACCACACTTATTATCATTTTATCCGTTTTTCTTTTTTTTGAAAAATAGGGCGCGACAGCTGGCGACTCCACTGGGGATCACTAGTGAGTCCGAGCACTAGGTTTAATCACCTTTTCCTTATTTAACCCTTCTATTTTATCACATTTGGATGTTAGGATTGCATTTTTCTTTTTAGGTTTTTAGGTTTTTCTTTCGCATCTCGTACACTTCCCGTCTCTCGATTACTTATGTGATGTACGTATGATTTATTTGCTTATTACTGCTTTATTCGACCGCGCTTGCATTTGGGGAAGGGGTCAATCACCCTTAGAGCCCACGCGTGTTAATATTACATTCCTTCCTCTCATAAGGAGCACTATCATACGTGCATACGATTATTTTATCCCTTTTTCTCTTTTTGGTGGTTGCCACCCACCCATCCCTTTAGGACTAGGATCGATCTGCCTAGACATGCGGCCATCGCATTCGTGCATGTAGCGATGTCTAGGGGATCACTCGAACCACCGACCTGGGATTTTTGAAATTGACGGATTTATTTGGATCCCTCGGTCTGAAGGTTCGGGAACCGAAACCTTTTCGAGTCTAGATGCATTAGTAAGCTTAACCTCATGCATCCATATAAAATAGCCTAAGGTAGAGTCTGCCTTATCCCGCTAAGTACACTAGACACGAGAGGAGGGAATTCACCCCCTTTATTTTTTTTCTGTCATATTTTTGTTTATTGTTTTACTTTATCAACGTGTTATGTGATATTTTGTTAAATGAACTAACGCAATTCTTTCTTTTGGTTGCATTCACAACCATAGAATAAAGAGTTCATGGTATGATACTCTTCTAAGGAAAACCCGCCTTTCTTAGATAGAACATCTCATGTTTGAATTCTAATAAAATATGCATTGCATGTCATTTCTAGGCTCACCCCGGCATCAAATGGGGCTCCTGTTAGGCCATATTGCGGTGTTGCACATTTATTTATTTTAATAAATTGGCATCATACATGAACCATAGAGGGAATGCCAGTTTAGGGAATCCCAGCTTAGGAATAAACCGTCCCAATTTTCCCTTGGGTACATAACCCATTCTGTGGGAATTTCACGTTTAAATTTTTGTATGTCCTGGTGGGTGAGACCCTAGGGTAAGGTAATCTAATGATCTTTTGCAATCAGAATGGGTAGCATATGCTAAGATCAACAAGTCAGAAGAACTCCTCCTACTGCTCAGGAGCTGGAGAAGGCGCCATGTACCCTGTCGGAGCAGAATCTGATATCACATTACTTGGGACATCTGCCTCATCTCATTGACATAGAACCAAATGAAGCCATTATAAATGCTTTGGTACAAGTGTGGGATCCTAAGTACTCGGTATTTAGATTTGCTGATTATGAACTTACTATTACCTTAGAAGAAATAGCCGGGCTTTTGGGACTTCCAACTGAAGGAAAGAAACTAATTTTTCCAACTGTGAGTGGTAGGAAAGAATTGAGCAGTTTCACGGGATTAAAAGAATCAGCTATACCGGGCCCGATTCAGGCAAATTCAATTGGAATCAGATATTTGTACAACCGCTTTGTGTCCCGGGAGTGCTTTGCTATGCGTCAACAGGATTTCTTCATTGGCACAGAGGAAGTATGGTCTCAGAAGAGAATATGGGTCTATGGTTTTGTATTAGCCGGATTCTTTCTTTTTCCACGACCAGACGATAAAGTTAATGTAAGAATCGTCAACATGATGATTGATCTCTTTCGTGGGATAGAAGGCCAGAACTTAACTATCGTGCCCACTATTGTGGCCGACATTTTCGTAGCATGTACCAAGTGTAAGAAGAAGCCCGGATTCTTCTACGGTCCCAGTATCCTGCTTCAGATTTGGGCTATGGAACATCTACATCGGCATTCTGTGATCCGATCCAGGCTCGTTTTAAAAGACACAAATTGGATTCAATCACACAGAAAGAGAATTGACTCAGCAAACCAGCCTAGAGATGCAAGGGGCATATTTGGAATTCTTCAACGCGCTCAACGAGAAAGACATCTGTTGGGTTTTAGAATGGACTGAGTGTCCGTAAACCGGCATTGCAATGTTTTAGAAGAAGGTTCATCCCACTGTTGGGTACCAATGGAGTAGCACCCTACATTCCTCAAAGAGTTCTTCGTCAGTTCGGACGCATCCAGGGCATTCCTCCAGAGTTACATACAGACGATTTTAATATCATTTTTCGACAAGGAATTTGTCCTAGTGAAATACCAAGGAAGTCAGAGATTGCGGAAGCATGGGGAAGTCGATGCACAGACCAGGGTATTCCATTTGATCCAGAGACTAAATTTGTTCCGAGAACTACCTCAGGATATGATGTATGGATCAAGAATCAGAATCATCCACAGGAACAGAGCGTCATTAACCCTGCTGAGGAAGTCATTCGTTTGAGAGCCCTGTTAGAAACAAAAGATCGTGAATTAATACAAGCAGAGCAGAATTCTGAGAAGAACAAGGAAGCATATGAATCTGTCAAACAACTTTACACAGAAGCGAAACAAGAACTGTGTGAAAAGAAGAGGAAATGTTTGGAGCTGAAAGATGACATCAATCATACGATGAACAGATATTCTTGGGAGCCAGATCGCAGCAAAGCTCAGCGCCTAGAGGACCAACTGAAGAAAGTTTTAGATTGTATAGGAGAGTTGACCGAATGATGTACTATTTTGCTTCACTATGTTTGATTGGCTGTAAAAGTAGTGGAGTATCTTCTTTTAATGATCAAGATTCCTCTCAACCCAGTCAGCAACCTACCGTTAATAAGTCTCTGGTTGCATTCTCGAAGCATCACTCATGAGGGGCTTATTATAAAGAATTGGTGGGAAGAAATGGAGCAAAGATTTTATGATGCTGCAGTTGCTGGTGATGTGACCAGTCTTCTTCAGTTAATTGAAGCAGATCCAATTCTTCTTGATAAAGTTAATTTGAATTGTCACGATAAGAATCATCTGCACATGGCAGCAATGTGTGGGCATGTGGATTTTGTAAGAGCAATTTTACGGGATAATTCCGGCATGTGTTTTGTACCTGACCGATTTGGGAGAAACCCTTTACATCTTGCAGCCATGAAAGGCAAATTGGAGCACGAGCTGCTTCATGCTAGGCCCCTGGCAGCTCGAGAAATGATGGCTTGGGGAGATACTGTTTTACATTTGTGCATAGAGTACAGTTAGCTGGAGGCTTTGAAGAATCTTGTCGACACTATACAAGACCACGAGTTTGCCAATATGAAAAATGGTGATGGGATGACCGTGCTTCATCCGGCCATTTTCGATAAGCAAAATGAGGCAAGGCTTTTTTTATTTTTCCTTTTTCAAATTGGCTAAGTAATTTAGTTTGGTTTAATCTTCTTTGTAAGCCTCTAATTTGATAATGTGACCAATTTAGGGTCCTCGTCAGTTGCATGTTGCAAGTTGTGAGTAGCATAACTTTTAAAAATATTTATAGTAGCAATATATTGTTACTCTGTTTGCTCATCAAATTTTATGTGTTAGGGTCACCTACAAATTTACCTAAAAATTTTCTGTTATGGTATTAGCGTATTGCTTTCGCAGAGCAATGTATGAATTTGGTCAGTGTATTCGGGTACGAGATGATTTAGAATAATAAATTAACAAACACAGCATTCCGGAGCAGGGGAATGGAAATTGCTACTTTTAAACGTACCATTTACTTAGTTTAAGCAATTTCCGAGTGAGTAATCTTAGTCAAATTGACTTCAAAACAAATATGCAGACCATCAAATACTTGCTACAAAACAACATAGTAGATGTGAATGCAAAGAATGCAAATGGGAACACCGCATTAGACCTTTTTCAGGGAGACACTAACTCAGAAATTGCACGATCTCTTGAAACCGCTGGAGCCAAAAAAGGAGAGGAAATGGCTCGCTCTGCTGCTGGAAATGTCCCACATGAAGTCAAGTGGATAATTAAGAAAAGAAATACACTAATGGTGGTGGCCTCATTGATCGCGACAATGACTTTTCAAGCCGGAGTAAGCCCACCTGGAGGTGTTTGGCGAGATAACTCAAATGACACAAAGGGCTCAAATGACTCGAAACCACACATGGCAGGAGAAGCTGTGATGGTACACAAAAATCCCGAAGAATATCTTTTTTTTTTGGCTCTGATAAATACAGTTGCCTTTATATCATCATTGAGCATAATCTTGCTGCTCATCAGTGGTTTGCCCTTCAAGCGACACAAGTTCTTTATGTGGGCTTTGATGGTTGGAATGTGGGTGACATCTTCAGCCGCAGCTTCAGCTTATTTAATGTCAATTAAATTGGTAACACCAACGAGTAATATGAAACAAACGAACGATGCAATTATGGCTGCAGTCATAGTGTGGGACGGGGCGGCGGCAGTACTGCTTTTGGGGAACGCTATTCGACTATTGAAGAGGTGGCTCAGATTCTTTATACAACTTTTGAGGAACAGTATTTCACTGCTGAAGAGGTGGTTCAAAGTCCTTTGTCGACGTTCTTTGAAGGAAATTAAACATGGAAATCAAACTGTTCAAGAGCAAACCAATATTATGCAAGAAAAAGTTCCGATGTTTTCCATGTAATGCAACCCAAATTCTTATCCAGGTTGATTTGATTTGAGCACTAAAACTGGTCAAATCAACATTGTATAACTAGCTAACTAAGAGTTACGATGAAGCTAATTAATAGTACGGAAGTGATTAAATCCTATTTGTTTATGTAATTTATTCCTATAAGAAATAAAGATTTGCCCTTATATAGTTTTAAGAAAATTATGTATCACATACTCTCTCACCCATATCATTCTAACTTTGCTCCCCTAATTTATAGTTTATTCATTTTCTACGCTCCTAGATTTGAAGCATACTATTTATGATTGAATTAAACAAATTAAACTATAGAATACACACATTGTTAAACAGGTTAAATTGAAATACCCATGGGCCAAATTTCAAGAGCTAAATTGCAAATTGTGAAAGTCTACTTTGGGCCTTCATGGAGTTCTAAAAAAAAATTGGAGGGCCTTAATACTACTGCTACAACTACTAATAATAATTAGGGGTGAGCAAAAATAATTGGAAAACTGAAAAACCGCAATACCCGGTCCATTCTGAACTGAAAAATGTGGATAACCAAATTGAATTCTAAAATCGATTAGGTTAACCGAACCTTATTTATAAAAGCAATTTCAGTTCCGGATATCAATTTTTAAAAACAGCAGTTAACCGAACTGGTCCACATCTATGTCTTAGAGGTTAATATTTATGAATATTATAGAGAAATAAGAAGTATTAAATCGTCTCATCTTCAAGTTTAATTTAACTCAAAAATTTAAATATCATATTAGATTGTCTTCCAATTTAATTTTTTTAATCGTATTTTATTTTTTGTTTTTATACTCCGATTATCATATATATTCTTGATAGTAAATAAAAAAAAACTTTCATACAACTTATATACGAAATATGGAAATAACAAAAATATTTTTTACTTGTATTGTGAAAAATTTTGATTTCTAACTTTTTTAAATTTTAAAAAGAGCGGATGTAAGAGTTCAAAATTGTATAAGTAGTTTTTTGTTTGAAAAATTATATAAGTTGTAATATTTTTTATCTATTTTGTCAAATTAACTTAATATCATACGGTTCCAGTTACCCGCGGTACTCGACCCTCTCTAACTAGGTAAACGCTAAGCGGTTAACCGACTAATGAGGATCGGATACAGTTAGCAAATTAGGCGAACCGCTATAAGCGGTTCTGATTATTAGGATATTAGGCAAAATGGACCGGCTAACTTGTCCATGCCCACCTCTAATAATAATGAAATAAATAAACAGAAGAATTGTTTCCCTTTTTTAAAAAGATAATAGCAAACGATGTCTCCCATACTAATTGTCAGTCTTATTTTCTAGGACAAGTGCAAAAAGAGGGTAAAGAATTCACAGACCAAAGATTGCAGATCATTTCTATAGTCCCTACAACACACATAGGTTAGCTTAAGTATTGGCTTTAAATTTTATTGTGCTAAATTTAGAGTTTATAATAGATAGATTTGTAAGAAATTGGGTTTATGATTCTTAAAATTTTAGAATAATTGATGCCTAATTATTATAATAGGGATTTTATTAAGACACTTATTTCTGGAAATACTTATTAAGCCACATATGTCATAAAAACTACTGTAAGTCACCTATTAAAACACATATGTTATAAAATTATTGTAAGCCACTTATTATTGTAAGACACTAATCGATAGGCAATATATAAAGATCACAGTATTTCACTGAACATAAATAATATGTGCTATAAAAATCATTATAAGCTACTTATTAAACTTATCGATGGAAATAACTCATTAAGATACTTACTAATAAATGATATGTAAAAATCACTGTAAATAATTGAACATAAGCAAAATGTGCCGTAAAAATCAGTGTAAGCCACATATTAAGACACTCATTGATGGGCGATGTGCAAAAATTACGGTAAGCAACTGAATATCGGCAAGTAGCCTGTTTGACATAACATTTTCCTTTTGCTGAACTCTTTGTACTGAAAAGAAGTTTACACTAAAAAAAAATAATCTTATGCTGCTTAGAACAAGTGCCAGTTGCCGACCCTATCTTTGATGGAGTAACGTTCCCCTTCTAGTAAACTTTTTCTGCACTAAAAAAGTATAATTTTATCGAATAACTATTAGACAATAGGGTTTATCAGATATTAAAATGTCAACATAGGATTTATCACAAATTAAACATATGGATAAAGAAGAAACAATAGACTTTTTTTTTTTTTGCCCTTTTGGAGTTAAGGGAAAAAAAGATTAACATCCAGTATTGTTGCAAGTTGCCAGCCAAAGGCAAAAATGGACGGCCGATCAACAGGCTAGTTATATCCCAAAAATTGCTTGAGCCTGGATAAGCATTTACAAGATGACATCAGACCCCAAACAACGCTCTTTACTTTCTGGGCTTTCTGCACTAATTTCTCTTATTGAAAGAATTAAAAAAAAAAATTGGGAATTTACATATTGTCAGTATCGCTTCTGGATCTTCATTAATGATCTATGAGATAATCAAATGAAATGTATTTACTCTGTTTTCTTTAGTTTAACTTAATTATTTTATCACACATTATACAAGATTTTAGAGATAGCCATTTAGTTCTTTCTCTCACGAACTTTCCTTTAAAAAGGATTAGCCAATTCCACACCTTTTATGGCTATCTTATTAGGTACAGAGTTTTTTTCTTTCCCTTCTTTAAACTTGTACTTCTAACTCACCTTCTAAAAACAAACTTGCACTTTTAACCCTCCCTTAATTTAAATTTAAAGACAAGTGGCGTATTTATTTGAGGCAATTGTTTTTCCTAATGCTGAAACTAGTAGCTTGGTGGGCGATACATGATCTTGAGTTGGGATTCCCAACAAGAAAGCTAGAAAAAATTGACTACACCTCCTTAATTACTTCTGAATGGTAATGGAAATAATCTTCTCCTCGAGATTTAGTTATACCGTTTGTCCTTGTATGCTTTGTTTATGTGTAAAAGCCAGAGCCCACGTTCGTTTTTGGATCCCCCAAGATTCAAGGGAAATGGTCTGAGCAATACTCGTTGATACATTGGTGTAACTTCTTCTCAAAACCACATGATTTTACCTACACAAGCGTTTAGTTGCCTAAGAAGAAACTGTTTGAGTTTGACCATATAGGTATGGCTTAATAAAGATTATAATGGACATAATTAGTCTTATCTTAGTTTGTTAGGCACATATAATTGTTTGACTATAGTAATTAGGCAACGTTAGTAACAAAGATGCTAATGGATAGAGTTAGTATTACCATCTTTTTAAGTTTGTCATAATTGCATATGTATGTTTCAGTCACAATGACTTCCACTTTCTACAGCACTGAAAATCATAGAGGTACTTTTGGAACTAAGCAAGCGTGTTTCATGTTGGTTAACGAAGATGGAAATGACTTGATGGAACCAAAATGA
This sequence comes from Mitragyna speciosa, assembly GCA_024721245.1. NCBI lineage: Eukaryota > Viridiplantae > Streptophyta > Magnoliopsida > Gentianales > Rubiaceae > Mitragyna > Mitragyna speciosa. The sequence continues at coordinate 28,210,543 of CM045559.1, read as the reverse complement.
GCTGGAATCAGATTAATGTTCAATTACAATAAGCATTTTTTTTTTTTGGGATTATGGAATTTGGGAAGCTGTAGTGGCCTAAACAACAGAAAAGCATTTTGCAGGTTCCTGTTAATCCCGGGTATTTATTTTGTAATTTAAACTAATCTTATTTGGTGATTCATCTTGTCCAAGAAACTCGTTTAAGTTTCGGTCTAACGATCTTAAAGAACTTAAAGAACTTTGTATTGGGCAAAACTTCCAATAGATTCAATCTAAAAATCTTTCGGTACATATATATATACATGCAGATGGAAAGAGTGCACCAAAGGAAAATAAACTAAATATGGCACCCAGCTAAACTTAAGCCTAAAGAAAAGTAAATCAGACTATATATGACATCTAACTAAAATCAGCCTAAATGCAAATAAATCACAGGATACTGAATCATGGTATACATAGTATACAAGATATTCTAACACACCCCCCTCAAGTTGGAGCATGGATGTTACTAATGCCCAACTTGCCAACTAGATTCTGAAAAGGTGAATTCCCAAGAGCTTTAGTAAATAAGTTAGCCAATTGATCAGTAGAGCGAACATGGGAAGTGCACAAATCTTTGTTGAGGATGCGCTCACGAACGAAGTGACAATCTATCTCTATATGTTTGGTGCGTTCGTGAAAAACTGGATTGGCAGCAATGTGCAGAGCTGCTTGATTATCACAATAAAGTGTCATTGGTGCAGATAATCTCACATGCAAATCAAGTAGAAGAGATCGAACCCATGATAATTCACTTGTTGCATTTGCCATGGCACGGTATTCGGCCTCAGCTGAAGATCTTGAAATAGTTTGTTGTTTCTTTGACTTCCAAGAAATAGGACTATCTCCAAGAAAGACAATATACCCGGTGGTAGAACGTCGGGTTGCAGGACAACTGGCCCAATCTGAATCACTATATGCAAATAATTCAAGATTGCTAGATGATGAGAGAAAAATACCTTGCCCAGGAGACTTCTTCACATATCTAAGAATTCGAAGGGCTGCATTCATGTGTGGAACACGAGGATTTTGCATGAATTGGCTAAGAACTTGAACAGGATATGTAATATCCGGACGAGTTATGGTCAAATAAAGAAGTCTACCAACAAGACGGCGATATTGACTAGGATCTGCTACTGGTTCTCCTGAATTTGCACTCAATCCATGCTTTGAATCCATAGGGAACGACATTGGTTTAGCTCCCAATAAACCAACTTCATTTAACAAATCCAATGCATACTTTCGTTGATTCAACACAATGCCTGTTTTGTTGCGAGCTACTTCAATACCGAGAAAGTACTTCAGATGGCCAAGATCTTTAATGCTAAAAGCAGCATCAAGATATTGCTTGATATAATCAATAAAATTGATATCATTTCCTGCAATTATGACGTCATCGACATAGACCAAAATGGCAGTGAAAGAATGCCCACGCACGTGAGTAAAAAGAGAGTTGTCATTTGTCGATTCATGAAATCCAAGGTTGTGAAGACTGTTAGAAAATTTTTTTATACCAATTTCTTGAGGCTTGCTTGAGTCCATACAAGGACTTCCTCAATCTACAAACTCTGTTGTCACCTTCTTTAAAAAAACCTTGAGGCACCTTCATGTAAACCTCTTCTGCTAAATCTCCATGCAAAAATGCATTATTTACATCCAATTGATGTATATGCCACTGGCGAACTGCTGCCACTGCTAATAGACATCTTAAGGTAGTAACCTTTGCCACTGGTGCAAAAGTGTCATGATAATCCAAACCCTCCACTTGTGTAAATCCTTTGGCAACTAGTCGTGCTTTAAAACGTTCAACAGAACCATTAGATTTGTACTTTATTTTATAGACCCGTTTCGAATCAATAGCATGCTTACCTTTAGGTAGGTACTCTAGAGTCCAAGTTTGATTGCGTTCTAATGCATCAATTTCTTCTTGCATTGCCTGTCTCCATCTAGGATCCTGAATAGCCTGATAGTAATTTTTAGGTTCATCAAGAGAGGATATGGCTGCAAGGAAGGCTTGGTGAGTTGGGCTAATACGAGAATAAGTTAAATTATGAGACAAGGGATAGGTTGTACCTGAAGATGCCGTTGACGTGGTGCCTTGAGATGGAAACAATGATGGCGGTAAAGTGTACTCAAAACCACTTAGCTTGTGAGATATGTTCCTGGTGCGTTTTGTAGGAGGAGAGGAAGTAATTTTTGCGTGGTCTGGTGTTGGATTGTGATTGTTAGGGAGGTCCGATTCACTAGGACTATGGTTTGTGGTTTGACTTTCAATGTTAGCATCACAATCTATTGAGTCTACTTCAGTGGACTTGTTTGATGAATTTTCAATAAGTGGGCTATCATCAACAATGGGTGCAACATGATCCTTACCATGAGAAGAAAAAATGGGATTAAAAGCAAAAGGAAAGAACTTTTCATAGAACATGACATCTCTAGAAATGAACAACTTTTCATTTTCTAAGTCATAAACTTTATATCCTTTCTTACCATGTGGATATCCCAAAAAAATACATCGATTACTTCTTGGGGAAAATTTATCTTTTGTTTTGTCATGGTTGTAAGCATAGCACAAGGAGCCAAAAACTCTCAAATTTTCATAATTTGGTGGTCTTTTAAAAAGGATCTCATATGGGCTCTTGTTTCCAAGTATGGGTGTAGGCATAAGGTTTATAAGGTAGACTGCGGTTAAAGCACATTCTCCCCAAAACTTTAAGGGTAAGTTTGCTTGGAATCGAAGAGCTCGAGCCACTTCTAAAATGTGTCGGTGTTTACGCTCTACTCTCCCATTTTGTTGTGGTGTGTTTGTGCAACTCAATTGGTGATCAATGCCATGGGTAGCTAGGAATTCTTTTAGAGTGGAAAACTCGGTTCCATTGTCACTCCTTATGGCTTGAATTTTGGTTTTGAATTGTGTTTCTATGAAATGGTAAAACATGATAAGGTAATCACGGGTTTCACTCTTACTCTTCATAAGAAAAATCCAAGTACACCTTGAATGATCATCAACTATAGTAAAAAAATAACGAGCTCCACTTAAGGTAGGAGTTGAGTAAGGTCCCCAAACATCTATATGAATAAGGTCAAATATGGATGCACATCTTGAATTGCTAATAGGAAAAGGAAAACGAGTTTGCTTTGCTTTATGGCAAACATCACAAACATCAAGAATTTTATTTGCAAAAGAGAAATTATGCAACAAATGAAATTTGTTCACAGGTAAGTGACCTAGGCGCATATGCCACAAGCCTGGATCCTTTTGAGAGCTACTTTGATTCGCTACTGCGAGATTTCTCTCCATTTGGTAAACTCCATCTCTAAGGCTTCCCCGTCCAATCGGCATCTTCGTATGAAGGTCCTGAAAAATACAAGAGTCAGGGAAGAAAGTAATCGAGCAGTTAAGGTCACGTGTTACTTTGGCAACTGATAGCAAGTTACATTGGAAGCCAGGCACAAGCAAAACATTGTCGAGTTTCAACTTTGGGTTGAGTTTGGTTTTCCCAGTGTAAGTAACAGGCAATGTAGATCCATCGGGTATTTTAACAGGTTTGTAAGAAGAAACATGTGTAATCTCACTTAATACTCTATCATTACCTACCATGTGGTCTGAGGCACCACTATCAATTATCCATGAATCATTTAACAAAGCACAATTACCTGCAAAATTGGCCACAAACTCATTACTAGTAGGCTGATTTTGGCTGCTTCCTACATCGAGCATGTTCAACAATTTTGAATATTGTTCTTTACTTAGGACTACGGCATGCTTGCTTGCCATGTCATTGCTGCCAGTTTTCTGCTCATCCCAATTGCTGCCAATATTGTTCGTGATCCTCTTATCAACATTTGCAGCATTGCTCTGTCCAAAACGATTCTGTCCACCCCTATTTTGTTGAAAATTTTGACCACTACTTGTTCGATTGCCTCTCCAATTAGACGGGTAACCAATGATTTCAAAACACTCCTCCTTTGTATGCCTCATCTTTCCGCAATGATCACACTTTTTTGTATTGCGATTGTCTCCAGCAGACTGTTGTCCTCTACCACGTCCTCTACCTGTACCCTTGTAATCTGAATTTGCAGTAAAGGCAGCCCCTTCTATTGTCAAGTTTGACATCACTTTGCCCATGCAAATCTGTTGCTCTTCTTGAAGCGCAAGAGAGAAAATCTTGCTCAATGTTGGCGTCGGTTCCATAGATAAGACTTGCGACCGTAATCTATCGAAGTCTCCTCTCAAGCCGAGTAGAAATTGATGGCCTTTTTCTATCTCTCTGAGTCGTTTGTACTCCTTTGCTGCGTCACACGTGCAAAGAGGCAAGGAACTACATGTTTCCATCTCTTGCCATAGAGTCTTGAATCTTGTGAAATATTGTGCAACTGTCTGCCCCTCTTCTTGTGTCAGATTGGAGATTTCTTTCTGATCTTGTAGAGTTTGGGAGCATTACTTTGCCCATAACGTTCACACAACTCAATCCATATCTCGCGAGCAGTGTCAGCATATGTCAAACTGTCTTGGATTTCTTTGGCGAGGGAGTTACGAATCCATGCTTTCACCATGGAATCATTTTTTAGCCACAATAGAAACTCATCATCAGATTCTTCTGGTTTCACTAATTTGCCATTAATGAACCCAGCCTTGCCTTTCGCAAATAAGGCCGTCTCCATATCGCTCTTCCAGGTGGCAAAATTGTCACCTCCGAATTGATTTGGGACAAAAATAAGTCCAGGGTGATCTGAAGGATGCAAAGCATATGAATCCAACACATGTTGTGACTTACTGGACTCCTCTTCTCTTTCGTTCTTTGGCATTTTTGCGAATGACGGCAATCCGGTTATAATTGCTCTGATACCATAAAGAACTTAAAGAACTTTGTATTGGGCAAAACTTCCAATAGATTCAATCTAAAAATCTTTCGGTACATATATATATACATGCAGATGGAAAGAGTGCACCAAAGGAAAATAAACTAAATATGGCACCCAGCTAAACTTAAGCCTAAAGAAAAGTAAATCAGACTATATATGACATCTAACTAAAATCAGCCTAAATGCAAATAAATCACAGGATACCGAATCATGGTATACATAGTATACAAGATATTCTAACAGATCTCTTATAGGCACGCGATATGTAAAAATCACTGTAAGCTGCTTATTAGTAAGTGATATGTCAAAATCACTATATATCAAATATTGCTAAGCGATATGTAAAACTCACTACATATCAATTATTGATAGATGGTGTAAAGATCATTGTAAATCACCAAACATGTGCCGACAGCGTCTCTAACTTAACCTTCACCTTTTACTAAATTTTATCATACAAGCCGTTGAACATTTGCCAGTGACCTACCTTACGTTAGATGGAATAACCTTCCTCTTTTACTAAATTTTTTTTGTACTGAAAAATAATCTTATTGATGAACTATTTGAAAATAAGGTTTATTGAAATTAAAATGAAAACATAGGATTTATCAAAAATCAAAATGTTAACATAAGGATAAAGAAGAAAAAATAATTTTTTTGGGTTAGGAAAAAGGAACTGGGAGATAAAAGACAAGAGGTTAACATCCGGAATTGTTAAAAGATGCCAGCCGAAGGCCAAAATGGCCAGCTAATCTAAGGGTTAATAATAATGATGCAATAGAAAGTTAATGTAAAAACTTGACACAAAATAAAGCGGAATGCCTTATAGACATAAATACTTCAAGAAATTATGCACAAACGCCTTCCTCGTCAACTCTACCCTATTAAGCAGTGGTAACTAATTTTAAGTATTAACAATTTGTTTGTTGGAATTATTGTTTCAAGATTTAAACATCCCTAAACCAAGCCCGAAACAAGATTCTATTTCATGGAATTTGTATGTTGGAATTATTGTTTCAAAATCTGTAAATTTGCCAGAAATTCAGCCTTAAATATTTGTTGAGTGAAATCTTATTGGCAAGGGTTGTTGAGCGGAAATCACAGATTACTCACTTTCAACAACTTAGTTTCTTAATTATATCACTTTCCACACATCAGGTTCTCAAAATATTAAATTATAGTTTGCCGGTTCACTACCAGTGAAGAGCACTATACATTTAAGTAGGGGTGGGAAAAGATAATCAGAAAATCAAAAAACTATAAAACTCGGTTCATTTAAAAAAAAAAAGTGTAAACCAAACCGATCTCTAAAAGCAATTAGATTAACCAATCTGCATTTATAAAAGCAATCTAATATTAGGTTTCAATTTTTAAAAATCACGGTTAATTGAACTGGTCCATGTATATATCTTAACAGCTAATTTATGTAAATATTATATACGATTTAAGGAGCATTAAATCATTTTATTTTCAAGTCTAAAATAACTCAAAAACCTAAAATTATATTTGATTTTTCTTTCTGTTAATTTTTTGATTTGTATATTATCTTTTTTTTTTAATATTCTAATCATCATACAAATTCTTGATATACTAACTAAAAAATAGCTTTTATATAACTTAGATGTAGAATATGAAAGATAACTCAAGTTTTTTTTTTTTTTTTACTTTTGTTGTGAAAAAGTTTATTTATAACTATTTTATTTAAACAAAAAGTGGATCCAAGAGTTTTTATTTATAATTTTAATTTTTTTTGTAAAGCAATTGAAATTTGCATAACTAATTTTTTTTTATTTTTAAGGTTGAACAAGTATTTGTTTTGTAACATTTGATCTATTTTATCAAATTAATTTAATAATATGTAGTTTTGGTTACCTATGATACCTAACCTTCTTTAATTTGGTAACTAACTATGCGATTAACCAGTTAGTGAGCCAATTAGTGGGAGTTGAATACCATTAGCAAAATGAAGTGAACTGGTACAACTAGTTTTGATTTTGATATTAGGTGTATGGATCGGAACCTCTACATTTAAGCTCCTCAATTGCCTTAACAGGTGTGTTCTTGTAATTTTTTTTCCAAAAATGATTTTTCATACACATTTCAAACTTAGTCAAAAAAAAAAAAGTGCTATGGTGACATTTTCTTCAAAAATCTTCTGAATAGTTTGATTAATATACATCTCCACCAAACTTATCTTTACATTATAAATAAGCTACAAATTAATTTCGCACACCCACGTCACCCAAAAGGCGAATTTGGTTGAATGGTCTTTCTTCGTCTTGCTCTACTAGCCTAACCACTTTTCCATCTTTTCCAAGTTTGCCATAATTCAATATGTACATTTTAGTGAAAACGACTTCCACTTTCTACACCACTGATAATCATAGAGGAACTTTTGGAACTAAGCAAGCACCTTCGATGTTGGTTAACGAAGATTGAAATGACTTGATGGAACCAAAATGTGGGTTAAAATTAGATTAATGTTCAATTACAATTAGCAAAAGAATTTTTTTTAATTTTTGGATTATGGATTTTGGGAAGCTGTAGCAGCCTAAATAATAGCATAGCATTTTGCAGGTTATTCATAGCATAGCATATCATAGCATTTATTATAGGCCCATTCTCAATAGAATTTTTATCCAACTTTTAGATTATAGATTAACAATAATCTATATTAATATTATTCTCAAATAAATCTCAAATTAAATTTTAAATTTTTTGTACAACTAATTTGAGATTTTTTAGTTGTACAAAAATCTAAAATCTAATTTGAGACTTAATTGAGAACACTATTAATATATATTATTGTTAATCTATAATCTAAAAACTGGTTAAAAAATCTATTAATAACAGGCCCTATGTAATTTAAACTAATCTTATTGGCAATTTACCTTGTTTAAGAAACTTGTTCAAGCTCTGCTCCAGCAATCTCTTATGAGCATACTCTATGTAAAAATTACTGTAAGTCGCTTATTATAAGTGAAATGTAAAAATCATTACAAATCAATTATTGGTAGGCAGTGTGTGAAAATCATTATAAACTATTGAACATGTGACGATAACATGTGCGACATAACCATTGAATATGTGCCAGTAAGCTGCAGTACGTTTGATGGAATAATCTTCCCCTTTTACTATTTTCTTATTTGTACTAAAAGGGTAATCTTATTGATGAACTATTTGAAAATAGGGTTTATCGAAATTAAAATGACAACATAGGATTTATCAAAAATTAAAATGTCAACATAAAGGATAAAGAAGAAAAAATAATTCGTTTTTTTTGGGTTAGGTAAAAGGAAGAGAGGGAAAAAAAGACATGAGGTTAACATCAGGTACTCCTGAAAGATGCCAGCCGAAGGCAAAAATGGCCAGCTAATCTAAGGCCAAATTATAATGATGGGATAGAAAGTTAATGTAAAAAATTTGATACAACATAAAGTGGAATGCCTTCCGACATAAATACATTAAAAAACAATGCACAAACGCCTTCATCATCAACTCTACCACGTTAAGCATTGCTGATTAATATTAAGTATTAACAATTTGTACATTGGAATTATTATTTCAAGATTTAAACATCCCTAAACCAAGACTTAAACAAGATTCTATTTCATGCGAAGAAGCCAAAATCTGTTAATTTGCCAGAAATTCAGCCTTAAATATTTGTTGGAGTGAAATCTTATTGGCAAGGGTTGTTGAGAGGAATTTTATAGATAATCAATTCCATCACCTTCATTTCTTAATGATATATCAATTTCCATTCATCAGGTTCTCAAAATATTAAATTCTAGTTTCCCGATCGCTAATAATGAAGAGCACTGTGCATTTAAGCTCCGCAATTTCCTTAAAAGTTGTTCATGTAGATTTTTCGAAAATCATTTTTCATACACGTTTCACAATTAGTCTCATTCTCATATCTCATCAATACACCATCCAAGAAATGCTACAGTGATGTTTTCCTGAAAAATATTCTAAATGTTTTTGATGAAAAATCCAACTCTACCGGACTTAATTTTACCCATATATAAATAAGCCGCAAATTAATTTCACACACCCATGTGACACACAAGAAGAATTCGGTTCAATAGTTTTTCTTTGTCATTGTACTAGTCTAACTACTCTTCAAGACTAAAACAATTCAATTCATACTTGACAAGTAATTAGAGTTAAATAAAGATTATTTTTAAATTAATCTATAAGATAATGTAAGGATAAAGTATGTATAACGGTAGATATATCATTATGCGACCCAAGATGAAGAGAACATGAGAAGATAAGAATTAAAAATATATAGTAGTTTGGTAAATGAAAGTAGAAATATAGGTGCTTAAGGTTTAATTTCACTATTGAATTTTTTGAAAAATAACTTATATTGATTAAATCTATAAATTATTTTTAGCCAGAGGGAGGTCTACACAGAAAAATATTTTTCAATACTTGACTCCAAGAAAAATTTTGAAAATATTTTCCAAAAAAGTATTTTTAGTCAAACTAAATGTACTCTTATGCCTAGTTTGAGAGTTGAGATAGAAAAGAAACGGAAAGAGAAGAAGAGTTAAAAAAAGAAAAGAAGGGAAGGCAAAGTTTACTTTCCTTTCCTTCCATTTCCTCCTAAATTTGGGAGGAAGGTCTTTGGAGAAAAAAAGGGAAGATTTTCTTCCTATTTTCTTTCTTTTATTTCCTCTTTTTTACTCCCAAACAAAGGAAATTGGTTAAGGATCCATTTCGTTGGATGTAAAATATTTTTCTTAGGAAATTATTTCTCCTAAGAAAACATTTTACATGAAAAATGTCATTTTCCTACAATTTTTCAGTGTTGGATGACAATGTGAAAATCTTTTTAATATTGTACTTTGTTATGTTTTTATTTTTTATTGTCAATATGAGTAAAAAAACTAATAACAATTGTAATGGATGTTTAATAAGTAATTAGAGTTAATTATATCTTGTTTTGTTTATGATTAATCTTTCAAAAAATATAACGGTAAAATATTATAGCTATAATTATATTACTATGGAGCTCAAGATATTGAAAAAATTAGTTGATAAGAATTAAAAGCAAAAATTAGTTTGGTAATTGAAGTTAAAAAAGTATCCTTTCTTTTCCCTCCTTAGACCCTAAGTATTTTTTCTTTTCTTTTCCCTTCTTACTTCCAAACAAAGGAATTAATTAAGTATCATTTCTATTCTTTTCTTTTCTTTCCATTTCCTTCCAAAACTCTGTGGTCATTTGCCAAATAGTTTTCCTTGTTTATCCACACGATAGTCTCTAAATTGCCTTTCAAGTAGTAATTTTAAACTAGATTCATATCAACCAGTTAAATCAGGAAGCAGTAAAACATTTGATTCAAATATGTTATAGAACTCGCTTTGGTAGAAAAATTGATCAAAATTCATAGTAAATTATGAATAAGAAAAAACTTGGCTTTTTTAATTCCTAACTCTCTAAGAAAATTTTCCTCCAAATTTTGGAACCATTGTTAGGATCTTTGAGAGAAGACTACATTGAGCCATCCAGGTCTAAAATCAAAGTTAAAGGAAAGAAGGAAAACAATAACAAAGTTATCCGTCAAGGATAGATACCGAAATTTCAAACAATGGAGTCGAGATGTTCCTGGACTCTACACAAGGGGTGTAATCGAGCTGAGCCCCAACCGAATACTATCAAGCTCGAGTTCGAGCTCGTTAATATTACGGTTGCTCGAGATTAATTTGTAATTCGAAACTCGAACTCAGCTCGTTAATTTTAGGAAGAGTTTGAGCTTGACTCAGAATCGTTCGTAAAAATGCAATCGATCTTGAACTCAAGCTCACACTCAAAATTCATATATAATTAGTATGGGTAAATTGGTTCTTATATATATATATATATATATATATATATTGAGTTGCTCGAACTCACCTTTTTATTGCTCGAATTTGAGCTCGTTCTGTATACGAGCTGCTCGAGCTCGACTCGAGTTTGTTCAACACCAAACTCAAGTCAAACAATAGACCGAACTAAATGCTAGTAGCTCTCGAGCTGCTCGATTTTCTAACACTCCACACACCACTTGTTTGATGAGGAGATACACTTCAGTAAAAATATAAAAGCCAAATTATCATCTTTTCAAGTTTGTCATAATTGCATATGTATATTTCAGTCATAATGACTTTCACTTTCTACAGCACTGATGATCATAGAGGTATTTTTGGAAATAAGCAAGCGTGTTTCACTTTGGTTAACGAAGATTGAAATGTCTTGATGGACCCAAAATGTGCGTTGGAATTGGATTAATGTTCATTACAGTAAGCAATTTTTTTTTTTTTTTTGGGATTATGGAATTTGGGAAGCTGTAGTGGTCTAAACAATAGCAGAGCATTTTGCAGTTATTAATCCCGGGTATTTATTATTTAAACTAAACTAATCTTATTGGCGATTCAGGTTATATAAGAAACTTGTTCAAGTTCCGCTCTAATAATTTCTTATAGACACGCGACATGTAAAAGTCATTGTAAGTTGCTTATGGGTAAGCGAAATATAAACATCACCATGTATCAATTATTGATAAGCGGTGTGTAAAAATCACTGTAAACCACTGAACATGTGCCGATAGCCTGTCTAACATAACCTTTACCTTTCATTAAATTTTTTGGTATAAGCCATTCAACATGTGCCAATGACCTGCCTTACGTTTGATGGGATAACTTCCCCCTTTTACTGAAATTCTTTTGTAATGAAAAAAATAATCTTATTGAAGAACTATTTGAAAATTGGGTTTATCAGAAATCAAAATGACAACTACATAGGATTTATAAAAAATTAAAATGTCAACATAAAGGATAAAGAAAAAAATAATTATTTTGGGGTTAGTGCAAAGAAGGAAGGAAGGAAGAGAGGGGAGGGGGGGGGGGGAAGAGGTAAATATCCGGTAGTGTTGAAAGATGCCAGCCGTAACAACAATGGCAGCCAATCTAAGGGAAAATTATAATGACGGGATAGAAAGATAATGTGAAAAATTTGACACAGCATAAAGTGGAATGCCTATCCACATAGACACTTTAGGAAATAATGCACAAACGCCTTTACCATCAACTCTACCACGTTAAGCAATGTCGATTAATATTAAGTATTATGTAGATTTGAAATTATTATTTCAAGATTTAAACATCCGTAAACCAAGCCTCAAACAAGATTCTGTTCCCTGAGAAGTAGTCAAAATCTGTTCATTTGCCAGAAATTCGGCCTTTAATATCTGTTGGAGTGAAATCTTATTAATAAGGGTTGTTGAGGGGAACTTTACAGATTAATCATTTTCATCAACTTAATTTCTTTAATGATATATCACTTTCCACTCATCAGGTTCTCAAAACATTAAATTCTTGTTTGCCGGTTCACTACCAATGAAGAGCATTGTACATTTAAGCCCCTCAATTCCCTTAAAAGGTGGATTCTATTCATTTTTTTTTAAATCATTTTTTGTACACGTGAAACAATTAATCTTTTATTTTATAAATATGCTGCCCAAAAAAAAAAATGCTATGGTGACATTTTCTTTAAAAATTCTTAAAAAATCTTCTAAATTCTTTTGATTAAAAATACAACGCCACCGGGCTTATCTTTACCCATATAAATAAGCTGCATATTTATTTCACACTTCCATGTCACACAAAAGGTGAATTTTAGGTTTAATAGTTTTTCTTAGAGATGGCAAATGGGCAGGATAGGCGGGATTTGGGCGGGATTTAATTGGGACTGTAAAATATGGGTCATATCCAAACAGTCCTATATTTGTCATGGGATCAATATGGGTGGGACTAAAATGGGCTAGTCCCATTTGATATCGCCCAAAAACCCAATTTATCACAATTTATTATTTTTCTAAATTATCCTTTTCCTTATTAATCAATTGTTATTTTTTTAGATTTCTTATTTTTTTTAGTTTAACATGAATACTTCTTTTTCATATCATTTATTTTTTAATTTCTTGACCTAAAAAATTTCTAACTTTTTTTGTTTTTATATTATTATTTTTTTAGATCTCGTTTATTAATGCTCTTTAATCTTTTAATTATAAACTGTAGTTTTCCAATTATTACATGTAAAGAAGATAGATTGAAGATGTGCAGAGATTTAATTTGTCTACACCTGAAAAAATCAATTTAGATATTATCTTATTAAAACTCCTAATACTAAAATCCATTACTAAAGTAATGAAGCAAATTAAAAATTAAAATAAATCAACATCTCATTCGTTCATGGACATTACAAACTTTGATGAAACTAGAATATAAAGACTAATTTCGCCAAAAATAAGGTTGAACTGAAATTAAGGAACTCAACATATAAAATTCACATGAATTTTTTTAGTACAAAGATCAGTTTAATCACATAAAATTGATGTCAATAGGTAAAATTTAACATAATAATTATAGTAGAAATAGATGAATCGAAGAGGGCAAAATGAAGAAGCTAAGAATGCAAAAATAAATTTACAACTTGTCCATCATTGAAAAAATGGGTATGCCATTGTTATTGAAAAAAATGTTAAAAACTAAAAAACAAATAAAAAATGAAATATGTTTTGTTAATGCAGCTTAAAATGAAGGATTTTTTTTCAAAAGATAGTACGAAAGATGTGGATCTGATCAAATACAAATTATTTCAAGGTTTGTCTATATTTGGGTATGGGAATCCCAATCATTTCCCAACTGGACCAATATTTAAATGGGTGATAATGGGTATAATCCCAAATAAGCCCAATCCCATATTATTGATACCCATCCCGCGCAAATAAAATATGGGCATGGGATCCCAATGGATTTTGGACTGATTGCTAGCATTAGTTTTTCTTCATCGGGGTCTACCAGTCTTACCTACTCTTCAAAAGTACTTGATTAAATACGTGTTAACCTAATTATGGTCATAAGCTAGAAAAACAAATAACATTTCGGGGAAAACTTGTACGTCACTATTGAGAGTTAGGGTGATGTAAAATATTTTCCTTATAAAATTATTTTACTAGAAAAACATTTTATATGAAAAAAGCAATTTCTTCTACAATTTTTTGATATTTGGATAAAAATTTGAAACCCTTTTGAAATAATACTTTCTTATTTTTTATTTTTAATATTATTAAGAGAAAATTACAATTTTGATACCAAACGTTTGGGGTATTGGCAGTTTCAATCCTTAAAGTTTGGACAAAAGCAAATTTAGTACCAAATGTTTCAATATTTTAGCATGTTTAGCCTTATTGATCAGTTTTACAAAAATCTTATTAAAATCTAGTCACGTGATACTCACGTGCTGGTTGCAAAAATTTTCAAAAAGAATTAGATTATAGAAAAAATTTGAATTGCTATAATTTGTAATTAAATACAATAAATAAGTAAATAAAATTGAAAAAATCTGCCTAGATAGTGCATTTGCATGTGTGCCTTTAATCACAAATTATGACAATTAAAATTTTTTTCTATTTTAATTCTTTTTGAAAACTTTTGTAACCATCATGTGAATTTCACGTGACCGAATTTCGATAAGATTTTGAGAAAACTGGTCAATAGGACTAAATATGCTGAAAAATTGAAACATTTGTCACTAGATTTACTTTTGTCTAAACTTTAGGGATTGAATTGCTGATGTCCCAAACATTTGGTATCAAAATTACAATTTTCTCTATTATTAATATGAGTTAAAAATATACTACCAATAATTCAATTCGTGCTTGACAAGTAATTAGAGTCAAGTAGAGATGGTTTCGTTTAAAATTAAGTTATAAAATAATACATTGGTAAAATATGTGTACTTACAAATATATAATTATGGGACCTGAAATGAAAAATGAGTGGATAAGAATTAAAAGCAAAAATTATTTTGGTAATTGAAATTAAAAATCTAAGTGCTTAAGGTTTAATGTCACACTTGAAATCTTCAAAAAATAACTTATACTTATAGAGTTTGTAAGTTATTTTCAATTATATAGAGAAAAATTAAAAAATATTTTATATAGGAAAATATTTTCAGGTGTTTGGAGCTGAGAAAAATTCTAAAAATATTTTCATTCCAACCCTAGATAACTTAGCATTGTGTACCCACCTGAAATTCTCTAAACTTTTTTTTAAGTAGTGATTTTAAACAATACTCAAATCAACATGTTAAGTGAAGAGAAAATGAGTATATAAGAATTAAAACAAATATTAGTTTGGTAAGTGAAAGTAGAAATATGGGTGCTTAAGGTATAATTTTACTCTTAAACTTTTAGGAAAATAACCTACATTGATTAAGCCTATAAATTGTTTTTAGCCAGAGGGACGAAATTGAAAAATATTTTACTTATAAATTTTTTTTCAGTATTTGATACCAAGAAAAATAAAATATTTTTCAAATAAATATTTTTAGTCCAACCAAATGGAATGTTAATGCGTGGTCATTTGCCAGATAGTTTTTCCTTGTTATCCACATGAAATTCTCTAAATTGCCTTTTAAGTAGTGATTTCAAACTAGTATCAGATCAACAAGTTAAATCATGAAGCGGTTGAATATTTGATTCGAATATGTATGTTATAGAACTCGCTTTGGCAAAAAATTGATCAAAATTCATAGTAAACTGTGAATAACAAAAAAAACTCGGCCTTTTTTATTTCCTAACCCTCTAAGAATTTTTTCCTCCAAATTATGGAGCCATTATTAGGATCTTTGAGAGAAGACTTCATTGTGCCATCCCGGGTCAAAAGTCAAAGTGAAAGGAAAGAAGGAAAACGATGACAAAGTTATCTGTCGAGTATAGCTACCGAAATTCCAAGAGATGGGACCCAGATGTTCCTGCACTCCACACGCCGCTTGTTTTCTGAGGAGATATACATGGGTAAAAATACAGAGACAAACTGCCATCTTTTCCAAGTTTGCCATAATTGAATATGTACATTTTAGTGACAACAACTTCCCCTTTCCACACCACTGATAATCATAGAGGTACTTTTGGAACTAAGCAAGCGTGTTTCACGTTGGTTAACGAAGATTGAAATGGACTGGAATTAGATTAATGTTCAATTGCAATAAGCAATTTTTTTTTTTAATTTGGATTATGGACTTTGGGAAGCTGTAGTGGCCTAAAGAATAGCAGAGCATTTTGCGGGTTCCTATTGATCCCCAGTATTTATTATGTAATTTAAACGAATCTTATTGGCAATTCACTTTGTCTAAGAAACTCGTTCAGCTTGTAAAAAAACAAAAAAAAAAAAAATTGTTCAATTCTACTCCAACAATCTCTTATAGGCACGTGATATGTAAAAATCACTGTAAGACGCTTATTATAAGCTATATGTAAAAATCACTATAAATCAATTATTGGTAAGCGATGTATACAAATCATTATAAACTGCTGAGAATGTGCTCATAAGTGTGACAACACCATAAGCTTTCCCTAAATGTTTTTCTATAAACCATTGAACATGTGCCAGTAAGCTGCCTTACGTTTGATAGAATAACCTTCCTCTTTTACTATTTTTTTTGGTACAAAAAAGAAATCTTATTGATGAACAATTTGAAAATAGGTTTTACATAGGATTTATCAAAAATTAAAATGTAAACATAAAGGATAGAGATGAATTTTGTTTTTTTTTTTTTTGGGTTAGGCAAAAGGAAGAGGGTGGAGAAAAGACAAGGGGTTATCATCCCGTATGTTTGAAAGATGCCAGCCGAAGGCAAAAATGGCCAGCTAATCTAAGGGCTAATTATAATAAGGGGATGGAAAGTTGATGTAAAAAATTTGACACAACATAAAGTGGAATGCCTTCCGACATAAATACATTAAAAAATAATGCACAAACGCCTTCATCATCAACTCTACCACTTAAGCAGTGTTAATTAATATCAAGTATTAACAATTTGTGCATTGGAATTATCATTTCAAGATTTAATCATCAGTAAACCAAGCCTCAAATAAGATTCTATTTCATGAGAAGAAGCCAAAATCTGTAAATTTGCCAGAAATTCAGCCTTAAATATTTGTCGGAGTGAAATTTCATTGATAAGGGTTGTTGAGGGGAACTTCACAGACTAATCATTTTCATCAACTTTCCACTCATTAGGTTCTCAAAATATTAAATTCTAGCTTGCCATTCACTAATCAATAGCACTGTGCATTTAAGCTCCTCAATCGCCTCAAAAGGTGTATTCTTTTCATTTTTTTTCCAAAAATCATTTTTCATGTACGTTTCACAATTAATCCTTTAATTCATAAATACACCATTAAAAGAAAATGCTATCTTGACATTTTTAAACAATTCTTCCAAATTCTTTTGATTAACAATACAACTCCGCCGGACTTATCTTTACTCACATAAATAAGCTACAAATTAATTTCACCCGCCCGTGTCAAGCAAAAGGCGAATTTGGTATAAATAGTTTTTCTTCGTCGTACGTGGTCTACTAGTTATAATTTTGCATTGATACAACCTATTTTTATATTATTTTTATATTAGACACTATTAGCCACCTTAAAAAATTAGGCAAATCTGGACAAATCAAAGGAAAATGTTTGAAGGTGCAAGTCAGGTGGGTGAGACGCATATGTTTTCTGGTCAAGATTGATCAACAATTTACTAACTTTCCTTAAAAAAAATTGTCATTTTTTAACCACATTACTTAAAAGGATTGATCAGTGCTCACAACAAGGTAGAGATAAATAAAAATAAAATAAATAAATAAATAATGAAAAGTGAAATAAGAAAAAAAAAAGATTCAGTGTTTTTCATGAATTCCAAAAATTAAATTTCCTAAGGGCATTGAACTTCCTATAAGATCTATTGGAACAATAACATATTACTTTTGGTGTATGTATTGATGAAAGAATTGGAAACTTAGTGTTGGGTGTCAAACCAGCAAAATAAAATTTCCTACTCTAAGAAAAATATACTCAAGTATAGTAGTGAGTAGAGTCATATCCACAGAGACTGGTCGATTTATTTTCTTTGAAACCAAAAATTAAAGGAGGGGGATTTAACAAGAATTAATCTAAAGAGAATTCAACTTAAGAAATCTAATAATTAAATCAAAAGATTCAATTAAAGAAGCCTAACAACGCAAAAAGTAATTTAAACAAAATCAAAGATTAACTAAGCTCTAGTCAAAGGAATAATCTTAACTCTGGTTCAAATTAACTAATCATCGATGCAAAGATAAATTCCTACGTTCACGAATAAATTGGTTATGGTTGTTGAGAAGCTCTAACAACCTGCTCTTCCTTACTGTGTCGGTAATCAAGGTACGACCGTTAATTACTTCCCTAATCAAATAATAACCCTAGGTACGACCTTAGGATTCAATTATTCAACAGCTTTAAATCTAGAAAAGCTACCAATTCTAACCAGCAAATACCTACGAGACTTTGTTCAAATTAGATTATTTATTCCCGTGATATAATCCAAAAGTTTTTATTACCATTGAATTAATCACTTGCCACAAGTACTAAAACTATCAAACAATTACGGATTTGACGTTTTAGATGGCCCTAGATTATTTGACAATTAAATGGTGATCAGTTGTTTAATTGGCAAAAATAATCACACAAGAATGAACACAATCACCTTGGAATTAAACAGAGAATAAATAAATACTCAAAAACGCAGAAAATAATAAAAACAATTAGATCTCACAGTAATAGTTGAACCAAGAGTTTCGATTATCCTTCAACTAGATAGAAGAGTCTAGCCACGAATCATGGCTTCAAATCTCCAAAAATATTTAATAGGAATTTTTGTTCGTAGAGAAAGAAGAAGAAAAACTAAAGAACTAATGAAAAACTCTAAAAAACTAAAGCTCTCTAATTTTCTGCAAAGTGCGTGCATGTGTCTGCTGAAAATTACGTCCCCCAATATCTTCTATTGATTCCTGCACGTTTCTTTCCTTTCTCCCTTCCTTCCTTATTTTTGTTTCCTTTTCAAACTCTTCTTTCCTTTTAGTCTTCATTCCTTGTACAAATCAAACTCTCTCCTCTTGTCTTGGTTTCCAATTCTTTCCAATAAAGAATTTTGTCTACTGAAAGTCCTCATTATATAGAAAGTGGAATCCTTCAAACTCAGCCTTCTTGAAAATTCACGTTCTAGAATTCTGCACTGCAGCGTGAGTAGGCCGTGGTCACGGTCTATCAGACATAGTCTTCTGGAATTGTAGACGAATTTAGCACATTTTTTCCATAATTTCCTACATTAAGCCCAAATAACAAGAAGTGAATAAATGGAAGTATTAAACACAATTCTTGACCAAAACAAGGGGAAATTAAATATAAATCACATGTCAATTTAACACCCTAACACTTAGCCAAATTTAGATGCTACATGTGGTTGACATTAACCAATCTTTTGCTCAAAATTTCTGGTGGTCCTTTAATGTTCTGCATTATCCATTATGACCAAAAAACATCATATGGCACTTAATACTACCGAGTAGATACAATACGCCTAAACTTACATTTAACAATTTTGCTAGCCAACATTCACACCAACGCCTGCATCATATGTTTATTTCTCAAACACATTTTAAGGCTGATATTCTTACCTTTTGAAATAATGAATGCTTTGTTCTCCTAGAAAGTGTAAGATTAGCAATAATTTTGTCAAAAGCCCATTTTGTGGATTCTTACATTGAACCTTTCCGTATGTCTGACCAGCAAGTAGTCCAATTACTTGTCTGAAAGGCTTGGATTCCAACAATCCATTCAGACAAAACCTACGAGTTCAGCAAGAAAAAGGTGGGCAATTGCAGCTGAAAATCCTTAGTAAAGTAAGGAAGTTAAACTACTGACAAAAACTTTTTGGATCCAACAACCCTAGAAAAAGAAGAGAGAATCCAAGACCAGTAGTAGTAAAATGGGAAATTGCAGCTAAGATTCTCCTGTCAATTACTCACGTGCCTAGCAAATTCAAACCTCAAAGCTAGTCTACAACGCAAAGAGTCATTGTGCTTCGTGAATTTCCAAATAAATTCATGCCCACGAACTGTACGACAGTTTAATGAATTACACTTGAATTTCTTTCTTGTGGTTTCCTCCATGAGAGTGAGAGAGTGAGAGAGAGAGATGCTTAAGAAGTGCAAAAAAGTTAAGTCGGACACCAGAAATTTAAGAATATGCACTACTCAGATATGAGAAAATTAACTTCACCAAGAAAAGGTGCTGCTTTTTGCAGTTTTATTGGGCACTAGCATCGTATACATTGGTGGAATTTTCCACTTAATGAACCACACAAAATTGCACAAAATTACCTTGCTCAGAAGATTAAAATCGGACAAGGTTTGCTTCGATCTGGAAGAGAAGGCAAAGGAGGTAACACAAGGAGAAGGAGCGGGCGACGATGAGCAGCATGGCAAAGGAGAAGCCGGTGGTGGTGTGCATAATTGCGGAGGTGGTGTTTTGGGGTTGGGAGGAAGAGCTTTGTTTTTGGGATGAGAGGGGCAGGTGTCAGACTTCTTGTTTAGGGATGAGAGGCTGCTGATTGTAGGAAGTAATTAGGGCACAAATTTTTTTTTTCTTTCATCTTATTTTCTTATCCTTAAATTTACAAAATTGATCTTTAACTATTTAAAATTCAAACTTATTAAAGTGGTAATTTTTTAATAAAAATGGATAAAATTATAATTTCATATGTAATATTTACTATATGTGTGCGTATAAATGATGTGACTTTTTTTCACATAATCAAACTTGATAGGAATGGTGCAACCACCTTTACCCATACATAGTTGACATTTATACTTATGTGTGGATAATATAAACAATAAAAAGGCCTCCATCAGCATTCCCAAAAAAATTAATAATGCCACCAATTTTCAATATATTGAAGGAAATTTTCCCACCCAATTCATGTGTAGCTATTAACATTTACCTACACTTAATGTAAATAAAAAAAGAGGCTACATCAGCATTCGAAAATTTGGAAAATGTCGCCTAATTCTCAATATTTGGAGGAAAATTTTTCCACCCAATCATATGTACCGATTGACTTTTACCTATACTTAATGTGAATAAAAAAATACCACATCAGCAATAATGGTTCCATTTCTCAATATTTGTCAAGAAAATTCTCCCACCAATTTCAGATATCACTATACACTTTTACCTACACTTAATAAATGCCAAATATATAATAATTAATCATATTATATTTACCCACACATATAGAATAAACGTATAGCCAAATACCCACACATATTATGTGTAGTAATTTTATGTGTGGGTAAAAACTAAATTTCCTGTAGTGAAAGATTAGGTGAATTTTGGAGCCCTTTGGAAGTTTCAGCTTATAAGCAACTGCCCCTATCTTTTCCAGGATTTTGTAGGGACCATAGTATTTAGAAGCAAGCTTTAGGTGCCTCCTAATTGCCACAGTGTCCTATTTATAGGGTTGGAGTTTGAAAAAAACCCATTCTCCAATCTCAAAGCATCTCCCTGTTCTCCTTAGGTCTGCAAAATACTTCATTCTCTGCTCGGCTTTTTGAAGATGCTCTTCTATAGACTGCATGTTTTGAACTCTAGTTTGTAACATGTTTTCTGCAACAAATATGATATAGTCTTAATAGGGTCCCAGTGGTAGGGGTGTGGGCTTATAACCATAGAGTGCTTCAAAGGGAATGCACTTTAGGCTACTGTGGAGGGTGAAATTGTACTACTATTCTGCAAGAGGAATCCATCTACTCCATTGAGAGGGATGGTCACAGGTCATGCATTGCAGGAATGTCTCCAAACACTGGTTGAGCCTTTCATTTTGGTCATCCATTTAGGGATAATATGCAAAGCTATACTGTAGCTGCACACCTACCAGCTTGAATAATGCTTGCCAACAGTGGCTGGTAAATATCTTGTCTCTATCTGTGACTATAGAATTAGGCAAACCATGCAACTTGTAGATATGGTCAAGAAAAACTTGAGCCACTTTAGTCGCTGTGAAAGGGTGTTGGAGAGGTATAAAGTGCCCATACTTAGTTAATTTGTCTACTACCACCAATATGGTGTCATACCCTTTAGATTCTGGTAACTTCTCAAAAAAATCCATTGCTATGTTAGAACATGCTTGTTTTGGAATGGGTAGTTGCTGTAAGAGACTTGGGTAAGGAACTTGTTCTCCTTTGTTCCTTTGACAAATGTCACATTGAGCTATGAAATTGATGATGTCCTGTTTCATCCCAGGCCATTGGAACAGGCCTTGGATTCTGTGAATGCATGCCTTCTGCCTAGAGTGTCATCCAATAGCTACTGAGCGAAGAGCAGTGATTATCTTAGTCCCAACTACATGAGCAATTCCCACTAGGAGTTTATTGTTATGTTTCAAGAGTCCTTGTTCCAGCTGATATTTTGTATTTTGCTGGTTATCTAGTATCAGTTGAGCTAATATTCTTTGACACTTTTGGTCATTATCATAGCTACTAATAAGCTCCTACTGGGGTCTCTTCATGCCTTTCTTCTTCTTTCCTAGATAAGGCATCAGCCACCTTATTCTCAGCCCTTTTTTTGTATTGAATCTCGTAGTCCATTCCCACTAATTTGGTAAGCTACTTATGCTGCAGGTAGGTTGTTAACTTCTGCTCTAGTAAGAACTTGAGGGATTGATGGTCAGTTTTGATGATGAAATGGTTACCAAGGAAGTAATGTTTCCATTTGGTGACTGCTATCACCAATGCCATCAGTTCTTTCTCATATGTGGATAAGCCTTTGTACCTTGTTGAGAATGCTTTACTGATATATGCAATGGGATGTCCCTTCTGCATGAGTACAACCCCAATGCCTACCCCACTTGCATCTGTCTCCATTATAAATAGTAAGCTAAAATCAAGTAAGCTAAGTACTAGTGCAATTACCATGGTCTGTTTTAGATTTTCAAAAGCCTTTTGTGCTTCCTGATTCCATTTGAACCCTTCATTCCTCAATAGCTCAATCAGTGGCTTACAAATTCCTTCATACTCTTGTATAAACCTCCTGTAATATTCTGTGAGGCCAAGAAAGTCTTTTAGTGCTTTCACACTCTTGGATATTGGCCAAGTTGTAATGCTGTTTATCTTATCAGTGTCCATTCTCACCCTTTTCTCAGATATGGCATGTCCCAAGTAAGACACTCTTGTCTTGACAAATGCGCATTTAGATCTCTTGGCAAATAACTGCTGCTCCTTGAGTAGGTTAAGCACTGTCTTGAGGTGGTTAATATGCTCCTCCGTTGAGGGGTTGTAGACTAGTATATCATCAAAAAATACCAGTACAAATTTTCTACTACACTGCTAAAACACCTGGTTCATAAGACCTTGAAATGTGGCAGGAGTATTAGTGTGCCCAAATGGCATCACCTTAAACTCATAGTGCTCTTGGTGTGTTTGAGAGGCTGTCTTGTGTACATCATTTGGTTTAACCCTTTTCTGATGATACCCAGACTTGAGATCTATCTTGCTAAACACCTTAGCTTTTCCTACCTCATCTAGAAGTTCATCAATATTAGGTATTTATCTTTAATGGTAATATCATTCAGTTGTCTGTAGTCAATACAAAACCTCTAGGCGCCATCTTTTTTCTTAACCAGCAGTACTGGTAATGCAAAGAGGCAATTACTATTTCTTATTATCCTTGCCTACAACATGTCAGTCACCTACTTTTTGATTTCATCCTTCTGAGAATGTGGATACTTGTATGGTCTCAAATTGAATGGTTTTGCATTTGGTTTTAAGGGTATTTCATGATCTAAAGCTCTCTCAAGTGGCAGGGCCTTTGGCTCTTCAAACACAATATGATATTTCTTTAACAGTTCATTAATTTTTGTTACTACCCCCTCCATGTCAATAGCAGTGAGGCACCTAGTTTTGTACTGTATAAACTCTCTTAAGTCTTTGCTTCTGGCTAAACCCATTGTGGGGATGTTTATCATCCCATTCAATTCTATAGTATTTTCCTGATTATGCAATATGATATTAAATTGATGAAAATCAAAGATGATTGGACTAAACTGGAACATCCAGTCTACTCCAAGTATGATGTCCCATCCTCCCAACTCCATGACTTTGAAATCATAATCAAAACAATAATTCTGAATAACCCAGACCACTTGAGAACATATGGCTTTACTCCTAACTGCACGACCATCTGCCATTATAACCGTGAAAGGGTCTTATAGAACAAAAGGTAACTCCAACTGCTTCACTAGTAGATGATTAATGAAACTACCAGAGCTTCCTGTATCCATCAATATTCTAATTGTGCTTCCCTTCAATTTCCCTTGTAGAGTAATGGTTTTCCTCTTTAATGAGCTAGACAGAGTGAGTAAGGATATATCCAGAACCTCCCCAGGATTTTCTATTCCTTTTTCTTGCTCACTAATAGCATCCTCAAAGGTCAACTCTTCTTCCTCATTCATCATTATGTTTAAGTGTTTAATTTTACATTAGTGACCAACTCCAAACTTTTCTTTACATTTGAAGCATAATCCATGGCTCCTTCTATATTGCATCTCCTGTGGGGAAATCTTTTTACTCTCTTGCACCTTAACCTGATTCTCTCTATTGGTCACCCGTGGCACTTGGCACTGACTATTGGTGCCCCCATTCCAGCTCTTGACTATCCCAAATTTTTGGTCTATGACCTGTTTACCCTCTCCCTTTTTAAGGTACTTCCATTGCAGTTGATAAGCTTACTCTTGCAATTGCGCAATTTCATAAGCCTAACTCAGGGATTGAGGCCTCAGCATTTTCACTATCATTTTAACTTTATCCTTCAAACCATTGATGAAGCTAGAAATGAAATATGCCTCACTTAACAGGGGACTTTTCAACAACATCAGGGTTTTTACTTCTTTGAATTTTTCTTAGTAACCTTCCACAGATCCTGTTTGTTGAAGTTTGTTAAACTCTTCAGCAACATCTTGACCCTCTTTTTCCCCAAATCTTCTACGCAACAGGTCACTAAATTCATCCCAGGTCAATTGGTTTCTTTCTAATTTCACCCTCTGAAACCATATATCAACTCTTCCTTCCAAGTACATCTTCACTATCCCTAGCCTGAGTTCCTCTTCCACTTGATAGTTTAAGAAATATTTTTGACATTTTCTTAACCATTCTCGCGGGTTTTCTCCATTAAAAGTGGGAAGTTCTATTTTAGGATTGAAGGGAAAATGACATTTGACTGTTATTTCTTTTGGTTCATATGTAGAACTACCTTCTTTGTGTACTTTCTATGAATGGTATGGTGTAGGAACTAGTGGGGGGTTACCTGATGCCACTTGGATTTCCTCTTGAGTTTCTTTGTTGTTCATCATTTTGACCAGAAGATTGAATTTCTGATCAATGTTGCTGACGACATTCTCAATGGATCTATCTGCTCTTCCATTTCCATCCGTATTTGTTGCTGAAATTTCTGCTACTGAAATTTCTGTAGCTGATCCATTGTTTCCTGTATTCTCGAGTCTTGCTTGTGAACTTATTCCTCTAAAGTCTTGAACCTCATTTCTCTGCCATTCTCGAATCTAAGAATCCGGTGGCTCTGATACCTAATTGTCAAACTTGGGCTTCAAGAATTCCAATTAATGGTATAAAATAACGTAATTGGAATTTGAGAGAGTATAGCATAGAGGGATAAAGAGAAAAGATAAGAATGAGAGGAAGAAATTGAGAGAAATGAATTGTTATTCAAGAAAGATAGAATTTCTGTTACAAATCACTTAACCCCCTTCCTTTACAGATTCTGCCTGTATAAGGCTTTTCTCTATTCCCAATGCTAACTGTCTAACTATCCTAACTAACTCTAACCTCCTGAAGTTATTGTAAACAATCGAGCTAACTGATTAAGCAATTATGCTAATGACTACTCCTATTGTTACTTAACTCGGTAACTGGTAGCTTGATTTGTTCTATTTGCTGCCATGACAGTTCCACTCATCAGGTTCTCAAAATATGAAATTCTAGTTTGCCACTTCGCTATTAATGAAGAGCACTGCACATTCAAGCTCCTCAATTGGCTTAAAAGGTGTGTTCTTTTCATTTTTTTTCAAAAATTATTTGTCATTCACGTTTCATAATTAGTATTTTATTTCACAAATACACCACCCAAAAAAAATGGTACGATGACATCTTCTTAAAAAATCTTCTTAATTCTTTTGATTAAAAATTCAACTCTACTAGACTTATCTTTACCCATATATAAATAGCCAAACTCATCAAATAGCCGAAGTCAATAACAGGAGAGATATGCTGACTGTATATTTCTAGTTGAACCATCTCAGGCTAGTAGTCAAAGTCCAAAGTGGGCCTTAAATCAAGCTGACATGAAGCTTGGTTAAATTAACATCTACAGTTACAAATAAACTTCACACACCCATGTTACACAAAAGGCGAATTTGGTTCAATAGTTCTTCTTTGTAAGTTTCCTTGAAACGTCATTTGTTTTTCTTGATTTTGAGTATGATTAGATCAACCAGTTAAATCAGGAAGTGATTGAACATTTGCTGGAGTATGTTGTAGAATTTGCTTGGCGAAAAAATTAATCAAAATTCATATTAAATTGTGAATCCAAAGAAAACTTGGCTTTTTTGATTCCTAACATTCTCATATTTTTTTTCTTCAAATTTAGGAACCATTATTAGGATTTTTGAGAGAAGACTTTGTAGATACAGAATTTACCCATTAAATCGAGTAATATTAATTGAGAAGTCAAAATTGACTAGATATGATTAATGTGATATTTTTTCTAGTACAAGTCTCTATTTGACACTATCGACCTACTTCAACTAGGCTTTTCCAACTAGAGTCTTAGCCCTCAGTTCTCCTCTCTCCATTCACAACTATAAATACCCCTCATAGGGTCACATAAATCAACCTCGCAGGTAAGCTCTCAAGCTTACTGAGCTGTTCTCATTACTTATTTATATTATAAATACCTTACTGACTTGAATGTCAAAGGTACATCGGGGGAGAAACCCCACTTCGACCTCTTTTTCTTATGCATACAGGTAAGCAATGTGGCGATAGATAAATCTGGACAAACTTGGTTTCTACAATTAGTGCTTCAGTGGAAAAAATGTGATTATCCCACTAGAGCTCAGTCATATTATTTTCTTGGTTCAGTCATATTACTTTGACCAAGTTATGTCATTTGCTTGGCCATTCACTTCGGCAATATTATGTCTTCAGTTCGGCCGTCACTTTGGCCATATTATGTGCCTTCACCTAGGCCATATTATATTCTCATGTCAACTAAGTACTTCGGCCATATTATATGCTCATATCAGCCAAGTACTTCAGTCGTATTATGTTTTCACCTCGATCAAAAGAGTTCGACCAAAAAGAGCTCGGCCTAAAGAGCTCAGCAAAAAAGAGTTTGGCCAAAAAGAGCTCCACCTAAAGAGCCCAGTAAAGAAGAGCTCGACCCAAAGAGCTTAGCCAAAAAGAGTTTGGCCAAGAAGAGTTCGGCCCAAAGGGCTCAGCAAAGAAGAGTTCGGCTAAAAAAAGTTCAAAATATGAGCTTGGCCTGAGTGTATCCCCTTTGAACTCTTTATTTAAGCTTCAAAAGATCGGAGAGCCAAAATAGCTCGAACCTCTAGGATGAAGCAAAAGACGTGTTTATTTCACCTCTTTCTAGACTCAGTCAAAGAAGAGTACGGCCAAAAAAGCTCCGCAAAGAAGAGCTCGGCCAAAAGAGCTCGGCCCAAAGAGTTCCGCAAAAAAGAGTTCGGCCAAAAGAACTCAACAAAGAAGAGCTCAACCCAAAGAGTTCAGCAAAGAAGAACTCGGCCAAGAAAAGTTCGGCCAAAAAAAGCTCGGCCCAAAGAGCTTAGTGAAAAAGAGTTTGGCCTAAAAAGCTTAGCAAAAAAGAGTTCGGTCGAGAAAAGTTAGGCTGAAAGAACTCGCAAAGAAGAGTTCAGCTAAAAAGAGTTCGGTAAAAAGAGTTCAAAATATGAGCTCGACCTAAGTGTATCCCCTTTGAACTCCTCATTTGACCTTCAAAAGACTGGAGAGCCCAAATGGCTCTAAACTCCGAGATGAAACAAAAGACGTGTTTATTTCACCTCTTTTCGGACTCAACCAAAGAAGAGCTTGGCCAAAAACAATTCGACCAAAAGAGCTTGACCCAAAGAGCTCCGCAAAAAAGAGCTCGGCCAAAAGAGCTTGGCTCAAAGAGTTCCGCAAAAAAAGAGTTAGGCCCAAAGAGCTCAACAAAGAAGAGTTCAGCTAAAAAGAGTTCGGTTAAAAGAGTTCAAAATATGAGCTTGGCCTGAGTGTATCCCCCTTTGAACTCCTCATTTAAGTTTCAAAAGACTGGAGAGCTAAAATGACTTGAAACTTCGGAATGAAGCTAAAGAGGTGTTTATTTCACCTCATTCCGGACTCAGCCAAAGAAGAGCTCGGCCTAAAGAGCTCTGCAACGAAGAGCTCGGCTAAGAAGAGTTTGGTCCAAAGAGTTTCGCAAAGAAGAGTTTAGCCAAAAAGAGTTCAGCCTAAAGAGCTCAGCCAAAAATAGCTCAATCCAAAGAGCTCAGCAAAAAAGAGTTCAGCTAAAAAGAGCTCGGCACAAAGAGTTGAGCCAAAAAAAAAAGAGTTCGATTAAAAAGAGCTCGGCCCAAAGAGCTTGATGAAGAAGAGCTCAGCCCAAAGAGCTTATCAAAAAAGAGTTCCACCTAAAGAGCTCCACAAAGAAGAGTTCGGTTAAAAAGAGTTCGGCCAAAACAGTTCAAGATATGAGCTTGGCCTGAGTATATCCCTTTTAAACTCCTCGTTTAAGTTTCAAAATATCAGAGAGCCGAAATGGCTCGAAACTCCCAGATGAAGCAAAAGACGTGTTTATTTCACCTCTTTTCTTGCTCTAGAGCAAGAAAAGATATAGGCAAGCATACCTTATTGAAAAAGGCTTGTTTTCAACCTTATTGATTCAACCGGGAAAGATCACCGGCTAAGGCCTGCTTAGATAGGTTTGACTTAACTTAGACGGCTTAATAATAGTTTAATCTGGATAATCAACTGGATCTACTGGGTCTATTGTACAGGGAAAGCCATCACTTGTTAAAGCTCGGCCCAAAGAGGTTGGCCAAGTTATGTCTTCAGCTCGGCCGTCACTTCAGCCATATTATATCTTCAACTCGGCCGTCACCTCGGCCATATTATATCTTCAGCTTGGTCGTCTCTTTGGTCATATTATATGCTCACTTTGGCCGAGTACCTTGGCCATTTATGTCCTCACTTCAGCCATACTACTTCGGCCATATTACGCCCTCACCTCGACCATATTACTTTGGCCATATTATATCCTCACTTCAGCCATACTACTTCGGCTATATTATGTCCTTACTTCGGCCAAGTATTTCGGTTATATTATGTCCTCACTTCGGCCAAGTCCTTTGGCACTTCGGCCATATTATGTCTTAGGCTCGGCTATATTATGTCCTCGGTACTTTGGCACTTCGGCCATATTACTTTGGCCATATTGCATCCTCAACTCGGCCATATTGCGTCATTAGCTCGGCCATATTCTTTCACTTTGACCATATTATTTCATTGGAGTTCAGCCCAGAAAAGTTCAAAATATGAGCTCGGCCTGAGTGTATCCCTTTTGAACTCCTCATTTAAGCTTCAAAAGACCGGAGAGCCAAAATGGCTCGAAACTCTGGAATAAAGTAAAAGACGTTTTATTTCACCTCTTTCCGGACTCAGCCAAAGAAGAGTTCGGCCAAAAAGAGTTCGGCCAAAAGACCTCCTCAAAAAAGATTTTGGCCAAAAGAGCTCAACAAAGAAGAGCTCGACCCAAAGAGCTCAACAAAGAAGAGTTTGACCAAGAAGAGCTTAAGCCAAAGAGTTTCGCAAAGAAGAGTTCGGCCAAAAAGAGTTTGGCCAAAGGAGCTCGGTCAAGAAGAGCTCGGCCAAGAAGAGTTTGACCCAAAGAGCTCAATAAAGAAGAGTTCGGCCTAAAGAGCTCAACAAAGAAGAGTTCGGCCAAGAAGAGCTCGGCCCAAAGAGCTCAGCAAAGAAGAGCTCGGCCTAAAGAGCTCAGCAAAGAAAGAGGTGAAATAAACACATTGTTTGATTCATCTTGGAGTTTCGAGCCATTTTGGCTCTCCGGTCTTTTAAAGCTTAAATGAAGAGTTCAAAGGGGATACACTCAAGCCAAGCTCATATTTTGAACTCTTTTGGCCGAACTCTTTTTTGCCTAACTCTTCTATACTGAGCTCTTTGGGCGAACTCTTCTTGGCCGAACTCTTTTTTGTTGAGCTCTTTGGGTCGAGCTCTTCTTTGCTGAGCTCTTTTGGCCGAACTCTTTTTTGCGAAGCTTTTTAGGCCGAGCTCTTAAGGCTGAGCTCTTCTTTGCCGAGTTCTTTGGGTCGAGCTCTTTTGGTCGAACTCTTTTTGGCTGAGCTTTCTTTGACTGAGTCCAGAAAGAAGTGAAATAAACACATCTTTTGCTTCATCCTGGAGTTTTGAGCCATTTTGGCTCTCCGATCTTTTAAGCTTAAATAAAGAGTTCAAAGGGAAAACACTTAAGCCGAGCTTATATTTTAAACTCTTTTGGCTAAACTCTTTTTAGCCGAACTCTTCTTTGCTGAGCTCTTTGTGTGAGACCCCCAGTCCCACATCGGTGGGAGAAAGAAAAAGTGGTTCGTATATAATATCCTACGTTTGGGCTACTAAATAATTTGGCTTGAGTATTTTGAACCCGTGGTTTAAAGCTCAAAAGTTATTGGGCCAGCCCAGACGCGGGATGTTATAAATGGTATCAGAGCAAACCTCGTGTAGTCTCTGCACGGGGTGAGACTGGGCTTATAGTATTGGGCCGGACTACACAAGGAAGTGGAGGAACTAAGTGCTGTGCAAGGCTAAGTGCTACGTCGACCTAATGGCGGGAGCCACTTCTAGAGCCCGTACGAGCCACCTCTAGAATCCGACACAACCGAGTGGATAGTTCGGATATAAATTGGGCTTTGCGAGAACGCAAAGGCCTAAAGGAGGGGTGAATGTGAGACCCCAAGTCCCACATTGGTGGGAGAAAGAAAAAGTGGTTCGTATATAATATCCTACGTTTGGGCTACTAAATAATTTGGCTAAAGCATTTTGAGCCCGTGGTTTAAAGCTCAAAAGTTATTAGGCCAGCCCAGACGCAGGATGTTACACTTTGGGTCGTGCTCGTCTTTATTGAGTCCTTTGAGTCGAGCTCTTTTTGGCCGAACTCTTCTTGGCCGAGCTCTTCTTGGCCTAGCTCTTTGGGTCGAGCTCTTCTTTGGTCAACTCTTGTAGAGACAAAATTTATCCATTAATTCGAGTAATATTGATTGAGAAGTCAAAATTGACTAGATATGATTGATGTGATATTTTCTTCTAGTACAAGTCTCTATTTGACACCGCCAACCTACTTCAACTAGGCTTTTCAAACTAGGGCCTTAGCCCTCAATTCTCCTCTCTCCATCCACAACTATAAATACCCCTCATGGGGTCTCATAAATCCAACCTCACAGGTAAGCTCTCAAGCTTGGTAAGCTTTTCTCATTACTTATTCATGTTATAAATACCTTACTTACTTGAACGTCGGAGGTACATCGAGGGAGAAGCCCCACTTCGACCTCATTTTCTTATTTATGTAGGTAAGCAATGTGGCGATGGATAAAACTGGACAAAATCGGTTTCTACAGACTTCATTGTCCCATTCAAGGTATAAAATCAATGTGAAAGGAAAGAAAGAAAACAATAACAAAGGAAAGGAAGAGAAGTGACAAGAAACAGAATAAGGAATAGAAATCTTCAAGTCGGTATTTGTGCGAATAAAGAAAAGTTGCAAAATGTTTAAAAATATAGGAATAGAAAAACATGGTGTATTTTGGAAGACGTAGCATAGCAGGACACAACGGAGAACATGAACTTTTGTAAGATACCCAAAACTTATGTATTTTGTTTTGATTCTTTGGATATTTTGAACAATTATAAATGCTCCCACGAACTTTTTCAAACTGCTATGTTTTTTTTCAATTTTTCTATGTTGTAGTCCTGATGATCCTATTTTATAAATAAGTATTGCGGATTTAGTTCTGCACTCATGAATTTGCATTCGAAGATTAATATACGTCAAAATGCAGTTAGATCATAAGAAGAGTGAGGACCAAAAATAAAAAAGATAAAAGGATATTTTTGTTAATATTAGTGATATAGTTATAAATGTGTTTTCATATTATGAATAAACTCATAATTAAGATTCCATGCATACATTGGGTTTTTAATGCTGGTCTTATTGGTTTGATCGCTCAGTCTAGTATTTTGATCAGTTCACCTTATAATTCGAATTTAGAAAACGGCTTATTTATTAGGGTAAATTACATTTTATCCTTTAGTTTCACATTTAATCATATAATAACCTTACATTTTAAAAATGGTCAATTCACCAGTGTCTTTTCATGTAAATGTAAAGTGAAAAATAAAAAACAATCACCTCTACCAACAACATTGGTAGGGAGTACCTTCTTTAAACAAAATTGCACTTTTAATCCTCTCTTAATTTGAATTTAAAGACAAGTTTTGGTATATTTATTTGGGCCAATAGTTTTTCCTAATGTGGAACCTATCTTGAGTTCAGATTCCCAAGAAGAAAGCTAGAAGAAATTGATTACACCTCCTTAATTACTTCTGAATGGTAAAGGAAATAATCTTCTCCTCGAGATTTTGTTATAACGTTTGTCCTTGTATGCTTCGATTTTGTGTAAAACCCAGAGCCCATGTTCGTTGTTGGATCCTCCAAGATTCAAGGGAAACTGTCTGAGTAATACTCGCTGATACATAGGTTTAATTTCTTCTCAAAACCACATGATTTTATCTACACAAGAGTTTAGTTGCCTAAGAAGAAACTGTTTGAGTTTGGCTATATAGGTATTGCTTAATAAAGATTATAATGGACTTAATTTGTCTTATCTTAGTTTGTTAGGCACATATAATTGTCTCGCTATAGTAATTAGGACAACGTTAGTAATAGAGATGCTAATTGATAGAGTTAGTATTACCCAGTGGTCTTTAAGGCATATATAGTGACAAATTACCATCTTTTTAAGCTTGTCTTAATTGCATCTGTATATTTCAGTCACAATGACTTCCACTCTCTACAGCACTAATAATCATAGAGGTACTTTTGGAACTAAGCAAGCGTGTTTCACGTTGGTTAACGAAGATTGAAATGACTAGATGGAACCAAAATGTGGGTTGAAATTAGATTAATGTTCAATTACAATAAGCAATATTTTTTTTTTTGGGATTATGGAATTTGGGAAGTTGTAGTGGCCTAAACAATAGCAAAGCATTTTGCAGGTTCCTATTAATCCCGGCTATTTATTATGTAATTTAAACTAATATTATTAGGTGATTCAGCTTGTCTAAGAAACTTGTTCAAGTTTCGCTCTAACAATCTTTTATAGGCACGCAAAATGTAAAAATCACTATAAGCTGCTTACTAGTAAGTGATATGTAAAAATCACTATTTCTCAAAGCATGTGTGACACAACCTTTACCTTTCGCAAAATCTTTTTGTATAGCCATTGAACATGTGCCAGCAAGCTGCCTTACGTTTGATGGAACAACCTTCCTCTTTTACTAATTTTTTTTTTGTGCTAAAAAAGATAAAAAGATGCCAGCCGAAGGCAAAATGGCCGGCAAATCTAAGGGCTAATTTAATTATAATGATGGGATAGAAAGTTAATGTGAAAAATTTG
This sequence comes from Mitragyna speciosa, assembly GCA_024721245.1. Lineage (NCBI taxonomy): Eukaryota > Viridiplantae > Streptophyta > Magnoliopsida > Gentianales > Rubiaceae > Mitragyna > Mitragyna speciosa. The sequence goes on along the minus strand of CM045559.1, from coordinate 28,176,979 downwards.
ACACAAAATGAAGTGGAATGCCTTACAGATATAAATACTTCAAACAGTATGCACAAACGCCTTCTTCATCAACTCTACCCTGTTAAGCGGTGTTGATAAATATTAAGTATTAACAATTTGTATGTTGGAATTATTGTTTCAAGATATAAACATCTCTAAACCAAGCCTCAACCAAGATTCTATTTCATGTGAAGAAGCCAAAATCTGTAAATTTGCCAGAAATTCAGCCTTAAATATTTGTTGGAGTGAAACCTTATTGGTAAGGGTTGTTGAGCGGAACTTCGCAGATTACTCACTTTCATCAACTTAGTTTCTTAATAATATCTCTTTCCACACGTCAGGTTCTCAAAATATTAAATTATAGTTTGTCGGTTCACTACCAGTGAAGAGCACTATACATTTAGGTCCTTTTCTCATTCCTCCTTTCAGTTCGGGTTGAGTAAGTGGTTCCCTTTCCCCTTTCCCCTGAATTGTCAAAAAAAAAAAAAGTAAGGGTAGGCAAAAATAATCAGAAAATCAAAAAACTGTAAAAACCAGTTCATTCCAAAAAAAAAAAAAAAGATTGTAACCAATCCGATCTCTAAAAGCAGTTAGGTTAATCGATTTGCATTTATAAAAGCAGTCTACTTTTAGGTATCAATTTTCAAAAATTACGGTTAACTGAACTAGTCCACGTATATATCTTAAAAGCTAATTTATGTAAATATATACAGGATTTAAGGAGCATTAAGTCATTTCATTTTCAAGTCTAAAATAATTCAAAAACCTAAAACTATATTTGATTTTTCTTTCTATTAATTTTTTGATTTGTATATTATCTGTTGTTTTTATATTCTAATTATCATACATATTCTTGATATACTAACTAAAAAACAGCTTTTATATAACTTAGAGACAGAATAAGAAAGATCATTCAAGTATTTTTTTTTTTTTTTACTTGTGTTGTGAAAAAGTTAATTTGTAACAATTTTATTTAAAAAAATTGGATGCAATGGTTTTTATTTATAATTTTAAATTTTTTTTGCAAAGTAATTGAAATTTGCATAAGTAATTTTTTTATTTTTAAGTTTGAACAAGTATCTATTTTGTAACATTTTGATCTATTTTATTAAATTAATTTAATAATATGTAGTTCTGGTTACCTGTGGTACCTGACCTTCATTAACTGGGTAATTGACAATGTGGTTAACCAGCTAGTGAGAGTTGAATACGATTAGCATATTAGGCGAGCTAGTACAACCAGTTCTTATTTGGATATTAGGTGTATGGACCGGTTCCTCTACATTTAAGCTCCTCAATTGCCTTAATCGGTGTGTTCTTATCATTTTTTTTTTCCAAAAATGATTTTGCATACACATTTAACAATTAGTCTTGTATCTCATGAACACACCACCCAAAAAAACAAAAACGCTACGATGACATTTTCTTCAAAAATCTTCTGAATACTTTCATTAAATATACATCTCCACCGGACTTATCTTTACACATATAAATAAGCTACAAATTAATTTCACGCACCCATGTCACACAAGAGGCGATTTTGGTTGAATAGTTTTTCTTCCTTGCGGTCTACTAGTCTAACTACTCAATCCGTTCGAGAAATCTGAGAATAAAAAAATACATGTTAACCCAATCATAGTCATATTCGAGAAAAACGCACATATTGTACCTAATACTCATTCCGTTCATTGTTGGATCCCTCAAGTTTCAAGGGAAATTGTCTGAGCAATACTCGTTGATACATAGTGTAACTTTTTCTCAAAACCACATGATTTTATCTACACAAGAGATTAGTGGCCTAAGAAGAACTGTTTTGAGTTTGGCCATATGGGTATGGCTTAATAAAGATTATAATGGAAATAATGAGTATTATCTAGTTTGTAAGTCACACATAATTGTCTCACTGTAGTGATTAGGCAATGTTAGTAATAAAGATGCTAAGGATAAAGTTAGCATTACCTAGTGATCTTTAAGGCACATATACTGACAAACTACCATCTTTTCGAGTTTGTCATAATTGCATATGTATAAAATCAAAGTGAAAGGAAAGATGGAAAACAATAACAAAGTTATCTGTCAAGGATAGATACCGAAATTCCAAGAGTTGGGGCCGAGATGTTCCTGGACTCCACACACCACTTGTTTGATGAGGTGCTATACTTGGGTAAAAAATATAATCATACAGGTACTTTTGGAACTAAGGCAGCATGTTTCAGGAATAAATAAAGGATCGAGCGGTTAGAGTTCTACGACTCTACCTCAAAGGTTGAAAGTTCAAATCCAACCAACACCAATTCTCCATGTGATAGTGTAGGTTTAATTAAAAAAAAAAAAAAGGCAGCATGTTTCAGGTTGGTTAACAAAGATTGAAATGACTTGATGGAACCAAAATGTGGGTTGGAATTAGATTAATGTTGTTGGCATAACTAAACCAAACTCAAAAAGAATTTGAAGTTTCCTATTTAATTTAGAGGTCATGTTATAGTTTAGTTTTTACTAGTTTATATATTTGAGCTATTGATTATTATTTGTTAGTTTCCTATTAGGATTATATTCCCTATTCCAATTAGGTTTTTCATTATTCAAAATTTGTGGGTTATATACAGGAACTTTGATATACTGAGTTGGGAAAAGTTGGGAGAGTTGATAATCTAGAAAAATTCTAGATGATGTTAAGGCTATAATGCAGTGGGTTTATGATGGTCTCAATATGAGAGTCGAATGTGCTTTATTTTGTAACTTCTCTTCTCCCACATATTTTTATACGTGTTAAAATAAAATTTCGCTGGATGTTTTTTTATGCTAACAATGTTCAATTACAATAAGCAGGTTTTTTTTTTTTTTTTGGAATTATGGAATTTGGGAACCTGTAATGGCCTAAACAATAGTAGACTGTTTTGCAGGTTCCTATTAATCCCGGGAACTTATTATGTAATTTAAACTAATCTTATTGGCGATTCACCTTGTCTAAGAGACGGGTTCAATTTCCGCTTGAACAACCTTTTATAGATATACGATATGTAAAAATCACTGCAAATCACTTATTGGGAAGCGATATGTAAGAATTACTACAAGTTAATTATTGGTAAGCGGTGTAAAAATCACTGTAAACCATTGTACATATGTCGACGGTCTGTCTGACAAAACCTTCACCTTTCGCTAAATTTTTTGTATAAACCACTGAACATGTGCAGCTAGCCTATCTGACATAATCTTCACATTTCACTAAATTTTTTTGTACAAGCCATTGAACATGTGCTAGTGATCCTCCTTACGTTTGATGGAATAACCTGCCCTTTTTACAAAATTTTTTGGTCCTGAAAAAATAATCTTATTGAAGAGCTATTTGAAAATAGGGTTTATCTGAAATTAAAATGACAACTACATAGGATTTATCAAAAATTAAAATGTCAACACAAAGGGTAGAGAAGAAAAATATCAAAAAAAAAAAAGAGGTTAACATCCGGTATTGTTGAAAGATGCCAGCTTAAGGCAGAAATGACCAGCCGATCTAAAGGCTAATTATAATGATGGGATAGAAAGTTAAAGTGAAAAATTGGACAAAATGGACAGAATGGAAAGTCTTTTCCACCCTGAATACTTTTCTATCATGAATGGATTGCAAAAAAATTTTCAGTTCATTGTTTGGTAACCCACGTCAAAATGGAATGTCATTCCTTTTCCAGGGTTTGGTATAATCATATTCAGGTATCAAAATGGAATAAAATACATATTAATTTGACTTAATTGCCCTTAATTCTTTGTACTAGAATATATCATATTTTTATTTTGTTTGTTTGTGATTCTAAGCCTACAAAAGACTTTAATATTTTTAATTTTAAAATTCCTAATATTCTTGTTAAAATTAAATTAATTATATTCTTTAACTAATATAAAATTTTAATAATTATTAGCATTATAATTAAGAATGTGAAAAAATTAATAATGAAAATAGGAAGTTTAGTTTTTACACATTTGCATAAAAGTTAAAATAATGTTTTAAACATTTTTATAGCAAAAAGAAAAAATATTCTAAGCACATATTAAACTGATTGTGATTTAAAAATCATAACAAATTATTAATTAAAATTATAAAAAGCCTATTACTTTTTTTAAATTTTAAAAATAAAAAATTAGTGAATGTATTTGGGGTTAAAAAGAATTAGCAAGAAAAACATGTGTGGGGATAAAATTGACTTCTATTTTTCAGGCCTTTTCAAGATGAAGTTAGAATGGCCTTTCCTTAGATTTTGTTATGGAATGGGATTTCAGGAAAAAGCCGGAATGAGCAGTCTAAGGGGAAAGGCCTTTCCAACTTAAAATGTCCATACCAAACATGAGAATGGAATAAACAAGTTGGAAATATCTTTCCATTTCACCTCATTCCTGCACATCAAACGTGGAGAAAGTGGAATGCCTATCGACAAAAATACCTTAGAAAATAATGCGCAAATGCCTTCACCATTAACTCTACCACGTTAAGCAGTGTTAATTAATATTAAGTATTATGTGCACTAGAATTATTATTTCAAGATTTAAACATCCCGAAACCAAGCCTCAAACAAGATTCTATTCCATGAGTAGTAGTCAAAATCTGTACATTTGCCAGAAATTCGGCCTTAAATATTTGTTGGAGTGAAATCTTATTAATAAGGGTTGTTGAGGGGAACTTTACAGATTAATTAGTTTCATTAACTTAATTTCTTAATGATATATCACTTTCCACTCATCAGGTTCTCAAAATATTAAATTCTAGTTTGGCAGTTCACTACTAATGAAGAGCACTGTACATTTAAGCTCCTCAATTCCCTTAAAAGGTCTGTTCTTATGGTTTTTTCAAAAATCATTTTTCATACACGTTTCACAATTTGTCTCATATCTCATAGATACACCACCCAAGAAATGCAATGGTAACATTTTCTTGAAAAAATCTTCTAAATTCTTTTGATAAAAAATCCAACTCCACCGGACTTATTTTTACCCACATATAAATAAGCTGCAAATTAATTTCACACCCATGTAACACAAAAGGAGAATTCGTTTCAATAGTTTTTCTTTGTCATTCTACTAGTCTAACTACTCTAGAAGAATCCCTAATTAAATGTGTTGATCTAATGGTATTCATCGTCGAAAAAAGCAAATGATATTTTTAGGAAAGCTTATGCATCACTATTGAGAGTTAAGGTCCATTCGGTCGTATGTAAAATGTTTTCCTCAAGAAATTATTTTTTAAGAAAATATTTTACATGAAAAATATTATTTTCCTTATAATTTTCTGATGTTTGGATGACAGTGTAAAAAGACTAAAAACAATTCAATTAGCAATTCAATTCAGACTAAAAATTGATCAAAATTCATAGTAAATTATGAATGAGAAAAAACTTGGCTTTTTTTATTTCCTAACCCTCTAAGATTTTTTTCCTCCAAATTCTGGAACCATTGTTAGAATCTTTGAAAGAAGACTTCATTGTGCCATTCCTGGTCTGAAGTCAAAGTGAAAGGAAAGAATGAAAACGATAACAAAGTTATCCGTCAAGGATAGATACCGAAATTCCAAGAGATGGGGCCTAGATGTTCCTGGACTCCACACACCACTTGTTTTCTGGCAAATATCAGTGATATAGTTATAAGTGTGTTTTCATATTATGTAATTAACTCATAATTAAGATTCCTCTCAAACTTCTATCTCGGTCATTTCGCCTTCTCATTCGAATTTAAAAACACGGCTAATGACATAGGGTAAATTATATTTTATCTCTTTGATTTCACATTCGATCACCTACAGTATAAAAATGATTAGATCACCTTCTGTGCCTTCAAGTGAAATGTAAAATAGAATACATTATTTATTTTTGACTAATCAGTCTCTCTCTCTCTGTCCCAGCTCCTCTTTCAGGCCTAAGCCTCATCTACCGCCCTCCAAACTCAGTTTTTGATGTATGTGTGTCATTTGTCGTAACTAGAGATGATTTTCATCCACTTTCCACTTTAGATGAAGTGAAATGACTATTTTTAAATTATTAGGGCATTAAGTGTTCGATCAAGAAACAAGGAAGTAAAGGTAATTTATCCATTTATAAGTTATTATATAATTACATCTGAGATGTTTTGCTAGAAAAACTAGTGTCAGTGTTAGATGTGACATGCTTCTTTTCTCTTGTGAACATTGCTTTGCCAATGTCGTGTTGTATACAAATTAGGAAAAAATTTTGTATGAATTCAATCAACTTTTTGTAGAACTTGGGATCGTAACAAGACTTCCATGAATTATTGATGTGGTAAAAAAAAATGATATCATGACAACGTAAAACCTAAAAGTAGGACCATGAGGTTTCCAAAAGCATAAACATTGTGAAGACTTAAAGATTCCTCTCAAGTCAACCAGCGCTTAACCTTTATAAGTCTGTGGTGCATGCTGGAAGCATTACATACGAGAGGCTTAGACAGAGAATTGGTGGGAAGAAATGGAGCAAAGACTTTATGATGCTGCAATTGCTGGTGAAGCAAGTCTTCTTCGGTTAATTGAAGAAGTTCCACTTCTTCTTGATAAAGCTAGTTTGATTTGTCAGGATAAGAATCCTTTGCATATTGCAGCAATGTTTGGGCATGTCAATTTTGTTAAAAAAATGTTAGAAAACAATTCTAATATGTGTTTTGCTCCTGACCGATTTGGGAGAAACCCTTTACATCTTGCAGCCATCGGAGGCAAATTGGACGTCTTGAAAGTGCTGCTTGATGCTGAGCCGCTGGCAGCTCGAGAAAAGACCGCTGGGGGAGATACTGTTTTACATTTGTGCATCAAGTACAATCAGCTTGAGGCTTTGAAGAATCTTGTCGAGACTATAAAAGATCGCGAGTTTCCCAATATGAAAAATGGTGATGGGATGACCGTGCTTCATCTGGCGGTTTGCAATAAGCGAAAGGAGGTAAGGCCTTTTCTTCTTTTCTTAAATTGACTGATTAAATTTGTTGGCTGAATCTTATTTGTAAGTCTCTAACTCGATGATATGACCAATTTACCGTCCTCATCAATTGCATCTTGCAAGTTGCAAGCAGCTTCAACTTTTTAACAATTTTTGTGATGGTAATAAATGGTTACTTTGTGTCATAGTTAATTACAAATCTACATAAAAATTTCCATCACGATATTCGCATATTGTTTTCACTGAGTAAAGTATGAACTTGGTCAGTGCCTCTAGGGTACATGATTAAGAAGAAATTAACAAACACGGCATTCTAGAGCAGGAACGAAAATTGCATGCTTCGAAAGGTACCATTTATTAGAAAATCAATACGTCAATGACAAAATTGATGGGAATTTAAAATTGATTTTTAATCAAGATATTTGATTATCTATACAAAACAAGAACGTATCTTTTGGTGATATTATTAGCAGTCAAATGATAAAAAATACAACGATATCAATTACAGTTGCACATGCGTCTGGCCTTTAAGGTATCCTCACAAACATCTTCTTAGGATACTCAACAGGATTGATTAATGCCGATGCAATATACTAATTCTGCTTGATATGCCACCATGTAAAGCAAAGTAAATAATGATAAAAAAAAGTCTTTTTCTTTCTCTAATTTTCTACGAACATTTGTTTCTTGCGTGTCAATTATTGATGTTAGGAGCTTATTAATAAGGCAATTTTCAAGACTTCTTGTCAAAGACAAATTCATGATAATAGATAATCTATTATTATCTTGTCAAATAAGATATTTGGTCGATTTTAGTAGAGGAAATCCGTCCACCATAAAAATTTCTTTTTATTAATAAGTATTTAGGATTAATTATTTTACACATTAATCTCATAATTATCACATAATTATTTTAATCATTTTAACCTAAGAATTAATTCTATTTTTAATGACCCTTTAAGTTTTTAAATGACCCTTTAAATTATAATTTTAGAATTAAATTGACTTAAATACAAAACTAACACCATCTACTCAGTCTTAGCAATTTCCGAGCAGCTAACTCAGTCTAATTGAATTTAAAACAAATATGCAGACCATCAACTACTTGTTAGAAAACAAAAAAGTAGATGTGAATGCACTGAATGCAAATGGGAACACAGCACTAGACCTTCTCCCGGAACCCAAGTCACACATTGCCCAATCTCTGAAGGCCGCTGGAGGCAAAAAAGGCAAGAAAATTGCTCCACAAAAAATGGAGTGGTTGACTAAGAAAAGGGAATCACTAATGATTGTGGCGTCATTGATTGCAACAATGACTTTTCAAGCTGCAGTAAGCCCCCCTGGAGGTGTCTGGCAAGATGACTTAAGGTTGTCAAATGAGACAAAGTTGTCAAATGACACAAAACCACATACGGCAGGAAAAGCTGTGATGTCATATAATGACGACGATGTCAAATATTATGTATATTTTGTTCGTGCAAATACAGTAGCCTTTGTATCATCTTTGAGCATAATCTTGCTGCTCATCGGTGGTTTGCCCTTCCAGAGCAAGAAGTTCTTTACGTGGGCTTTGACGGTTATAATGTGGATGACAGTTACAAGTGCAGCTTTAACTTATTGGGTAGCAATTATCCTGTTAACACCAAGCGACAAATCATCAAGCACTTTGTTAACTATGATTGCAGTCATGGTGTGGTCCGGGGTGATGGCTGTACTATTTTTAGGGACCACTATTCGACTATTCGACAAGTGGCTCAAATTCGGTGACAAAAATTTGTCGAGCATAATTAGACATTGGTATTGGGCTGTTCCAGAGGAAACAAATGATAACCAAGAAGATAATCAGGTGCAAACCACTGATAAGCAAGAAGATAATCAGGGGCCTTCCGTGTAATGCATCTCAAATCTTATCGGGGGTGATGCAGCTAGTTAAGAGTTATGATGCAGCTAATTAATGATCCAGAAGTGAATAAAGTCTGTTTGTTTATGTAATATATTCCAATATTTTTCGCTATTTTGGTGGGGGAAAGGTGAGGAACTGTGATGAAATGGTTGGATTTTGGGGCTGATTTTTGGGATTGTACTGGTGGTGTTGACGGAGTGTGTGTGAACTGTGTGTATAGTGTGTGAGTGTGTGTGCGCGTGTGCAGTGTGTGTGAAAATAGTGTGTGTTAATAGGTGTGTTTGATCCTATTATGTTTCATCCATGCTTCTTGAAAAAGTATGATGTTCCTTCCTTTTTGGCAATCTCCTTTTTTTTTATCAAATTATAATAGAAAAGGTAATCAAATTATTTTAGGCCTAAACGGAAATTTAGTCAAATTAACAACATGGCTATTTTGCCCGGAACTGTTTGCTTTACTCATCCTGGAATTTTTTTTTTTTCCTCAGTCTAACATTTTATGGCGGTCAAAATTAAGGATTTTAGAGGCTCTAGACATGCTGCATTATAGAACTTTTCCTTTTTTGGGGGATGTGTGTGTATATATATATTTAAAATTTTTAAATTTCACCTAAGATTCAAAGAAAAGTTGAAATCAAACTGCAGCCATCTTGAAAAGTCAAAATGCATGGAGCAATGATCGTGCCTGATATGATAAGGAATGACATCCAGTGCCGTTGCAAGATCCCAGCCAAAGCCAAAAATGGACAGCAAATTTTGCGGGCTAAATATATCCCGAGCATTGCTTGGGCCTTTATAGTGATTCACAAGATGACATGGGAGCCCAAACAAAGCTCTGTACTTTCCTGGCTTTCGGCAGTATTCTCTCAGATTTAAAAAAAAAAAATTAAAAAAAAAGACCATGGGAAATTTGGCATGTTTTCAATATCGCTTCTGGATCTTTGGTGTTATCAAATCATGAAAAATTATGAAAATAGTATAAATATGATATACTTTTAGAAAAGAATAATACTATATGAATTGCACTTTATATTTGTCTAGGAAAAGTTGAACATTCTCGATGCATCAAAAAGTTTTGAGGATTAACCATAGCTTTGTTACTTAATGTAAAAAGTCTAAAAGTTTTGGGCCTTTATTATTTGAAATTGGCCACTTAAGTACAGTAATTTTTTCTAATATTATAGTAGCACTTTTTCCTCAACATCAATTTTTAATACACATTGTTTAAGATATTTCCTCGTTATTTTTTTAATTATTTCCGTTCTCTCTTGACTCCTAGAACAAGTACACAAGATTCTAAATTTTTCATTATTGACTAGATCTCTATTCATTATAAGATCACAAAAAATTTGATTACCTAGATAAATAAATTCTTCTTTCCTCACTATGCAATTTATTTTGCCTTCTTGGATAATAACTCAACTAAACTCTTTAATTCTGCAACTCTTTGTAACTAACAATTCTAAGGGGATCTTTCATTGGTCCCTGTACTAGCACTCACAATCCATCCCAATTTATGGGCTAATCTTCAACAATTGAATATCCTAGGCTACTTGTGTGGTTTATCTCTATCCCAACACTCACAATCAATACCAATTTATAGGCTAATCTTCAGTAATTGAATATCCCAGGCCAATTGTATGGTCTATCTCTATCCCAACACTCACAATCAATCCCAATTTATGGGCTAATCTTTAGTAATTGAATATTCCTGGCTAATTTTGTAGTCTAACTTTGATAAGTGAATACTCTAGGGCAAATCTTGTGCCACAAGAAAACCCATGGCTAAACTCATAGCCTGGTAAACTATCTCCAGTGATGGACTAGATTCGTGACCTGGTAACTATCTCTAACAAGAAACTCCAATATTCACTTCGTAGATCTCATACAAATTAGAGAATCCACTAAATTAAGGGGTTCAAATATCAATTACAGATGTCATATTGACTGTTTAACAAATAACTTAGTCAACAAAAATATCTCTTAAATGTCCCATGATACCCTTAAATTCTATATTTGTTCAACTTTCCTATTTTTCTGCTTTCAGCATTTCAAATAAGAATCTTAATTTCACATGCCGTTCTGCTTAAGAACCTAGCCATCACCGTACAGTTGAGCACCACCATCTTATTAACTTATATAAACGATATTTTTTTTTCCATATGTTTTTTTTCCTTTCCCTTTCTATGTTTTCATTTTGTTGCCAATTCTTTTTTATTTTTTTAATCCTTCCTTCTAATATCACTTAGTATATCCCCTCTTGAGAAATCATTTATTTATTTTTTCTAATCTAGGACTTGCATTGGTTTCAATTCTATTTGTAGATCTTTTATGTCAAGGCGTATTTGTCATACGACTCCATCTTTTAGCTGGATTTGGACAGTGTTACTATTAGGAAGGTAAATGTAATTTGGCCAAACTTTAAGGTCTAATCTGTAGTTTCGTTAAATATCAAAAGAAGGTAGATATAATTAACCCAAAGACAAAGAATAAATGATACTAATCCTCATGTTCGTATTTGTGTGAATAAAGAAACAAATGCAAAATGTATAAAAGGATAGGAAGAGAAAATCATAGTGTATTTGAGAAGATGAAGGATTGCAGGACGGAAAAGAAGAACAAGAACCTAAGTAAGAAGGTATTACATTGATACCCAAAACTTTAGGGGAACACTATTCGACTATTACACAGGTGGCTCAAATTGCATGGTATAGATTTGTTGAAGAAAATTAAGCATGGGATTCGGGCTGTTCAAGCGCAAAGCAATGGTAAGGAAGAAAATGTTCAGATGTAGTCTTGTTTGTAACGCAACTCAAATTCTTATCTAGGGTGATTTGACTTGAGCAATAAAATTGGTCAAATCAATATTGTCTAATTAATTAACACTACAACAAAATCGTGTTTTGGTGACACCACTGTAGAGGCGTTTTTTAAAAAAGTGTCAAGAAAGACACACGGGAGGCGTTTCTAAGCAAATGCCTTGAGCCAAAAAAAAAAAGGAGTTGGCGCCTAACTAGGAGCTAAACTCACGAGGCAAAATTTTGGCAAAACTTACTAAGGCGCCTAACTAAGCATCTCTCTCTGCCCTCCACTATCCGAAATCTACCCCTTCTCGCAAAGCTCTCCAAATCGACCTAGATCCCCTTGAATCTCCCCTACCTCGCCACCACAGTCCCCCACCCCCACCTTCCAACTACCATTATCCCCACCTTCACCTCCCGGCCATTATTGTTCCCACCTCCACCTCCGATGACCTAAACCCATTTGAGCCCACGGGCTTCATCACCGATTTCTCCACATGCTCTGTGCAGCCATGACCTCTATTCACCCAATCCGTCATTTCTTTTGTAGGCCACGGAGTAGAGCTTGAAAGAGTCTTGTCTTCGTCATCTTTTTCTTCGGAGTTGAGTTGTTTGAAAGAGTCTCGTCATCGTCGTCTTCTTCTTCAGGGTTGAGTTGTTCTTCAATATTGGGGCTTGATTTTACCCTTTTAGGGATTTTTCTTTAGTTATCTGAAAAAGTTCAACAACCCAAAACCCTCCAAGGTATTTGCTAGCTTGATTGACATATTTTTAATTATTTTTCAGAGATATGTTTGTTGATTTATAATTTTCTTTGCAATATAATGTTTGTTAGTGAGCCTGATTACCTCAATTTTTTATTTGTTTAGAAACTTGCTTTTTATGTGAAGATTGACATTAAACAAGGGGGAACTGAATGTTATAGTGCACTACGATTCTGATCTTGCATTGTCTTTTTCCATTTTGGACATTTGTTGTGGCGGTTTGATGTTTTAATTTTGGTACTTAATTTAGTGTGCTGCTATATAGAATTATTACTATGTATTAGTGTGCTGCTATGTAGAATTATTACTATGTATTAAACATTGATTATGGGTGTATTAGGAAATTTCCTATTAAATATTGGATAGTTATTGGTTCTCCTTCAGTGAAGTAAAAACACTGCATTGAGGCTTTCAGATAGATGGTGTGGAGTCTCTGAATAATGTTTTGCTCATTGGGATGACTAACAGGAAAGACTTGATTGACGAAGCACTTTTAAGGTAACTGGCTTTCTTATGCTACACATATTGACAACACACACACAGAGACACACACACACATTCTGGTGCTACCAAAATTTGGACATGCCATGTTTACATTTATTGCTTTTGCTCGTAATAGAATATGTTAAAGATGCTGTCATGTCTTTACCTAACCTTGTCATTCAAAACCTTTGGCTTTTAGACCTGGTCGTCTGGAAGTCCAAGTGGAGATAAGCCTTCCAGATGAAAATGGTCGTTTACAGATTCTCCAGATTCATACAAACAAGATGAGAGAAAATTCGTTTCTTAGTCCAGATGTTAACCTGCAAGAGCTTGGTATATCTCATTACTTGTGAAACATCAGAAATATGCTAGTTATTCTTTTTTTTTTTTTGGGGGGGGGGGGGGGGGGGAGTGTTGGGGAGATGGTTTGGTCTGTTGAGTGTCTAGTTTAGCACTAATTACATTGTCTTTCGATTTTGAGTATTAAGTTTTTCAATGTGAAAACTTGAACTGCTTTGCATGGTTATTCAAAGTATTATTTGCCTATACATTTAATGTAGTTAGTCCCTCGGTGATTGAGAACCAAACTTTTCTATTGAAGTGATGGGGCCAGAAATAGCGAGAAGAGAGATGTATTTATGCGTTAAAAGGTAATTATCTAGTCCCTTAGTCATTGCTCCAATCATTTCACTTTCCAGGACTCTATTTTGCTTTCAGGTTTGATTAATGTTAAATGACTGTGAAAGCAAATCCTGGACTATTTATTCTGGCATTGAAGGCCACGTCCTCATTGGTTTTCATTATATGATCAATGGGCTTTGATTTTGCATTTTTGTGAGTTGAAGCATTTTCAAGGTGATAGCATATCATGGACTATTGAAGCATTCACTCTATGATTTTAGTTACAGCCCACTGTCTTTTTTAGAAATACTGTTGTGCATTGAGGCTTACAAATGGCCCAAGTCTGATATGTTTTAGTTGGAGAGGTTGCAGTGTATTTAAGTTGGGTTATTTGTCTTCTACTTTATTTCCAGATTCAGGTGCTTTTCATTGATACAAGGCCGAGTTTTTACTGGAAGCCTTTATTTTCCTGGTCATGTTGGGTTTAACTTGGCCTTTGGCAAATAATGGAAGTTTGCAAAGTTTGTAGAAGAGTAAAAGAAAGAAACTGTTTTGTCAGTTCAGAAACCTCAAGAACCAATTTCCTATTTTTGTTGCTATGATACTCAGCTCTAAATCATTGTTTTGCGTGCAGATTAGAACTCTTTGGAATGCTGAGATCCTGGTTTGAGTCAATTCCTGGTGCATTTAATGCATGTTTAGTATCGGTGGAGAAGAATGAGCCAGCAAAAAAGAAAGGACTAAAGGCCACTTTGTCCTGCAACTTTCATAAGGTTCACAAGTTATTCTTTTCTTTAGGCAATGGAATTAATATCTTGAATTTGAAATTTTGTTGAGCTTGCATAACTTGATATTTTACGTGCATAAATGTCACAATGCAGATCCATCTAGAGAAAGAAGCTGCAAGATTTGCTCAGTTGTGGAATATAATAATCACTAGTTTCAAGGAGGAAGATCTTATCAGCAATAGGTAACAATGAGATATATTTCAAAATGTAATAGGATTGCAATTTAAAGCAGAGATATCAATTAGGAGATATGTACTCCTTTTGGGTTCCATTTCTTAATGATACTTGTGCCTTTTTTTTAATTGCAGGAAAATGGACCTTTTGCTTGTTCCATATTGGGTTGACCGTGAATTAAATGTCATACATTGGCCTTCTTTTTTGCTTTCTAGCAAGGGTTTTTTTGGTTTTACATTGTGTTGTTTAATTGGAAACCATCTCGTTTGACTAGTTGGCTGCTTCACTGCTTAATTGTTTTCGGCTGCTTCACAATTCATGTGTTGCATAGTTTATGTAGTACCATCTAATTAGTCAGTTGATTGCTTGTATTGGATTATTTTTTCTTGATATGCTATGGAATGGAAAATTGTTACTGTGCTTATGACAAGAAATAATGGTTTTATTCAGCAGTAGGAAGAATATAGATCAGTACATTTAATATTTAGCAGGAAAAAATGGCCTAAAATAGGCTTATTATGATGCTTAAAAGTGACTCCAAATAATTGAAACGGTGCCTCCACGTGATAGCTATCTTGACACTTTAAAGTGTCACGATAGATGGGCATAAAACACTGCAAAATGCCTCAATAATATAGCTTTCTTCACACTTTAAAGTGTCACGAAAGGTGGATATAAACATCTCAATAAAATGCCTTAATAGATCAAGAAAATATAACACTTTTAAACGTCTGCAAAACTGATTAAAAAAGCATTAAGAAACGTCCCAATAGGTATATAATTGAGGCGTAAACTAATGTCATCTTTTGTGACACCAAAAAACGCCTCAAACCCTTTCCAAACAGGGGGTTTGCATGACGTTTTTGGTAACCGCCTCAAAAACAAAAACGCCCCAAAAAGTATATTGGCGTGACGTTTTTTAGCGTCACGAAAGGTCCTTATTCTTGTAGTGTAAGAGTTATGATAAAGCTAATTAGTGATTCAGAAGTGAATAAATCCTATTTGTTTATGTAATTTAGTCCTATATACTTGGCTTCATCATGTGATTACAGGTTATTCTTTAATCCACGCTTCTTTAAAAGGTATGATGTTCCTTTCTTTCTTGCAATCCCGTTTTTCTATCAAATTCTAATTAAAAAGGTACTCAAATTCTTTTTGGCCTAAATGAAATTTTCGTCAAATTAAGAATATAATTATTTTGTTCTTGTTGAAGTATCAAGAGGAAGAATTAAGACTATCTGAGCATAGGATTAAGGAGCAAGGATTAAGCGGCTCAAAACATGAGCAACTGGAGCGGCTCAAAACATGAGCTACTGGAACATACAGGTCATATAAGGCCCATGAAAGTCCAGTGCGGTCAAGTGCACAGGGGACAGCTAGGCATAACAGATTTTGTGCATTCTCCATGCAATTGTAGGTAGAGACTTGTAAGTTAGGAATTTTTTGTTTTCTGAAATTTTTAGTTTTTTTAGACACTTGTCAAGCTTTGATTAGATTATAGTTTGTATATAAGCTGAATGATGCATCATTTTTTTTTTATTTGGGAAATAAACGAAAATTTTCTCCATTTTTCTGATTTACAATTGTTCTGAATTGTATGCTTTACTCATATTCGATTTTTTTGTCTCAAACCTAATATAATTCAGCGACACTCAGACAGCATAAAGAAACAAACAAGCTTTCAAAATACTACAATACCCTTTACCAAAACTTAAGCCAAGAATTTTACCTTTGCCTTCGCCTGGCCAACGAATCTGTGTCGGATGAGTTGATATGGCGGGCTCCATATTTGAGAAAATGTCTAGAAAATGAAATCCAGTGACAGTTAGAAGAACTTAGATTGCAATACAGAGCAATGGATAAACATCTTCTTAATGCAGCAATTGCAAATGATGTTCTGACTCTTCGCCACTCGAACAAGATCCACTTATTCTTGAGAAATCTACTCTGAATTGTGAGGACAAGAATCCTCTGCATATGTAATGATCAATTCAATTATCTACTGGAAAATTAAAGATGCGAGAAGGGAAAATAGAAAAGAAGATAGAATTTGGAGATAGATTGGGAAGGTAGGAGAGTTAAGATAGAATGGGAAGAATGGATAGAATTGTATTCAGAAGAAATGAATTCAATTTTTACACAAAAACTGCTTGTTCCTTCGTTGTGCCTGCCTTTATACAATTAAAGCTAAGCTACTAACTATTTGCTAACTGCCTCTAACTACTCTAACTGTTTCTGTTGCCTTTTCCCGCCCTTCTTCTTATTTAACTGCTCTTGCGTCCTCCAACTGCCTCCTTTGTCTTGCTTCCTTCTCGGGTCATAACAATACTCCTCCCTTTAATCAATCCTGGTCCCTAGGATTGAATTCTGGAAATTGAGACTCCAGAGCTGTGATATCCTCCCACGTGGCATCTTCAGGTGCTAAATTTTCCCATTGGACCAATACTTGTTCCACCTTCTGATTGTTCCTGTGTATGGTTCTCCTTGCAAGGGCCTTTAGAGGCCTCACTGCTATTACTCCCTCCTCCGATACATTTGGCAACTCAGGTTGTATGGCTGCTCCCTTGGCTGATTTTTTAAGCAATGAGACGTGAAAAACTGGATGAATCATTGCTCCAGCAGGCAGCTCCAACTTATAAGCAGCTCCCCCTATTTTCTTCAAGATTCTGTAAGGCCCATAAAATTTAGAGGCTAGCTTCAAATTCTTCCTTACTGCTAGGGATGATTGTCTATAGGGTTGTAACTTGAGATAAACAAAATCTCCCACTGCAAACTCCCTCTCACACCTGTGTTTATCTGCATTTTGCTGCATCCGATTCTGTGCCTGTTTCAAATTTGCTCCCAATTTTCTGTTCCACTGCTTCCTCTCATTAATCCATTCTTCAGTGGCTGCTACATTAGTTGAGGTCCCTTGAATAGTCAGCTGAGATGGAGAATAACCGTACAAGGCTTGAAATGGAGACATTTTCAAGGCTGTATGATAAGATGTGTTATACCACCACTCAGCTGCAGGGAGCATGGGTTTCCACCTATGAGGCTGTTCAAAGCACATACATCTCAAATAATTTTCTATACACCTGTTAAGCCTTTCAGTCTGTCCATCAGTTTGCGGATGGTAGGCTGAAGACATGTGTAATTCCGTTCCTAGCTTCATGAATAGTTCTTGCCAAAAAAAGACTAGTGAACACCTTATCTCTGTCTGAAATGATAGTCTTTGGCAAGCCATGCAATTTGAAAATGTGATCAAAAAATAGAGCAGCTACTGATTTGGCTGTATAAGTCGAAGTAGTAGGTATAAAATGACCATATTTTGTGAGTCTATCCACCACCACAAATATGGCATCACTTCCTAAGGACTTTGGTAGTGCCTCAATAAAATCCATAGAAATGTCTTGCCATGCTTGTTCAGGAATTGGCAATGGTTGCAGTACACCCGGATAGCTGCAATTCTCTGTCTTATTTCTTTTGCAATTGTCACAACTTTGTACCCACTCTTCCACGTCTCTCCTCATCCCAGGCCAGAAGAAATGATTTTTGAGCCTGTGATAAGTGGCCAAGTTGCCTGAATGGCCTCCTAATACTGACTCGTGCATGCAGGACAAAAGCTTTTGCCTTAAGGAATTAGCTGCTCCAATGTAAATTCGACCCTTATACCTAATTATACCTTTGTCATACCAATATTCTGAACTATCATCCTTAGCTACTGCCAGTTTTTGTAACAATTCAGTGGCTTTTGAATCTCCATTGTAGCTTATTGCAACCTCCTTCAACCAAGATGGTTTGATTACTGTTACTTCATGTACTGCTCCCCCTTGTCGCACCTCCTCCATCCCTTCTTCACTCCTTCTTGAAAGTGCATCAGCAACTATGTTTTCTTTCCCTTTTCTGAATTGGATTTCGTAATCCATCCCTAGCAATTTAACAAGCCACTTCTGCTGCAATGTAGTGGTGATTTTCTGCTCCAACAAGTATTTTAGGCTTTCATGATCAGTCTTAATAATAAAATGCACTCCCATGAGATAATGCCTCCATTTACCCACTGCTGCTATAAGAGATAGCAATTCCTTTTCGTATATGGACAATCCTTGGTTTTTTGGTCCTAAGGCTTGACTCATATATGCAATGGGCCTCCCTTCTTGCATCAATACAGCTCCCAAGGCTTTATGACTTGCATCAGTCTCCAGTATAAAGGTCTTTGTGAAATCAGGCAATGCCAATATGGGTGTGGAAATCATTAGCCCTTTCAATTTCTTGAAAGCTTCCTCAGCTTCTTGGGTCCACTCGAAGGCATCTTTCCTCAACAATTCAGTAAGTGGTTTGGCAACCAACCCATATTGCTTAACAAACCTCCTATAGTATCCAGTGAGTCCTAAGAACCCCCTCAGTTCTTTAACATTCTTGGGAACAGGCCATGATACCATGCTCTCTACCTTAGAAGGATCAGCACACACTCCTTCTCCTGATACTATATAGCCTAAATATTCTACCTGACTTTTTCCAAAAGTGCATTTGGAGAGCTTAGCTAGTAAAGAATACTGTCTTAGAAGTAGTAACACAGATTCTAAGTGTTGTAAGTGTGTCTCAAGAGAAGGGCTATACACCAAGATGTCGTCGAAAAATACTAATACAAAGTGTCTAAGATAAGGAGCAAATACTGAATTCATGAGTGCCTGAAATGTTGCTGGGGCATTAGTGAGGCCAAAAGGCATCACTAAAAACTCATATAAGCCTAGATGGGTTTTGAAGGCTGTTTTATGTACATCATCAGGGTGCATCCTAATTTGATGGTATCCAGATCTTAAGTCAATTTTTGAAAAGATTTTTGCCCCATTGAGTTCATCTAATAGATCATCAATAATAGGGATTGGAAACTTGTCTTTAATGGTTAAGCTATTAAGCTGTCTGTAATCAATGCAAAATCTCCAGGTACCATCTTTTTTTTTAACTAGTAAAACAGGAGAAGCAAAGGAACTGTGACTTGGCTGAATGATTCCTCCTTGCAACATTTCTTTTACTTGTTTTTCAATTTCATTTTTTTGCAAGTGAGGGTATCGGTAGGCAGCTAATTTGAAAGGTTTAGCATCTAATTTCAAGGGTATTTGATGATCACAGTTTCTAGAGGGTGGTAGGTTTTGGGACTCTCCAAATACATCTTGAAATTTATCAAGTAAAATTTTTATAACTTGAGGAGTATCAGAAGATACCTGTATATTGGAGAGTTTGAGAGAGCAGGCTTGATGTATAATGGCCTTGGATTGATCCCTTCCCAATTTCTTCTGAAGTCTGGTTTCTGCTTCTGTATTCTCTCCAAACAACCATACTCTTTCTCCTTCCTTATCAAAACTAAGCTGCAATTTTCTGAAATCAAAAGTCATTGGGCTGAACGCCCTCATCCAATCTACTCCAATGATCAAGTCATACGGATCCAATTCCAAAATATACACATCATGCACAAAAGAATGCCCTTGCATTTGCCACTTCAATCCTGGTATCCACTTTTTACAGTGCAATATTGCTCCATTAGCCACCTTTACAGAAAAAGGTTTGATTTCCTTTATGAGATTCGGAAATTTTGCAGCTACGGTGTACCTTAGGAAACTGTGCGTACTACCTCCATCTACCAAAATTGAGATTTTAACCTTCTCTATCCATCCAGTCATTCTTATAGTACTCTGAATCAGCTCTCCAGTCACTGCATGTACTGTGAAATTCACATCCTTCTCCATCTGGCTACCCTTGTATTCTATGACCTCTTCTTCTTCACCCTCTCCTTCCATTTCTTCTTCCTTCTCAATCAAGATCATGTGAATCCCTTTCTGTTTACAATTGTGGTTTGGACTGTATTTTTCTCCACATTTGAAACAGAGATTGTGGGATCTCCTGTACTGTAGCTCTTCAGGGGTGATCTTTTTGAATTTAGATTCTGCAGTTTTGTCCCATTTTCCATTCCTTTTAATTGTTGTTTCAGTCTTGTCAGGCTGCGCGTTAATCCTTTGCAAGTTATTACCCCATGAACTACTATTCGAAGTGGTATTTGACCCCCATGAATTCCCTATGGCTCCAGCATTGTTCACACCTGTTTTCGTTCCATTCTTCTGTTTTCTGGCATAGGCTGAATAGGCTGCTTCTTGCCATCTAGCCATCTGATAGGCTTCTAACAACGACTTAGGCTTGTGCATCTTGACTGCTATCTTGATTTCTTCATTGAGGCCACTTAGGAAGCTGGCCAAGTAGTATGATTCAGGTAATTCTGAGGTCTGTAACATGATCAGTGTCCGTAGCTCTTCAAATTTCTCCTGATATTGCGTTACAGTAGAAATTTGTCTGAGCTTGGAGAATTCTTCTACTACCTCTTCCTCCCCACAGTTCCCGAACCTTCTGATCAAGGATTCACTAAAAGTCCTCCAACTTATTACTCCCAGATCCTTCTTGAAACTCTGAAACCATACGTCCGCCTTTCCTTCCATATACATCTCTGCAATATCCACCTTTAGTTCTTCAGGCGTGTGGTATAGTTGGAAAAATTTCTCGCTCTTCCTCACCCATTCTCTGGGATTTTCCCCTCCAAATGAAGGAAATTCCAGTTTGGGTGTACCCATAGGTAGTAGTACCCTTTCACTCCTACCTTCCTGGTCAGGCAACCCTGAGGCACTTCTGCTTGTCCTTTCAGCAGATCCTGGAGGGTTCCCTAATATCTCTTTTTCCCCATTGTGACTTCGCAAGAAATTAGTGAACTGATTCGTCATTGCTGCCATGAAGGACTTCATCTCGGCACTACTGATCTCCATGAAGCTCTTTAGCTCCAGATTATGTTCCTCTAACTTTGAATTTTGTGCCTCCATCTTTTCTTCCATCACTCTTCTTTCTTTACTCATAGAATCAAGAATTTCTTGAATTCTTGACCCTTGTTTCTTCAACTGCTCCTCAATGCCTTTGAATCTCGTGCCCTCTGCCATAATTTCTTGCTGTGAAGGCTAGTATTTGGGTCCGAGAATCACTGGCTCTGATACCACTTGTAATGATCAATTCAATTATCTACTGGAAAATTAAAGATGCGAGAAGGGAAAATAGAAAAGAAGATAGAATTTGGAGATAAATTGGGAAGGTAGGAGAGTTAAGATAGAATGGGAAGAATGGATAGAATTGTATTCAGAAGAAATGAATTCAATTTTTACACAAAAACTGCTTGTTCCTTCGTTGTGCCTGCCTTTATACAATTAAAGCTAAGCTACTAACTATTTGCTAACTGCCTCTAACTACTCTAACTGTTTCTGTTGCCCTTTCCCGCCCTTCTTCTTATTTAACTGCTCTTGCGTCCTCCAACTGCCTCCTTTGTCTTGCTTCCTTCTCGGGTCATAACAGCATATTGCAGCAATGCTCGGGAATGTTGATTTTGTTCGTGCAATTATAAAAATTAATTCTTCTTCTTGCTACTACATGTGTTTGGCTCATGATCGAGATGGCAGAAACCCTTTACATCTTTCTGCCGTGTATGGCAAATTGCCAGTCTTGCAAGTGCTAATTGGTTCAGGATTTTGGGATGCAGCTCGAGCAAAGGCAGATGGCGGAGTGAACATTCTGCATTTTTGTGTCGAGTATGATCAGCTGGCGGTCTTGCAGGAGCTAATCGAGACGTTCCGATTGCGAAGTCCCGAGTTTGTGAATGCTAAAAATGAGGACGGCATGACCATATTACACTTGGCCATATACTGTTATGAATGAGTTCTATTTAAATTTTAAATTGTAGATGTGATTGATTATGCTATGATTGGATATGATTAGGATAAGATTAGATTTAAACTCATTTATTGTTGTCTACGTTCATTGTACATATTACTTGTACAAGCTTATAAATAGGCTGCTGCATCTTTGGATAAAATATAAAAAATATTTTTCTCATTGTCTTTCTTGTTAACATAGTATCAGAGCAGAAATTCTAGGAACTATGTTTTAAAAAATTACTTTGACATAACCTGAAAATGAGCCATGGCAGAATCATCTGAAAATGTGCAAGGTGGAAGAGGACATACTAACATAGTTTTTGAAGACTTAGCCACCAAGATGATGAAAGTTTTGAATAGATGTCATAAGTCTACACTGAGCAATGATACCTCCATGGCTCAAAAATCGGTATCAAGTTAGATGATACCAACTATGCACTTTGGTTCTAAGTTGTCGACATGTATATATCGGGCAAAAACAAGTTAGGATATATTAATAATGAGCGTCCTCAACCTTTATCGACAGACCCAACATATCAACAATGGCGAACGGAGGATTTTATTGTAAAAGGATGGCTAATAAACAACATGGACTTATCCTTGATCGGTAATTTCATCCGCTTTCCTACTGCCAAATTGATATGGGTTGCCATTACCACAACATATTTTGATGGGGCTGATACGTCCCAATTATATGATCTGCGGTGAAGGGTTACTAAGATGAAACAAGCTAGAGGGTCGATTGAGAAATATTACAATGACCTGCAAGGCTTGTGGAGAGACATTGTAATATTAGAATGAAACCATTCCCGACAGTAGAAGAATTATATGCCTATGTCTGGCGTGAAGACAGTAGGTAATCAGTAATGCTGACAGGAGGAGACAATATAATCGACTTTGTCATGGCATCAAAGGAGCCAAACCACCAACTAATGGGGACAATTATATTCATTGCAATAAAAAAGGACACACACATGATACGTGTTTCAAATTACATGGGTATCCAACATGGTGGAAGGAACATAAATGACAAAATCGACGAGGTGGTCGATTGAATGCTGCAAATCAAGGTGAAAGCTTTGGAAAAGTTGCTACTGCAGTTGTTGAATCAACAGCGTCAGTTGTAGCTCTTAATATTACACAGGTGCCTTCTACTCAACTTGATGATGTAAAAAGGACCAATCAGTATTAAGGTAATTGTGGCTCTAATCGACGTGATACTAATTGGATTATCAATTCAAGAGCTATCGATCATATGATCTTTGTCCCAGATGACTTCTCATGTGTTGCTCAACCGAGACGGTCAACGATCTCTAATGCCAATGGTATTCAATATCTAGTTACAAGAGCTGAAACTGTCACCTCTTTCTTTGCCGAATACTTTATTTATTCCCTCCCTATCAAATGAGTTATAATTAAATTTTAAATTGTAGACGTGATTGATTAGGATATGATTGGATTAGGATAAGATTAGATTTAAACTCATTTATTGTTGTCTAAGTTCATTGTACTTATTACTTGTACAAGCCTATAAATAAGCCACTGTATCTTTGGTGAAATATAGATTAATATTTCTTCATTGTCTTTCTTGTTAACATATACTATAATCGAGATTTTGGAGTACAAGATTTTTTTTTTTAACACTTTCTTTTTTGTTTTCTTGTGAAATTTCTATTTTCCTTAATTTTCTGGGGCCAAAATGAGACCCAGAAAACTGGTATATTCAATATGCAAGCAAACAGACCTTTAATTTGACTACTGAGACTGTTATGAATTTGTATAAATATTTGTAACTTACTGAAAAATTTTACTATTTTTTGTTTTTGGCGCAACACTTAACGCCATGTCGCTATCACACATTCCATAATAATTTCAAAACTGAAAAATGCAGACTTTTATAAAATACTTGATAGAAGTCTCTGGATCTGGGGTGAAGGACATCACGAATGCAAATGGGAATACCGCGTTAGACTATCTGTTGTCGAGAGGTGTTACCCTGAAGATGCTTTTCTATATTATCTTGGTAAAGCTCCTGATATTATGGAGAAACGAAATGCCAGACGCCAGTGGCTGCTAGTATATTAGAATCAATATACTAGATGGATAGAAACTTGGGTACATAAATATGTATTTCCTGTAGCCTGCTAGTATATTAGAATCAATAATTGTGCCATGGGCTCAAGTGAACGGAGGAAACAACAGTATTGTCTTTTATTAGTAGTGTTTGTTTTTTTTTAGCACATATAATTGTAAATTTCAAGATTTCAAGACGTTTATGCATGTCCAAATTGTCATTCCAATTGCATACGGGACCTTCAAATGTCGACTGCGTGGCTTATTTTATTGTCCCAGTGTTTACAGCAATTTGGAGACTTTCGGCTTTCAGAAATGGACTTGGGCTTGCTCGCACTTTTAAATATCTCACAGTTTTACTCACTCTTTCTCCAATTCCAGAGCCTCCATTTTTCTCATTATTCTTCTTTGAATATTTGACAACAATAAATTGAAAATAATCAATCCCAAAACAACACGCAGGCAGGCCATATATCTTTTGCACAAAAATTTATCTTTTCTTTGGGGTCTCATTGGTATGCCAGAGTGACTTGGAATAGAGTAGTTACTATAGCATGACTATGTTTCCTCTCAAAATGAAACAGAATTCTTGTTCCTTTGTAATTAAACTGATAAGATGTAAATACTATTTTTGTAGGAATAAGAAAAGAAACATTAAATTGTTTCCAGATTTGAACAAAATGCATCTTCAAAATTAATTAATAAATAATAAAATGACAACTAAATTCATTTTGATATTTAGATTTCATATTTTCAAAATTTTCAAAAAGAGAAAATCCATAAGAAATAAAGATTTGCCCTTATATGGTTTTAAAAAAATATTGTATCACATACTCTCTCACTCATATCATTCTAACTTTGCTCCCCAAAATTTATAGCTTATTCGTTTTCTACGCTCCTAAATTTGAAGCATACTATTTATGAATGAATTACACAAATTAAACTATAGAAAACACACATTGTTAAACAGGTTAAATTGAAATACCCATGCGCCAAATTTCAAGAGCTAAATTGCAAAATGAAGAAAGTCTATTTTGAGCCTTCATGGAGTTCTAAAAAAAAAATTGAAGGGCTTTAATAATAATAATAATAATAATAATAATAAATAAATAAATAAATAAATAGATAAATAAATAGAAGAACAAACAACGTCTCCCCAAACTAATTGCCAGTCTTGTTTTCTTGAGCAAGTGCAAAATGGGGGTGAAGAATTTACAGACAAAAGATTGCAGACGATATCTTTGATCCCAACAACAAACATGGGTTAGTTTAAGTCTTGACTTTAAATTTTATTGTGCATAAATTTAGAGTTTATAATAGATAGATTTATAAGAAATTGGGGTTTATGATTGTTAAAATTTTAAAATAATTGATGCCCGATTATTAGAATAGGGATTTTAATTTTAGTCTATTAAAGGATAGGATGAAGTTTGGTGGTAATTTGAATGGGAAGAAGATTATGATCTTGGCTGTTGTTTTGGGGGAAAAAAAAAGACGTTGGAAAGCTAGCAACGTTGCAGAGAGAGAGAGAGAGAGAGAGAGAGAGAGAGAGAGAGAGAGAGAGAAAGAGATATGTTCATGCCATGGCGCCCTAGCAGCGCATTTGATCATTGGAATTAATATGGGTCTCAAAATGGGCCCACTTTAACCGAGTAATTGAATAACGGTTAAGACACTTATTGATAAAATTATTAAGACATTTATTATTGTAAGCTGCTTCTTAAGATACTTAAAACTACTGTAACCTGTTTATTAAGACACTTAGTTCTGTAAATAGTTATCAAGCCACATATGTCATAAAAACTACTGTAAGTCACCTGTTAAAACACATATGTTATAAATTACTGTATGCCATTTATTGTTGTCAGCTGCTCATTAAGACACTAATTGACAGACGATATATAAAAATCACCGTAAGTCACTGAACATAAAGAATATGTGCTATAAAAATATCGTAAACCACTTATTAAGACTTATCAATAGAAATAACTCATTAAGGTACTTACTAATAAATGATATGTAAAAATCACTGTAAATAATTGAACATAAGCAAAATGTGCCGTAAAAATCAGTGTAAGCCACATATTAAGACAATCATTGATAGGCGATATGCAAAAATTACTGTAAGCAACTAAATATGTGCAGGTAGCCTGTTTGACATAACATTTTCCTTTTGCTGAACTCTTTTGTACTGACTGATAGATGGCCCTTGACTCCCCATGCAGATGACCTCCTATTGTTTGCAAAATATGATGACCTGAACATTAGACATATGTTGGAAATTCTTAAGGATTATGAAAGGTCTTCGGGTCAGAAGATTAACCTTTTCAAATCCAGACTTTTCTGCAGTTCCAATGTCACTCCTAGTGAGTCAAAGGAGTTAGCAGAAATTTTAGGAGTATGTGAGAACAATGGTAAAGGATTATATTTGGGAATGCCTTCTATGATTGGGAGATCAAAGAAGGAGATTTTTTCATATGTGAGAAACAAAGTCTGGAACAAATTGAGTAGCTGGTATGAAAAATCCCTGTCGCAAGCAGGTAAGGAGATTTTGATTAAAGTAGTTTTACAGGCCATTCCCTCATATGTCATGTCTTGTTTCAAACTTCCACAAGCATTTTTAAAGGAGCTGCAAGCTATGATTCAATCTTTCTGGTGGAGTAGTTCGCAGAAGAAAAAGAACTTGTGCTGGGTAAGCTGGAAAGATATGTGTAAGAGGAAATCTTTGGGAGGCATGGGGTTTAGGGATTTTGAGATTTTCAATTTGGCAATGTTAGCCAAGCAGGGATGGAGAATTGTCAAGGAACCCCACTCTTTGTTAGCAAGGACACTCAAAGGCAAATACTTTCCATCAAAAGACTTTCGGGAAGCGAAGCAAGGAAGGAAGCAATCTTTCGTTTGGAAGAGTATCTTGAAGGGTAGAGATTTGTTAATAAAGGGGCTAAGATGGAGGATAGGGGATGGTAGGAGTATTAATATTTGGATAGAACCTTGGATTCCTATCCCCTACTCTTTTAGAGTGTCCCAGCAAGCAAGCTCAACATGCCCAAATGCCACAGTTGATAGTCTTATTGATTTTAATATAAGGATATGGAAAGTTTAAGCTCTTCAAACTTTATTTCAAAGCTATGAAGTTGAGTTGATTCAATGAATTCCCATCTCTAAAGGCAGATTACCAAATGAGTTAGTGTGGCATTTCACAAATGACGGAGTTTTTACGGTTAAATCAGCGTATCTGCTAGGTTTGGAGATCTCTAGTAGTCACGAGGGATCATCTTCCGGTGGACAAAATGAAAAACTCTTCTGGAACAGGTTATGGAATCTTCAAGTGTCCCCAAGAGTAAAACTTTTCCTTTGGATAGCAAGCAAAGCAATCCTTGCTACTAACCAGAACTTAAGCAAAAAATTGAAGTCAATACAAAAGGATTGCATACGATGTGGCAGCTCTCACGAGATAGATAAACATGTCTTTTTTGAATGTTTTGAAGCTAGGCAAGTTTGGGAGACTTTAAATATTGAGCTCCACAGCAGGAGCAAATTTGAAAGTTTCAAAGATTGGCTAGCTGAAATTCTGCAGAACAGATGTAAATATGAAGCATAATTAATTGTTATGATCTTATGGTTGTTATGGAAATCCAGGAATGAAGACATTTTTTATTGTAAACCAAGAGAGGCAAAACATATCTATGCATATGGTATGTCTTTACTGCAGGAATTTCAGACCTTGAACTCTACAAGATTGGCTTCTGTTGGCTATCAAAACTCCCAATTTTTTGATAGTAAATGGAAGCCACCTGTGGAAGGATTCATGAAGTTAAATGTTGATGCCTCCTTCATTAATGGAGAAGCAGGAATTGGGTTAGTGGTAAGAGATCATGAAGGAGAAATTCAAGCTATCCTTGTGGAACATATTCCCTACTGCCGCAATGTAGAGCACGATGAAGTCTTAGCTATTCAAAAAGCTCTCATTTTTGCCAAGGAGTTTGATCTGACACATTTTGTAGTAGAAAGTGATGCATTATGTGTGGTTAACAGGATAAACAAAAACCAAAGTGATCTTTCGCATATTGGAAGCATCATAGAAGATACTCGTGAATTGAAGAAAGATTTTTCAATGATCAAAATTCAATTCAGTTGCAGGAGAACAAACATAGCAGCTCATGAAGCCTCTAGATTAGCACTCCATGTAAAACGAATTTTTTTGTGGTTTGCAAATTTCCCAAGATCTGTAATGAAGGCAGCGATTACTGATTTGTCTTAATGAAATATTTTGATTCAAAAAAAAAAAAGAACTCTTTTGTATTGATTAGAATTTTACACTAAAAAAAAAATAATCTTATGCAACTTAGAATAAGTGCCAGTTGCCTACCTTATCTTTTGAGGGAATAACCTTCCCCTTCTACTAAACTTTTTCTGTACTGAAAAATATAATTTTATCGAAGAACTATTTGACAATAGGGTTTATCAGATATTAAAATGTCAACATGGGATTTATCAAAAATTAAACATATGGATAAAGAAGAAACAATAGATTTTTTTTTTCTTTTGGAGTTAGGGTTAAAAAAGATTAACATCCAGTATTGTTGCAAGTTGCCAGCCAAAGGCAAAAATGGACAGCCAAACAACAGGCTAGTTCTATCCCAAAAATTGCTTGGGCCTGTATACGCACTTACAAGATGACATGAGAGCCCAAACGAAGCTCTTTACTTTCTGGGCTTTTCGCACTATTTGCTCTTATTGAAAGAATTTAAAAAAAAAAACATTGGGAATTTTAAATATTGTTAGTATCCCTTTTGGATCTTCATTAATGATCTATGAGATAATAAAACGAAATGTATTCACTCTGTTTTCTTTAGTTTTACTCTTCTTTGTTTCTAAAATGTATAACTTACTTATTTTATCACAAATTATACAAAATTGTAGCGATAGCCATTTAATTCTTTCTCTCAAAAACTTTTCTTTAAAAAGGATTAGCCAATTCCACACCTTTTATGGCTATCTTATTAGGTAGAGAGCCCTCCCTTAATTTAAATTTAAATACAAGTAATATATTTATTTGAGGCAATTGTTTTTCCTAATGCTAAAACTAGAAGCTTGAGTTGAGATTCCCAAGAAGAAAGCAAGAAAAAATTGATTACACCTCCTTAATTACTTCTAAATGATAATGGAAATAATCTTCTCCTCGAGATTTTATTATACCGTTTGTCCTTGTATGCTTTGATTTTGTGTAAAACGTAGAGCCGACATTCGTTTTTGGATCCCCCAAGATTCTAGGGAAATGGTCTGAGCAATACTCGTTGATAGATAGGTGTAACTTCTTCTCAAAAACACATGATTTTATCTACACAACATTTTAGTTGCTTAAGAAGAAACTGTTTTGAGTTTGGCCATATAGGTATGGCTTAATAAAGATTATAATGGACGTAATTAGTATTATCTTAGTTTGTTGGGCACATATAATTGTCTGACTATAGTAATTAGGCAACGTTAGTAAATAAAGATGCTAACGGATAGAGTTAGTATTACCTAGTGGTCTTTAAGGCATATATAGTGACAAATTACCATCTCTTTAAGTTTGTCTTAATTGCATATGTATGTTTTAGTCACAATGACTTCCACTTTCTACGGCACTGATAATCATAGAGGTAGTTTTGGAAGTAAACAAGCGTGTTTCATGTTGGTTAACGAAGATTGAAATGACTTGATGGAACCATAATGGGCTGGAATCAGACTAATGTTCAATTACAATAAGCAACATCTTTTTTTTGGGATTATGGAATTTGGGAAGCTGTAGTGGCCTAAACAATAGAAAAGCATTTTGCAGGTTCCTATTAATCCCGGGTATTTATTATGTGATTTGAGCTAATCTTATTTGGTAGATTCATCTTGTCCAAGAAACTTGTTCAAGTTTCGCTCTGACAATCTCTTGTAGGCACGCGATATGTAAATATCACTAAAGCTGCTTATTAGTAAGCGATATGTAAAAATCACTATATATCAATTATTGATAGGTGGTGTAAAGATCATTGTAACTCACTAAACATGTGCCGATAGCGTGTCTAACATAACCTTCACCTTTCACTAAATTTTATCATAGAAGCCATTGAACATTTGCCAGTGAGCTACCTTACGTTAGATGGAATAACCTTCCTCTTTTCCTAAATTTTTTTGGTACTAAAAAATAAAAATCTTATTGATGAACTATTTGAAAATAGGGTTTATTGAAATTAAAATGAAAACATAGGATTTATCAAAAATTAAAATGTTAACCTAAGGATAAAAAAGGAAAAATAATTTTTTTGGGTTAGGAAAAAGACAAGAGGTTAACATCCGGAATTGTTAAAAGATGCCAGCCGAAGGCAAAAATGGCCAGCTAATCTAAGCGTTAATTATAATGATGGAATAGAAAGTTAATGTGAAAAATTGACACAAAATAAAGCGGAATGCCTTGTAGACATAAATGCTTCAAAAAATTATGCACAAACGCCTTCCTCGTCAACTCTACCCGATTAAGCAGTGTTAACTAATATTAAGTATTAACAATTTGTATGTTGGAATTATTGTTTCAAGATTTAAACATCCCTAAACCAAGCCCCAAGCAAGGTTCTATTTCATGGAATTTGTATGTTGGAATTATTGTTTCAAAATCTGTAAATTTGCCAGAAATTCAGCCTTAAATATTTGTTGAGTGAAATCTTATTGGTAAGGGCTGTTGAGCGGAAATCACAGATCACTTACTTTCAGCAACTTAGTTTCTTAATTGTATCACTTTCCACGCATCAGGTTCTCAAAATATTAAATTATAGTTTGTCGGTTCACTACCAGTGAAGAGCACTATACATTTAAGTAGGGGTGGGAAAAGATAATCAGAAAATCAAAATAATGCAAAACTCGGTTCATTCCAAAAAAAAAAAAAAAAAAAAAGTGTAACCAAACTGATCTTTAAAAGCAGTTAGGTTAACCGATCTGCATTTATAAAAGCGATCTAATTTTAGGTATCAATTTTTAAAAATCACGGTCAATTGAACTGGTCCACGTATCTTAATAGCTAATTTATGTAAATATTATATACGATTTAAGGAGCATTATAAATCATTTCATTTTCAAGTCTAAAATAATTCAAAAACCTAAAATTATATTTGATTTTTCTTTCTATCAATTTTTTGATTTGTATATTATCTTTTTTTTATATTCTAATTATCATACAAATTCTTGAGATACTGACTAAAAAATAGCTTTCATATAACTTAGATGCAAAATATGAAAGATAACTCAAGTTTTTTTTTACTTGTGTTGTGAAAAAGTTAATTTATAACTATTTTATTAAAAAAGAAGTGGATCCAAGAGTTTTTATTTATAATTTTATTTATTTTTTTGCAAAACAATTGAAATTTGCATACGTTTTTTTTTTTTTTTTTTAAGTTTGAACAACTATTTGTTTTGTAACATTTTGATCTATTTTATCAAATTAATTTAATAATATGTAGTGTTGGCTACCTGTGATACCTGACCTTCTTTAATTGGGTAACTGACTATGCGATTAACTAGTTAGTGAGCCGATTAGTGGGAGTCGAATACCATTAGCAAAATGAAGTGAATTGGTACAACTACTTCTGATTTTGATATTAGGTGTATGGACCGCTACCTCTACATTTAAGCTCCTCAATTGCCTTAACAGGTGTGTTCTTATCATTTTTTTTTCCAAAAATGATTTTTCATACACATTTCAAAATTAGTCAAAAAAAAAAAATGCTACGGTGACATTTTCTTCAAAAATCTTCGGAATACTTTGATTAATATACATCTCCACGGGACTTATCTTTACACATATAAATAAGCTACAAATTAATTTCACACACCCACGTCAGACAAAAGGCGAATTTGGTTGAATAGTTTTTCTTCGTCTTGGTCTACTGGTCTAACTACTCTTCCATCTTTTCCAAGTTTGCCATAATTGAATATGTACATTTTAGTGAAAACGACTTCCACTTTCTACACCACTGATAATCATAGAGGAACTTTTGGAACTAAGCAAGCACCTTTGACGTTGGTTAACGAAGATTGAAATGACTTGATGGAACCAGAATGTGGGTTCGAATTAGATTAATGTTCAATTACAATTAGCAAAAAAAAATTTTAATTTTTGGATTATGGACTTTGGGAAGCTGTAGCGGCCTAAATAATAGCATAGCATTTTGCAGGTTACTATTGATCCCGAGTATATATTATGTAATTTAAACTAATCTTATTGGCAATTCACCTTGTCTAAGAAACTTGTTCAAGCTTTGCTCCGGCAATCTCTTATGAGCACACCCTATTTAAAAATTACTATAAGTCGCTTATTATAAGCGAAATGTAAAAATCATTATAAATCAATTATTGGTAGGCAGTGTATGAAAATCATTATAAACTACTGAATCTTTTTGTATAAGCCATTGAATCTGTGCCAGTAAGCTGCAGTACGTTTGATGGAATAACCTCCCCCTTTTACTATATTCTTATTTATACAAAAAAAAATAATCTTATTGATGAACTATTTGAAATAGGGTTTATCGAAATTAAAATGACGACATAGGATTTATCAAAAATTAAAATGTCAACATAAGGGATAAAGAAGAAAAAAATAATTTTTTTTTTGGGGTTAGGTAAAAGGAAGAGAGGGAAAAAAAAGACATGAGGTTAACATCAGGTACTCTTGAAAGATGCCAGCCGAAGGCAAAAATGGCCAGCTAATCTAGGGGCTAATTATAATGATGGGATAGAAAGTTAATGTAAAAAATTTGACGCAACATAAAGTGGAATGCCTTCCGACATAAATACATTAAAAAATAAAGCACAAACGCCGTCGTCATCAACTGTACCACGTTAAGCATTGCTGATTAATATTAAGTATTAACAATTTGTACATTGGAATTATTATTTCAAGATTTAAACATCCCTAAACCAAGCCTCAAACAAGATTCTATTTCATGCAAAGAAGCCAAAATCTGTAAATTTGCCAGAAATTCAGCCTTAAATATTTGTTGGAGTGAAATCTTATTGGTAAGGGTTGTTGAGAGGAATTTTATAGATAAGCAATTCCATCAACTTCATTTCTTAATGATATATCACTTTCCATTCATCAGGTTCTCATAATATTAAATTCTAGTTTCCAGTTCGCTAATAATGAAGAGCACTGTGCATTTAAGCTCCGCAATTCCCTTAAAAGGTGTGTTCATATGGTTTTTTCGAAAATCATTTTTCATACACATTTCACAATTAGTCTCATTCTCATATCTCATAAATATACCATCCAAGAAATGCTATGGTGATGTTTTCTTGAAAAATATTCTAAATTCTTTTGATCAAAAATCCAACTCCACCGGACTTATTTTTACCCACATATAAATAAGCTGCAAATTAATTTCACACACCCACGTAACAACAAAAGAGAATATGAGAAGATAAGAATACAATAATGTAAGGATAAAGTATGTATAACTATAGATATATCATTATGCGACCCAAAATGAAGAGAATATGAGAAGATAAGAATTAAAAATAAATATTAGTTTGGTAAATGAAAGTAGAAATATAGGTGCTCAAGTTTTAATTTCACTCTTGAATTTTTCAAAAAATAACTTGATTAAATCCGTATGTTATTTTTAGCTAGAGGGAGATTTACACAGAAAAATATTTTTCAGTATTTGACTCCAAGAAAAATTTTGAAAATATTTTCCAAAAAAATACTCTTAGTCCAACCAAATGGACTCTTATGCCTAGTTTGAGAGTTGAGAAGGAAAAAAAAAATTAAAAAACGAAAGAGAAGAAGAGTTAAAAAAAAAAAAAGAAGGGACGGAAAGTTTGCTTTCCTTTCCTTCCATTTCCTCCTAAATTTGGGAGGAAGGTCTTTGGAGGAAAAAAGGGAAGATTTTCTTCCCATTTTCTTTCTTTTCTTTCCTCTTTTTTACTCCCAAACAAAAGAAATTGGTTAAGGGTCCGTTTGGTTGGATGTAAAATATTTTCCTTGAAAAATTATTTCTCCTAAGAAAATATTTTACATGAAAAATGTCATTTTTCTACAATTTTTCGGTGTTGGATGACAATGTGAAAATCTTTTTTAAATAGTACTTTTTTATGTTTTTATTTTTTATTGTTAATATGAGTTAAAAAGACTAATAACAATTATAATGGATGTTTGATAAGTAATTAAAGTTAACTATATCTTGTTTTGTTTATAATTAACCTTTAAAAAATATAATGGTAAAATATTATAACTATAATTATATTACTGTGGAGCTCAAGATAGTGAAAAAATTAGTTGATAAGAATTAAAAACAAAAATTAGTTTGGTATTTGAAGTTAGAAAAGTAGATGCTTAAGGTTTAACATTTCTCTTGAATTCTTAGGAAAATAACTTACACTTATTACGTAAGTTGTTTTCAGCTAGGGAAAGGAAAATTGAAAATTTTTTACACAGGAAAATAATTGCTTGTTTTTGGCACTAAGGACAATTATGAAAACATTTTCTAGGAAAATATTTGGAAAATATTGTCAATCCGAACAAACAGATCCTAAGTATCCTTTCTTTTCTTTTCCCTTCTTATTCCCAATCAAAGGAATTGATTATCCTTTCTATTCCTTTTTTTTTCTCTCCATTTCCTTCCTCCCAAAATTGTGTGGTCATTTGCCAGATAGTTTTCCTTGTTTATCCACACGAAATTCTCTAAATTGCCTTGCAAGTAGTAATTTTAAACTAGATTCAGATCAACCAGTTAAATCAGGAAGCAGTTAAACATTTGATTCAAATATGTTATAGAACTCGCTTTGGCAGAAAAATTGATCAAAATTCATAGTAAATTATGAATAAGAAAAAACTCGGCTTTTTTGGTTTCCTAACTCTCTAAGAATCTTTTCCTCATTATTAGGATCTTTGAGAGAAGACTACATTGTGCCATTCCAGGTCTAAAATCAATGTGAAAGGAAAGAAGGAAAACAATAACAAAGTTATCCGTCAAGGATAGATACCGAAATTCCAAGAGATGGAGCCGAGACGTTCTTGGACTCTACACAAGGGATGTAATCAAGTCGAGTCGAAACCGAATACTACTAAACTCGAGTTCGAGCTCGTTAATATTACTGTTGTTTGAGATTGATTTTGTAATTCGAAACTCAAACTCGACTCATTAATTTTAGAGAGAGTTTGAGCTCGGCTCGAAATCGTTCATAAAAATGCAATCTTTCTTGAACTCGAGCTCAAACTCGAAATTCATATATAATTAGCATAGGTAAATTGGTTCTTATATATATATATATATATATATATATATATATATTGAGTTACTCGACCTCACCTTTTACTGCTCAAATTTGAGCTCGTTTTGTATACGACCTACTCGAGCTCGAGCTCAACTCGAGTTCATTCAACACCAAACTCTAGTCAAACTATTGACCGAACTGGTCGTTAGTAGCTCGCGAGCTGCTCGGTTTTCTAACACTCCTGCCCTACACACCACTTGTTTGATGAGGAGATGCACTTGGGTAAAAATATACAAGCCAAATTACCATCTTTTCAAATTTGTCATAATTGCATATGTATATTTCAGTCATAATGACTTTCACTTTCTACAGCACCGATAATCATAGAGGTATTTTTGGAAATAAGCAAGCGTGTTTCACGTTGGTTAACGAAGATTGAAATGACTTGATGGAACCAAACTATGGGTTGGAATTGGATTAATGTTTAATTACAATAAACAATTTTTTTTTTTTTTTGGGATTATGGAATTTGGGAAGCTGTGGCCTAAACAATAGCAGAGCATTTTACAGGTATTAATCCTGGGTATTTATTATGTAGATTGAACAAATCTTATTGGCGATTTATGTTGTCTAAGAAACTTGTTCAAGTTCTGCTCTAATAATCTGTTATAGACATGCGACATGTAAAAGTCACTGTAAGCTGTTTATAGGTAAGCGAAATATAAACATCACTATATATCAATTATTGATAAACAGTGTGTAAAAATCACTTTAAACCACTGAACATGTGCCGATAGCCTGTCTAACATAACCTTCACCTTTCAAACGTGCCAATGACCTGCCTTCGTTTGATGGGATAACTTTCCCCTTTTACTGAAATTTTTTGTAATGAAAAAAATATTCTTATTAAAGAACTATTTAAAAAGGGATAATTTCACATACCTCTCCTAAGATTTGTCATAATTACACTCACCTCTCCTCAAATTTTAAAAATTACACTTACACCCCCTGTGTTTATATTTTTCATAACAAAATAAGTCCATTTTGATAATGTAACCCAAAAACACCAACTAAACACCCTAAAATATGCTTAATTCTTTTTAAAAAAGATAAATAAATCTTAAAAAATTAATTAATTAGTCATAAAAATGTCAAAAGTACTTATATTATTACATCAAATTTTCAATCTCCACCAAATATTACTTTTTCAAAACTCAGTTATTTGACTAATCTAAATAAATTTACTCTATCTATTAAAATTTTACAAACAAATATATTAATAAGAAAGAGATGACTAATTTAAAAGCAATTAAGCATATTTTAAGGTGTTTGGTTAGTGTTTTTGGGTTACATTATCAAAATGGACTTTTTTTGTTATGAAAAATATAAACACAGGGGGTGTAAGTGTAATTTTTAAAACCTGAGGGGAGGTGAGTGTAATTATGACAAACCTTAGGGGAGGTATGTGCAATTATCCCATTTAAAAATTGGGTTTATCAAAAGGGATAATTTCACATACCTCCCCTGAGGTTTGTCATAATTACACTCACCTCCCCTCAGGTTTTGAAAATTACACTTACACCTCCTATATTTATATTTTTCATAAAAAAACAAGTCCAAACCCAAAAACACCAACTAAATACCTTCAAATATCATGAATTACTTTTAAATTGGTCATCTCTTTCTTATTAATATATTTGTTTGTAAAATTTTAATAGACAAAGTAAATTTTATTTAGATTAGTCAGATAACTGAATTTTGAAAAAAGTAATATTTGGTAGAGATTGAAAATTTGAGGTAAGATATAAATACTGTTGACATTTGTATGACTAGTTAATTAATTTTTAAAATTTATTTATCTTTTTTTAAAGCAATGAAGCATATTTTAAGGTGTTTGGTTGGTATTTTTGAGTTACATTATCAAGATGGACTTGTTTTGTTATGAAAAATATAAACAAAGGGGGTATAAGTGTAATTTTTAAAACCTGAGGGGAGGTGAGTGTAATTATGACAAACTTCAGGAGAGGTATGTGAAATTATCCCTTATCAAAAATCAAAATGGCAACTACATAGGATTTATAAAAAATTAAAATGTCAACATAAAGGATAAAGAAAAAAATAATTCTTTTGGAGTTAGTACAAAGAAGAGAGGAGAGAGGGGGGGCGGGGGTGAAGAGGTAAACATCCGGTACTGTTGAAAGATGCCAGCTGTAGCAAAAATAGAAGCCAATCTAAAGTGGATAGAAAGATAATGTGAAAATTTTGACACAATACAAAGTGGAATGCCTATTGACAAAAATACTTTAGAAAATAATGCACAAACGCCTTCACAATGTTGATTAATCTAATCTAATCTAACTATATAATAAAAAGACAACAATTTACTGTAGCAGCCCCAATGACTGCCAAGTGGCAAGTGCTGAATGAGAAGCTTTAAGGTTCCATTCTTTGACTATTTTGCCCCTTTGAATAGTTGTTGGATAAATTGGGGTCTTAAGGATTTGTACATCTTTTAAACTTCTTTTTTAGTGTTTTTCAGTCAGTCTAAACAGGCTTTGCCCTATCTATTGACAACTTCCATATCAGAGATTATTTTTTTATCAACGATGCCACCAATTTCACTCTACCTTCATTGTGCATAATAATCAAAATTTAAAATATTTTTTCCTAATCTTCAATTGGCATCTTCTTCAATTAAAACTTAGGTAACATATTTCAATTTATTTTGTGTCTTTAAATTGTGGAAAATTTTTAAAAATTGCCTTTTGTGTTTTTTTGGTTACTTTCTGGCCTTTTCTTTTCAAGTTCCAATTGATTTTTTTTTCTCAAGACCTCTCTCTCTCTCTCTCTCTCTCTCTCTCTCTCTCTCTCTCTCTCTCTCTCTCTCTCTCTCTCTCTCTCTCTCGAATTTTGGTAGCTTGATGGATCAGATTTATTGAAATAAAGTCTTGAGTGATAATTTTTTCATCTCAATTTTGCAACTTTATAATGTTTTGTTGACAGTCAATGAGGTATTATATGTTTTACTATTCTTAATTTATTGATGTGTAATAAGGTCTTTATGGCAATATTTGTTTCGAATTTTTTTCAAATATTTCTTTTATTAAGTATTAACCCTAGTGGTCCGATAAATTGAATGTAGCAGTTTGAAGAGAAATACACTGGAGTTATGTAGAGATCTAGATTATTAGTGACCCTAATACGTAAATTATTTGTCTTTATCTTCTTTGGTCTATTTCACCTGGTCAAAAAGAATGTGAGCTGGGACAATTAAAGGGTGCGAATTGACTAATCAAAAAGGAAGACATGATAAAAACTTTGTTTTTGATAATCATAGTTAGATATATTCTTCCAGTTAGTTTACATGTAATTTGTGATTTTCATGAAGCAACATATACTCTTCTAAGTTTCTGGGCTTGGTTTCAATCCATACGTAAATTATATATTTTAATTTTAAATGTGTACTACATTTATTATTTTCAAATTTTGCTTACATGTTTAAGTTTTTACTAAATTAAAGTGTTTTCTTACTATATCCCATTCTTTCTTTATTTTTCATGAGGATTTTTTTTTGAGCCGGTATGCATGTTTTATGTGGAGCATGAAGATTTGGTTCAATTTTGGAATTAGCTCAACTAAAAATCCAATAGAATCTATTGATAGATTATGGAGCTCTAAATTATTATAAGTTTATTGTTGTTTTACATGTGCTTTCTATTGCATCTTTTTTGGCAAAGTTTAAGTTTTTTAGATGGAAAGTAGAAGATTGTTTGGAAATGTATCTATACATTTAGATGCGGGTATTTTTGGTATTCAAAATACCATAATTTTGCATTCATAGGGTAGCTTATGAAGTAAAATACGGTTATTTGAAATATTCTTCCAATCTTTCCTTTTCACTTTGCTTGTATAGTGCGTTGTGAAGGTGTTATATTCCATTTCAAGGTAAAGTATGTTACATTACAGTTGCCTTTTAAAACAGTACTAGGCCACCTTTAGGATTAATTGTCTTTTAAAAAATAGCCTACAAAATGTCACTACTTATCTATTACTCATAGTCTTCGATTATAAGTGCTATTCAATCATTATAGCTAATATATCTTTTACTAATTTTATAGTTGTTAGAAATTTGAAAGGATTAAAATAGACTCGATTCACAAATGTGGGCTATACTTAACGAATTTAAATGAAATGAGATTTCAAAAATGTCCCTAGCTAATTCTAGCATTAAGAACTAATTTATATGCTTAGAGTTTCTGGCTGATGATTTTATGAAAATACCATACAAACACATAGTTTTTTTTAATGTTTTTCAAGCTTCAAAAATTTTATCATAACAAGCACAATCAATGAAAATATTTTTTTTGCTTCATCGAACTAAAAAATTGAGTGGGCCTAGGCTCAGCCAGGCTTTCCTAGTATTAAGTATTATGTAGATTTAAAATTATTATTTCAAGATTTAAACATCCCTAAACCAAGCCTCAAACAAGATTCTGTTCCTGAGAATTAGTCAAAATCTATTCATTTGCCAGAAATTCGGCCTTTAACAGCTGTTGGAGTGAAATCTTATTCATAAGGGTTGTTGAGGGGAACTTTACGGATTAATCACTTTCATCAACTAAATTTCTTAATGATATATCACTTTCCATTCATTAGGTTCTCAAAATATTAAATTCTAGTTTGCCAGTTCACTACTAATGAAGAGTACTGTACATTTAAGCCCCTCAATTCCCTTAAAATGTGGATTCTATTCATTTTTACACATTTAACAATTAATCTTTTATTTATAAATATACTGCCCAAAAAAAAATGCTGTGGTGACATTTTCTTAAAAAATTCTTAAGAAATCTTCTAAGTCCTTTTGATTAAAAATAAAACTCCACTGGAATTATTTTTACCCATGTAAATAAGCTGCAAATTAATTTCACACTCCCATGTCACACAAAAGGCAAATTTGGTTTAATAGTTTTTCTTCATCGAGGTCTACTAGTCTTAACTACTCTTCAAAAGTCCCAGATTAAATATGTGTTAACCTAATTATAATCATAAGCTAGAAAAACAAATGACATTTCGGGGAAAACTTGTATGTCACTATTGAGAGTTAGGGTGATGTAAAATATTTTCCTTATAAAATTATTTTTTTAGAAAAATATTTTATATGAAAAAAGTCATTTCTTTTACAATTTTTTGATATTTGGATGAAAATTTGAAAACCTTTGAAATAATGCTTTCTTATTTTTTATTTTTAATATTATTAATATGAGTTAAAAATATACTACCAATACTTCAATTTGTGCTTGACTAGTAATTAGAGTCAAGTAGAGATTGTTTTGTTTAAAATTAAGCTATAAAGTAATACATTGGTAAAATATGTATACTTACAGATATATTATTGTGAGACCCAAAATGAAAAATGAGTAGATAAGAATTAAAAACAAAAATTAGTTTGGTAAACAAAATTAACAATTTAACTGTTAAGGTTTAATGTTACACTTGAACTCTTCGAAAAATAACTTATACTCATTCACTCTATAAATTATTTTCAATTAATGAGAGAAAAATTGAAAAATATTTTACATAGGAAAATATTTTCAGGTGTTTGGAACTGAGAAAAATTATAAAAATATTTTCATTC
The DNA here is from genome assembly GCA_024721245.1 of Mitragyna speciosa. Taxonomy (NCBI): domain Eukaryota; kingdom Viridiplantae; phylum Streptophyta; class Magnoliopsida; order Gentianales; family Rubiaceae; genus Mitragyna; species Mitragyna speciosa. The sequence continues at coordinate 28,135,855 of CM045559.1, read as the reverse complement.
CAACCATAGATAGTTTAACATTGTGTATCCACCTGAAATTCTCTAAACTTTTTTTTAAGTAGTGATTTTAAACAAGAATCGAATCAACCTATTAAATGAAGAGAAAATGAGTAGATAAGAATTAAAACAAATATTAGTTTGGTAAGTGAAAGTAGAAATATAGATGCTTAAGGTATAATTTTTTCGAAAAATAACTTACATTGATTAAGTCTGTAAGTTGCTTTTAGCCAGAGGAACGAAATTGAAAAATATTTTACATAGAAATTTTTTTTTCAGTGTTTGACACCAAGAAAAATTTTGAAAATGTTTTTCAAATAAATATTTTCAGTCCATCAAATGGAATCTTAATGTGTGGTCATTTGCTAGATAGTTTTTCCTTGTTTTTCCGCATGAAGTTCTCTAAATTGCCTTTTAAGTAGTGATTTCAAACTAGATTCAGATCAACAAGTTAAATCATGAAGCGGTTGATCATTTGATTCGAGTATGTATGTTAAAGAACTCACTTTGGCAGAAAAATTGATCAAAATTCATAGTAAACTATGAATGAGAAAAAACTCGGCTTTTTTGGTTTCCTAACCCTCTAAGATTTTTCCCCTCCAAACTCTGGAACCATTATTAGAATCTTTGATAGAAGACTTCATTGTGCCATTTCTGGTCAAAAGTCAAAGTGAAAGGAAAGAAGGAAAACGATAACAAAGTTATCCGTCAAGGATAGATGCCGAAATTCCAAGAGATGGAGCCGACGTGTTCCTGGACTCCACACACCACTTGTTTTCTGAGGAGATATACTTGGGTAAAAATTTAGGGTAAAAATACATAGACAAACTACCATCTTTTCCAAGTTCGCCATAATTGCCTATGTACATTTTAGTGACAACGACTTCCACTTTCTACAGCACTGAATCATAGAGGAACTTTTGGAACTAAGAAAGCGTGTTTCACGTTGGTTAACGAAGATTGAAAATGACTTGATGGAACCAAATTGTGGGTTGGAATTAGATTAATGTTAAATTACAATAAGAAATTTTTTTTTTAATTTTTGGATTATGGACTTTGGAACGCTGTAGTGCCTAAACAATAGCAGAGCTTTTTGCAGGTTCCTATTGATCTCGAGTATTTATTATGTAATTTAAATTATTTTTTTGGCAATTCACCTTGTCTAAGAAACTTGTTCAAAAGTTCTGCCCCAAGAATCTCTTATAGGCACACAATATGTAAAAATCACTGTAACAAACGATATGTAAAAATCACTGTAAATCCCTTATTATAAGTGATATGTAAAAATCACTATTAGTCAATTATTGGTAGGCGGTGTACAAAAATCATTGTAAACTACTGAACATGTGCTGATAGCATGTGTGAATTAGCCTTCACCTTTCACTAAATTTTTTGTATAAGCCATTGAACACGTGCCAGTAAGCTGTCTTACGCTTGATGGGTTAGAAAGTTAATGCAAACAATTTGACACAACATAAAGTGGAATCCCTCTTCCGACATAAATACTTCAGAAAATAATGCACAGACGTTCATCATCAACTCTACCACGTCAAGCAGTGTTGATTAATATTAAGTATTAACAATGTGTACATTGGGATTGTTATTTCAAGATTTAAGCATCCCAAAACCAAGCCTCAAACAACATTCTATTCCATGAGAAGTAGTCAAAATCTGTAAGTTTGCCAGAAATTCAGCCTTAAATGTTTGTTGGAGTGAAATCTTATTGATAAGGATTGTTGAGGTTCTCAAAATATTAAATTCTAGTTTGCCAGTTCACTACTAATGAAGAGCACTGTACATTTAAGCCCATCAACTCCCTTAAAAGGTGGGTTCTATTCCTTTTTTTTTTTCCAAAAATCATTTGTCATACACATTTCACAATTAATCTTTTATTTTATAAATATACTGCCCAAAAAAAATGCTACGGTGACATTTTCCTAAAAAATCTTCTAAATTCTTTTAATTAAAAATACAACTCCACCGGACTTATTTTTACCCATATAAATAAGCTGCAAATTAATTTCATACTCCCATGTCACACAAAAGGCTAATTTGGTTTAATAGTTTTTCTTCAACGGGGTCTATTAGTCTAACTACTCTTCAAAAATCCCTTATTAAATGCGTGTTAACCTAATTATAGTCATAAGCGAGAAAAATAAATGACATTCTGAGGAAAGCTTGTGCATCACTATTGAGAGTTAGGGTGATGTAAAATATTTTCCTTAGAAAATTATTTTACTATGAAAACATTTTGTATGAAAAAGGGTCATGTCTTCTACAATTTTTTGATATTTAATAAAAATGTGAAAACTTTTTGAAATAGAGTTTTCTTTTTTTATTTTTAATATTATTAATATGAGTTAAAAATTCTATTAACAATTCAATTCATGCTTGACAAGTAATTAGAGTCAAGTAGAGATTATTTTGTTTAAAATTAATTTATGAAATAATACAATAGTGAAATATGTATAATTATAGATATATTATTGTGGGACCCAAAATTTTTAAAAAGTAAGTGTTTAAGGTTTAATGTCACACCTAAACTCTCAAAAAACTAACTTACACTCATTAAGTCTGTAAGTTATTTTTAGCTAGAGATAAAAAAAATTAAAAAATATTCTAAGATAATATTTTCATTCCAACCCTAGATAGTTTGCATTGTGTATCCACATGAACTTCTCTAAACTTGTTTTTAAATAGTGATTCTAATCAAGACTCAAATCAACCAATTAAATCAAGAAACAGTTGAATAGCTGATTTAAGTATTTTATAGAACTCACTTAGTAGAAAAAAGGTTCAAAATTCATAGTAAATTGTGAATTACAATAAAAAAATTTCCTCAAAATTTGGGACCATTATTAGGATCTTTAAGAGAAGACTCCATTGTTTTGTTCAAGGTCTAAAATCAAAGTGAAAGGAAAGAAGTAAAAAAAGGTGAAAAGAAAAAAAAAATAAAGAAGAGGATTCTTCATTTTTGTGGTGTTTGTATGAATTTAAAAAAAAAAAAAAAGAGCAAAACGTTTGAAGAGGATAGGAAGGAAAAAGAGAAGATGGAGAATTACAAGATACAGAAGGAAAGCAGGAGGGTTTGTTCAAAAAGTGTGATAATATGGACCTTGGGAGGGGCCTTTTAGTCAAAGACTCCCTTGGAGTGTTTTGTGAATTGTGTAAGATGAGGGACTTATAAGCAATTTTGATAAATTGAAATCCTTCCCCAAATTGCTAGGGTTATCTTTCTCTTCTACTCTTTGCTTTCTTCTCTTCCCTTCCAATTAGCTCTCTCTCCCATCTCTCTAAAGATTCTATCATTCTCTCTTGCTAGAAGGAAATGGTGAAGATCTTGGTCTTCAAGGGGAGGCAAGTAGGGGGTGCTATTTTGAAGCTCATAACCAAGGTAATCCTCCCTCTTCCAAAGTCTAACTCATTTCTCTAGTTTTGATTCTTTGATTTTGGTGGGAATGGTAGTTGTAAATGGTGAAATCCATGAGCCTTATTCTTTTAAGAGTTATGCTTGTGTGTGTGTATGTGAGTATTGGAATCTCTTGGTATTTGATGAAAATAGGTATAAGAACTTGGGGATTTTGGTGTGATTTGAATGTGATTCATGATATATGTTATAGATTGTGTTAATGTAGTATTCCCTTACCATATTATGCCATTTTTGGAGCTACTTTGGTGTTGGATTGTGTTAGGTTGAGTTGAGAAAATTCGATTTTGTGTTTTGAGTGTTATAGGAGAGTGCAGAGTTTGCGCCTGAGCTCATCTGCGGTGTCATCTACTCCGTGGATGAAGCTATGGCTCGTCAAGGTTGCCCCTCTGGGGTCATTCGCAGTGCCAGCCGCGCCGCAGATGACACCGTGGATGGAACCCCCTTGTGGCTCTGACTTGAGCCGCTGCATTAGCCGCATCGCAGCTGGTACCACAGCTGGGTACTGTAGCCTAACCGCAACGTGAGCCGTGCCGCGACTGACGTCGCGGGTCAAGGCAGTTTTAGCCTCTTTTCTTCGTTTTACGTGTTAAGTTAGGTATAAGCTTCTTTTATGATTTCTTAATAAAATTAGTATATGATATTAGTCTTATTTGTGTGTTATAAGTGACGAAGGTGTTTATCCCTATTCAGATTATTTGAGTTAGTCTTCGTCCAAGGTAAGTAGTACTTACATCTCTTTGTCCTTAGAACAAGTGTTTTGACAACTTAAATATTTTGAAATGTTAGCTTACATATAATTGGGCTTGAGTTGGATATATTTTGGTTTTACTATGAAATGTATATATGTGGCCTAATTGTTTTGCAAATGACTTTGATTATGAGCTCTTATATGTGAAATGGATTATGACGGGACTACTTCCTTAACTTTGGTGTTGTAGTAAAACCTTTGGACCGTACTAATCGGGTGATAATTAGTTTTGAACCGGACTAACCGGGTGGTAGTTAGTTTTGGACCATGTTAACCGGGTTGTAGTTAACAACTGGATATCCAGGGTCATTTGTCCACTAACTATTTGAGCTCTCTTTGCAATGAATCATGATTATGTTTTGAATTGTACTAGTTTATGATTTGACCATATATGTTTACAATTGTAATGAACTATGAGTTGCAATGGAAGTTATATGTATTTGTAACCATTTTAAGCCCCAAAGAAACCTTTTGTTAATTTCTGGGTGATTTTATCACTCACCCCATTTGTTTAACCTCGCAGGTGATGATTTTGTAAAAGGTGATTAGGGAGACTTTTGGGCCTCATAGTCATAGTTAGTGTAGACATGAATGAGGTTATTTTTGAAAGTATTGCTGTATAGCCATATTTTTTGTATAGATTAGGTTATACATGTTTTTCCCTACTATTTTTGTTATTGGGGAAAGACAATTGTAATGGATATTGTATATCTTTTGGTTATCAATGAAATGAATTTCCTTGGGCATCTTTAGGAATTGTGAGCTTTATATTGTGATTTAGACGATAATTGTTTTGGTTCAGCCTTGTGTCCTAGCTTAACCTAGGGCATGGTGGGTGGCACGTCTCGGGCACAGGGCGTGACAAAAAGAGATGAAATAAGGTATTCATTGATAAACTCTTTTGTTATTTTGTTTTAATCCTTTAATATTTTGGACAATTATAAAGGCTTCTATAAAATTATTTTAACTTTATTTGTAGTCTTAATTTTTTATATTTTAAAATAATTTTTATGGATTTAGTTGCACTCATTAACTTGCATGAACTTTTTCAGTTTTTTATTTATTTATTGTTGTAATCTTTGATTATACTATTTTATGAATTAGTCTTACGGATTTTGTTCTTTAGTCATCAGTTTGCATTTGAAATTTATTAAACATCAAAATGGAACTAGATTTAAAGGGTTTGATTCACAGAAATAGTGAGATATTTTCATTAATATCAGTGATATAGTTATAAGTGTGTTTTCATATATGTATTTAACTCATAATTAAGATTTCTCTCAAACCTCTATCTTGGTCATTTCATCTTCAAATTCGAATTTAAAAGCACGGCTAATAATTTAGGTAAATTATATTTTATCTCTTTAATTTCTCATTCGATCACATACAGTATAAAAATGATTAGATCACCCCCTGTGCCTTCAAGTGAAATGTAAAATAGAATCGGTTATTTATTTTTGACTAATCAGTCTCCATCTCTCCCGGCTCCTCTTTCAGCCCTTTAAAGCCTCGTCTACCGCCCTCCAAACTCAGTTTTTGATGTGTGTGTGAGTCATTTGTTGTGACTAGAGATGATTTTCATCCATTTTCCACTTTAGATGAAGTGAAATGACTATTTTTAAATTCGCTTCTGAACATTGCTTTGCCAATTTCCCGTTGTATACAAATTAGGAAAAAATTTTGAATGAATTAATTCCCCTTTTTGTAGACCTTGGGATCGTAAAAAACTGATGTCATGACAACATAAAAGCTAAAAGTAGGACCATGAGGTTTCCAAAAGCATAAACATTGCGAAGACTTAAAGATTCCTCTCAAGTCAACCAGCGCTTAACCTTTATAAGTCTGTGGTGCAAGCTGGAAACATTACATACCAGAGGCTTAGATAGAGAATTGGTGGGAAGAAATGGAGCAAAGACTTTATGATGCTGCAATTGCTGGTGATGAAACTCTTCTTCAGTTAATTGAAAAAGATAAACTTCTCCTCAATAAAGCTAGTTTGATTTGTCAGGATAAGAATCCTTTGCATATTGCAGCAATGTTTGGGCATGTCGAATGTGTAAAAAAAATTTTAGAAAACAATTCTAATATGTGTTTTGCTCCTGACCGATTTGGGAGAAACCCTTTACATCTTGCAGCCATCGGAGGCAATTTCAACGTCCTGAAAGTGCTGCTTGATGCTGAGCCGCTGGCGGCTCGAGAAAAGACCGCTGGGGGAGATACTGTTTTACATTTGTGCATCAAGTACAATCAGCTGGAGGCTTTGAAGAATCTTGTTGAGACTATAAAAGATCAGGAGTTCGTCAATATGAAAAATGGTGATGGGATGACCGTGCTTCATCTGGCCGTTTGCAATAAGCGAAAGGATGTAAGGCCTTTTCTTCTTTTCTTAAATTGACTGAGTAATTTTGTTGGTTGAATCTTATTTTTAAGCCTCTAACTTGATGATATGACCAATTTACCATCTTATCAGTTGCATCTTGCAAGTTGTAAGTAGCTTCGACTTTTTAACAATTTTTGTGATGGTAATAGATGGTTACTTTGTGTCATAGTCAATTCCATATGTACATAAAAATTTTTCATTACGATATTTGCATATTGTTTTCACCGAGTGAAGTATGAATTTGGTTAGTGTCTCCAAGGTACATGATTAAGAATAAATTAACAAACGGCATTCTAGAGCCAGGAACGAAAATTGCGTGCTTTTACACGTACATTTATTATAAATCAACATGACAATAGCAACATTGATGGGAATTTAAAATTGATTTTTAATCAAGATATTTATTTATCAAAATAAAATAAGAACGTACCTTTTGATGATATTATTAGCAATCAAACTGATAAAAATACAACGATGTCTATCACAGTCGCATACAAACACTTTCTTAGGATCTTCAATAGGATTGATTAACACTAATGAAATAGTTTATTTTACGAATTCTTCCACCATAAAAAATGCTTTTTATTAATAATTATTTAGGATAAACTATTTTACAATTTAATCCCATAATTATTACATAATTATTTTAATCATTTTAACCCAAGAATTGAATTCTATTTTGTGTGACCCTTAAGGTTTCAATAAATATAAATTATAATTTGAGAATTCAATTAATTTTAGTACAAAGCTAACACCATCAACTCAGTCTTAGCAATTTCCGAGCAGCTAATTCAGTCTAATTGACTTTAAAACAAACATGCAGACCATCGAATACTTGCTAAATGAAACCAAAGTAGACGTGAATGCACTGAATGCAAATGGGAACACCGCACTAGACCTTTTCCAGGGAGACACTAACCCAGAAGTTGCACGATCTCTTAAAACCTATGGAGCCGAAAAAGGCAAGAAAATCAGCCTAGCAGTCGAGTGGTTAATTGAGAAAAGGGATGCACTAATGGTTGCGGCGTCGCTGATTGCAACAATGGCTTTTCAAGCTGGAGTAACCCCCCCTGGAGGTGTTTGGCAAGATGACTGTGATGGCTCAAATAATTCAAAGTGCTCAAAGGACACAAAACCACATAAGGCAGGAGAAGCTGTGATGGCACTCAACAAAACCGATCTTTATGAATTTTTTATTCGGGCAAATACAGTAGCCTTTGTATCATCTTTGAGCGCAATCTTGTTGCTCCTTAGTGGTTTGCCCTTCCAGCGCAACAAGTTCTTTACGTGGTTTTTGACGGTCGTCATGTGGATGACAGTTACAGCAGCAGCTTTAACTTATGTTTTGTCAATTCACTTGGTAACACCAGGTAATGCGTGGCGATTGGAGAAGATAACTGGGATTGCAATCACAGTGTGGTGCGGGGTGATGGTGCTACTGCTTTTGGGGAACAGTATTAGACTATTGAACAGGTGGCTCAAACTCCATGGTATAGATTTGTTGGAGGGAATTAAACATGGGAATTGGAGTGTTCCAGAGAGAACCAGTGATAAGCAAGAAAATATTCAGATGTCTTCTGTGTAATGCAACTCAAATCTTATCCAGGGTGACATGATATGAACAATAAAATTGGTCGAATCAATATTGTATATAAAAACTAGCTAGTTAAGAGTTATGATGCAGCTACTTAATGATCCATACGTGATGTTCCTTCTTTTCGCTTCATCATGCCATTACTGGTTATTCTTTCGTCCATGTTTTTTGAAAAAAGTATGATGTTCCTTCTTTTCTTGGTAATCTCCTTTTTATCAAATCCTAATAAAAAAAGAAAAACAAATTCTTTTAGGTCTAAACGGAATTTTCGTCAAGTTAACACTACAATTATTTTGTTATGAAATTCTCGATTTTTTGGCTCAATCTAACATTTTATGGCAGTCAAAATTAAAGATTGTTAGAGGTTCTGGACATGTTGCGTTGTAGAACTTTCCCTTTTTTGGGATATAAAATTGCTGTAAAATATATTATTCTTAAATTTTACATAAGATTCACAGAAAAGTTGAAATCCACAGTATCCATGTTGAAAAGTCAAAATGCATCGAGCAATAATCACGCCTAATATAATTAAATTATAACTCAAAAAAAAAAAAAAAAAAAAGCTTTTCAAGCTGGAGTAAGCCCCCCTGGAGGTGTTTGGCAAGATGACTTAAATTTCTTAATTGACACAAAGTTGTCAAATTACTTAAAGTGCTCAAATGACACAAAACCACATATGGCAGGAAAAGCTGTGATGGCACATAAACGACGATGAACAATATTATTATCGATATTTTGTTCGTACAAATACAGTAGCCTTTGTATCATCTTTGAGCGCTCGAAAAAATAGACAAAAAGTATCATTTTTTAGCCTAATCTTATTGCTTGTCGGTGGTTCGGCCTTCCACCGCAACAAGTTCTTCACGTGGGTTTTGACGGTTGTAATGCGGACGGCCGTTACTAGCGCAGCTTTAGCTTTATGGGATGTCAATTCTTATGGTAACACCAGAAATTAAACAAGTGGGCAAATTAACTGACACTGCAGCTATAGCGAGGTGCGGGGTGATTGGGCTACTACTTTTGGGGAACACTATTCAACTATCATGGCAAACTTCAAGGGAAATATGTGAAATTATCCCATCTAAATAATAAAGGGATATGATAATTGAAAATTTTATGAGCAATATGTGAGAATGAACAATCATTATTGGGGTTAAATGAAATTTTATTTAAAGAACAACTCAAAAGAATGGAATCAGGACGAGTGGGAAGCTATAAAACCTTATAAGCTTAAAACCACTTAGTTTCTATATTATGAATGTCAATTGTAAAATTTCCTTATTAGTTGTTATTGTATGATTTTCTTTTATAATTCGATTTCGTGAATTATTATTAATACATGTTTGATGATAATTATAAGAAATTTCACAAATTAAATGTTACCAACCAAGGTTAGATATTTAGAAAAGTAAGGTCACATATTACTTAAATATTTAGGAGATTATGCCCCCTAGCACCATGAATGACCACCTATTATTGGCTTTTACTTTTACCAATTCTTTTCAATTTTTTTTGGCTCAAATTTCTTGGCACTTTTTCTCCTCTTGGCCGGCCACCATAAAGCCAAAATACTCTTCAATTTCAACCATTTTAAATACTTAAAAGACTAACTTAATCTTTTCCCAAAAGCTTAACCTAACTAGAAAAGAAATCCCTTCAAATTTATCAAATTCTCTCCAAGTTTCAAGCTCAAGTTCTTGCTCAAAGTTCAAGGTTCTTAAGGTACTAATCATTCACTCTTCTTCAACTAAAACCCTACCTATTTTGAGGTAAATTCATCCAAAAACTTCAAGTTCTTTCAAGTTTTAATAGAAGATTTCTTATATTTTTCTTATGATTTCATTAAGTACTTAAGATTTATGGTTATATTTTGTTGTCTTGTTATACATATGAATATTTATGTTCATGATTATGAGGTTTCCCCTTGTTTTGATCCTTTCTTTGATAGTAGATTAACTATGTTATGACCTACTTGATTAGTATAGATTTGTATAAGAACTGATGCTTTATTTGAGTGGCAAACCTTGGAATTTATGGCTGAAATTTTGATTAGAGTTAGAAGGCATGTTGGGTAGCCTTGTTAGAGGAAAAATTCTGAAAAAATTTCAGTATTTAAGGCCTATTTAGTGGGCTGAAGTTGCTGAAATTTCAGCTTGCAAACCGGTACTTCCTTGTTCCAAAATCTCGAACAAATTTCAACTTTACTAGTATAAAAATTTCAGCTTTGATAACCAAATATTTCCAGCTATATTAACCTTGTTTTGGCCAAGTTTTGGTGACATAAATTGCTGGAAATTTCAGCTTATGAATTGGTTGACGTGACACCAAATATTGAACACCTTAAACTTAATCTGCTTAACCGATTTTAGGAAAATGTTGTGCAACGATTTTGGAACCTTGTTAATCAATTTTAAGAAGAAACTCTTATAAATTTTGAAGATTTAAACTGCTTAGAAACTTGACTTTTAAATGTGTAAGTGAAATTTTGACTAGTTTAACTTTACACTTAATTTAGAATGTTTTCTAACCCTAGTTTGTTATTTAACTAGTCTTAACTTAATTAAATATCATTAGTTTGATATTAATTAGTTTAAAACCATTAATTTACCTAAGTATAGGATATTTCAAAGTTTTCTCATTTTAACCTATATTAATTTTGCTAAGTTATTAAATTATACTTGACTATTACCAATAAATCTTTCTTGGACTTTAAAAGCTAGTTTACCTACAAATTAACTATTTTGGAAAAAATTTCTTCGTATACCAAAAACTTTGAACCCTAATCAATATTTATTTAAACTACTTCTTTAGTCCATAGTATTTAGCAATATTTTTTTTTTGGTCCAAAATTTATAGCGAATTATTAAAGTTTTGCAACTAATATAGTACATAAAGCGGAAATTAGTAACGAATTTCTAGTATTAATTATTTCCTTTGAATTTAACCTTAATTTTGACGCTTAATGAATTATTTGCTCTTAGAACCAAATTACTTTCAAAAGGGAATTTCTTAAATTTCTTTATTGGTTGATTTAAATTTTACCCGGATTCTTTTATTACAACTTCTTGGATTTTCCTTATAACCAATTTACATTTATTTTAAAACCCTAGTTAAAGTTGGGTATATTTTATAAAATTCTTTTAAAAGAAAATCTTGTAGGTTAATCAGGCTACTTTTGAATTTCAGGATCTGAGTTTGAACCTCACATATTTTACGAGGCACTTTCTTGAAATTTCAAGTGAGTATTTCCTTGTGTACACCTGATGCATGTTTACGTGTTAATTCCATTCTGTGCCTGATACTTGTTAGTTACTACAATGTGCTATATAAGGGTAAGATGTGTACTTTATCATATCTATCCCGCAATTTGTTACATGCAAACTTCTATCAAATGTGAATATACTTCTTTGTGAACTTTCAACTGAACTGAGCCTTCCGACTAGACTTCCGTGGTCACACTTCACCAGTTACCCCACAGTTAGTCATACTAGTTAGGACGATATAAGGTGTTGGGCGTTAGGGTTTGTGTTCTTTCCTCTGAGTTGAGATTCCTCAAAGAGGCCAACTCTAGACTGAACAAACTATTTTACCCTCCAAGGTTGAAATTTCTCCTTGGAGTGGAGGTATTGAGGAGGTAAAGGTGCATGGGTGATTTCGGGTACTATTATCTAAAATTTCTTGATCATTAGCAAGGACCTGATTTTCTCTATTGGTTCGAACACTATTGCCACATGATTATGTGCTTGATACTCCCGCGGTTGAGTTTGTTCCCGTGGTTGAGATGTATCCTTCCTTATTTGATCAATTGTTTACTTAACTTGTTCTTATACTGTTTTATGGCAAATGTTATTTATGTGTTTATTTTCTAATTATCTACCTGTGTGTTTGCATGTGTGGGAACCTCACTGGGTTATTATACCTCATTCCTTTTATTTGTTCTCCTTAAACAGGCTCCTATTGTCGCGCCCCATTTTTCAAAAAAGGAATAATAAATGGGTGTTAGATGTTTGGAAAAAAGAAAAGGAAGTGTTAAATGTGGTTGTGTTTATTATATTGGAAAAAAAGAAGTGTATAAATTTTTGTAAAAAAATGATTTTTAGAAAAATGCTTTGTAAAAGATAATTCGATAAAATGTGACAAACAAATACTTTATTTTGAAAACAAAAGAAAAAGGGCCTAAAATGGGACTTTGAAAATGCGACGGTTTTTGGGCCCGAAAATAGAGTCTAAAAAGGGTTTTTTAGTGAAAAAGGAGTTGCCACTTGGTATTGAGTTTTGGTGTACCAAGTCACCCAAAAATATTTTATAAAAGGTAAGAAAATTAAGAATGATTTTTTAAGGAAATGATTTTTGGAAAAAATATAGGAAAAAACAAGAAAACCCTTTTAGACGACTCCAGGTCTTTGAAAACAAGAGAAAAATGTTCGGAAGTCACAGTTGAAGAAAGGGAAGGCAAAGGCTCGTGCCCAAGGCACCCTTTCAACCTAGCCGAAACTAGTTGCGAGGTTTAGTCTAAATTTTCCTAATATAACCCTAAGACTTCATCACATTTGGATGCAACTATATGAATGCAAATCTAATCCTAAAATGGATATCGATAAGGGACGAAATGTTCCACTGAGGTTTGGTCGGAATTATTGCATTAATTGCGAAACCCGGATATAGACCTCGATGGAGTCACGAGTATAGATGCTGAATGGAGTGCAAAAGAAAAGAAAAATAATAGTATATATAGTAAGTGAACAAAGAAAATGGGGATGCAACATAACGGGTGCGGAGGACTAATAGCCTCGTGACTATCTGTTTCTACTCACGGAGGGGGGAATGACATGTACGCCATCGCTTCCCACGTGAGTAGATGACTATTTCTTAGTCGAAATCACGCAAATGACCTAAAATTTTATGTGTAGTGGAATCTAAATGTTATGCACCAAATAGATGTTGAAATAAGTAATAAGTTATAAAGTATATATAAAAATTCATAGAAAATGGGAAAAAGACTAAAAAGATAAAATGTGTGTGAAATGCACACGAAATGAACACAAAAATGATCCTAAGGCTAAAATGACCTAAAGGCTTAGCATTGGACTAGCCCATTTTCTATAAGTTCTCCGCTAGCGTTGGACTAGCGAAGAAACCGGAATTAACCACAACTAGCTTTGGACTAGTGTGGCGACGATACACATATATAATTAAAGCAAGTAAATAAATAAAGCATGTATTAAAGCAATAATCACATAAAAGCAAATAATAGCACATAGGAGCACATAACACAGAGGCATGATATTCTAGATGCAAAGTCCTAAAGAAAGCAAATAAAATACATAAGCACATAGCACACAAAGCCCTAACTATTATACCGGAGAATAACCTAATTACAATCTAAAAATAGAAAAAGAATAAAAGATATCCTATCTAACCTATCTATTACACTTTCTATCTAAAATACAAAAAAAATTTTGTTAACTAGATATACACTATCTACTACATTAACTATCTAAATACAGAATTTTTTGCTCAATAGAATATTACCTATCTATTACATTTCTTTGAATAATCAAAAATTAATTTCTAATAAATAACATGGCATAACTAAATAAACACTCACATATGTATCAAAATTATAAGCAAAAGGAGATATAAAAAACATATAGAAAAAATACGTAGCAACACGTAGGAGCACATAAAGCGAAATAAAAGGGTAATCGAGGTACCTCCCATTCGTAAACCCGGTATGAATTGCTAAGAAAATCAACAAACATGTCAAGGTACCACTATTTAAAGTATAAAATATGAAATACTTAAAAATTGAGCATAAAATGTCGATTTCGAACAAATTAGGGACTTAGAATAAAATTTCAACAAGTATCTAGGGCTTAAAACTAAGATTTCAACAAGTATAGGAACTTAAACTAAAATTCCAGCAAGTATAATGATTTAAATAAAAATTTCAGCAAGTTTGGGGGACAAAAAATAAAATTTCAGCAAGTATTCTAAGGCAAAATAAAATTCCAGCAATGTTGGGAGGGATAAAAATGAAATTCCAGCAAGTATTGGGGGCAAAAATGCAAAATTCCAGCAATATTCTAAGACAAAATAGAATTTCCAGCAATGTAGGGGTACAAAATAAAATTCCAGCAAGGTTTGGGGGCAAAAATGCAAAGTTCCAGCAACATGAGGGGTATAGAATTATAATTTCTAGACATATTATTAACTTAGATGTAATTGAAATAAACTACAAAATTCTAGGGGCCAACCAAAATAAAATGAGGACTTAAATAAAGTAAACTAAAGTATTGAACGGCATAATTAAACAATTAAGCATTTAAGGGGAGCAAAATGTAATATAATCAAATGAAGATAATGAAAATAAATAACTAAAGAAGAAAAATTAAGTTTCGGCTACAATTTCCCTTTTTTATCCTCGGTTTCCCCCTCTTCGGATTTTTCTCTTCGGCCATTCTCTCCTCGGATTTTTCTCTTCGGCCATTCTCTCCTTGGATTTTTCTCTCTTCACTCTCTGTCCTCGAATTTTTTTTTCGGCCATTCTCCTCGGCCATTTCTCCTCGGTCATTTTCTCTTCGGCCATTCTCCTTCGGCCATTCCTCTTCGGCCATTTCCTCTTCGACCATCCTCCTCGGCCATTCCTCTTCCGCCATTTCTCTTCGACCATCCTCCTCGGATTTTTCTCTCTTCACTCTCTGTCCTCGGATTTTTCTCCTCGGCCATTCTCCTCGGCCATTTTCTCTTCGGCCATTCTCTTCGGCCATCCTCCTCGGATTTTTCTCTCTTCACTCTCTGTCCTCGGATTTTTCTCCTCGGCCATTCTCCTCGGCCATTTTCTCTTCGGCCATTCTCTTCGGCCATTCCTCTTCGGCCATTTTCTCTTCGGCCGTTCCTCTTCGGCCATTTCTCTTCGGCCATTTCTCCTCGGCCATTCCTTTTCGGCCACTCACTCACCCTTCTTCTTCTCTTCTTCTCTTCTTCTCTTCGGCTCACTCACTCACTCTTTTCTTCTCTTCTTCTCTTCCTCTCTTCTTCTCTTCTTCTCTGCTCACTCTCACTCTTTTCTTCTCTTCTTCTCTTCCTCTCTTCTTCTCTTCTTCTCTCCGATCTGCTCACTCTCACTCTCCAGCTCCTCTTCTTTTCGGACTATACTCTAGTTTTTTCTTTCTTCCTCTCAACTTCTCTCTCTCCATTCTTCCTAGTTAACTTTCCCATTTCTCACCCGAAATTTTTTTTTTTAATCAATCTTTAATTTCTTCATGAAACACGATTGTCTAAACCCAAATAGCAAGGATATCGAAATTATGGATTAAGCGGCAATAATTCAGAAACTCTAAGCAGGAACATCATGAAATTTATGGTATGCAAAAATCAGTTTAAAAGGGCTGAGAACCTTACCTGGTTTGGCTGAGAAATTGGTGGAACTTGGCAACGCTGGTGGATTGATTTTGGCAGCTGATGGTGGTGTAATGCGTGTGTATGCAGTGAGAGCCGAGAGGGGAAAAAAAAAGAAAAAAGTGTCTGTGTTTTTCTTGAGAGAAGAAAAATGGGAACTGATGGTGTCTGTGATATGGTGCAATGAGTTGTATGCAGGTGATGTGTTTTTGTGCGTGCAAATTGGTGTGTTTTTGTGCGCGCAAATTGCTGCTTGTGAATGAAATTGGGCTGGTGTGTGAATGAATGTGTATTGCTGTGTGCGTGTATGTGTGTGTGACGTTGTGTGTTCTGAGTGTGTTTTGAGAATTGAGTGTGTGTGGTGTGTGCATTGAATGTGTGCAAATTGGAGAGAATGTGTTCTGAGTGTGTTTTGAGAATTGTGAGTACCGAGAGAGAGTGAGTGCCTGTGCGTGTGTTCTGCAGATGAATGAAAAAAAGGAAAGAAATCCTTCCAAAATCCCTTCAAATCTGGTTTAGGTGGTGATTGATTTTTCTTCTTTTGCTGCAGTTGCGTGCAGCAGTGCAGTTTACTGCAGTTGCTGTAGCAGCTGCTTCCCCTTTTTTTTTTTTTTTTTTAAGAAGAAAACAAAGAAAAACAGAAAAATAGAAATAAAAATAATAAAATAAAATAAAAACAACTTGAACTCTTTTTAGATTATATATTAAACTAAAACACAACATTATAAGAAGAAAAAAGAAAAATTTAGTGTAAGAAAATTAATTCTAGGTTAGAAAAATACAATTTAAAATAAACAAACAAATGGTATTTAAAAATAAGTAAATAAATTAATTAATTATGAAAATTTTCTTTGCATAAAATTTATAAAATGCACAAACACATAATTCTTATAAAGAAAAATTTTAAATAAAGATAAAAAAGTACATTGAAAAACGTGACTTAAATATGGACAAAATTATAAAAAATTTATGAAATTAATAAATGACGTCACAAAAATCTTACACAACATATATTATCACATAAAGCGCATATAGAATAATTTTCACTCAAAAATTTTAAGATTAACGCATCCTTGGGAAACGTGCCATTAATAGGCAAAAAGACAAAAAATACTAAATGACTCCTAAAGATCATGTAATTTTTACAAAAAATTTATAAATATACAAAATACATATATGAAATTTTTCACTTAAAAATTCTCGTAAAAAAGAGTGCATTGAAAAACGTGCCATTAAGTTAAAAATACTAAGATTTTAAATAAATAATAAATGACTCCAAAAAATCATTAAAATTATAGATAATGATAAAATAGTAAAATTGTATGTTTAGGAAATAAAATAAAATAAACTAATATTTACATGGTGAAATTACCATTTTTGCCCCCTAGTACGACGAATTAGATATAATACGCGAAAATTGTACTCGACCCCCAAAAAATAAAAAATGTCCCCTAAAATAAAGTAATACACATATATTTACAAAAGGTGTGTCAAAATTTGGTGTCTACACCTATTATTAAGACTGGTGGTGAGGATTCAAGAGTAGTTCTTGGTAGGATTTTGTTAGTAAAAAGAAGTTTGAGATTTTGCTGTATTAGCTAGGTGTTTATGATGTAAACTACTTAACTAGTACCTTTAATCTTAAGTTTGAATCATATGAATGTATTTGTGAATTTTCTACAAAATATCGATTGTTTCATGGAATGTGCGTGCTTGAACCAAGTCCTGACGAGAGCTAGGCAAGCAATTCGCTGAGTCCTTTGGTATGCCTTAGGGTAAGGTGGGGCTGCCACAGAAACTACAAACTCTCCAACTGACATGATAGTCTTGGATCACACGGCAAATATTCGTGAAATTGTCCACCATCTCAATTTTTCCAAATTTATCCAATTTTGATAATCCCACAACTTGTTTCACTTCCCTTGGCCATGCACCCTATACACATGGAGCCCAAGAAAGCAAACAAAATTCATGCTTTACTTTAACGGTCGGAAAATAGAAAAGATAGCTTTTACTTTTTTGGTATAGTTTCCTTTTTCAGGCAGGCTTGAAATGGAGAGTGGTTTGATGGACATGGGATTTGACAATTCATGCCTTTAGCCATTCATGACATGCAGGGCATGATAGACAATACCCGAGAATAAGCCTCAACACCCATCGCGGGCCTATATTCGTAACATCAAATTCAAGAAAGCCATTATGGCAAAATTCATCCTAACGAAATTTAAGGGTTCAAATATTAATCACAGAATTACACAATTGAAAGAAACTATTCACAATAAAATATACAAAAAGGATTCACAATATTTTTAATGTCTCATACAATAAAAAACTAAAGTGTACTTATGTGAACTTTTAATAAATTCTCAAGACTAGACGGACTATCTACAGTCTCCCATACTATCTACAATACTGTAACAATAACCATGCTATTTATAACCAATTAAAATTAGTGAACAAGTAATACCCAACACAAGAATCTATTACTCTATAATATAATCATGTTTCTTCCTTTTGTGTACGGTCTAACTAATTAAACCACTACAAGATCTCACCAACTTAACTTACAAATAAAATCCAACGCTCATGTAATTGTTGCCAAAAAAAAAACATTACACCAAAAAAAAAAACCTAAATCACATACAATTTCAATTATATTACAACTCTAAAAACAAAACTCTAAAACAACTGGCAAAAAATTAGATAACGTTACACAAAAAAACCTAAATCACATACAATTTCAATTATATTACAACTCTAAAAACAAACCAACAAATAAATTCGTAACTAAAAAAATTGTAAATTTCCAATCGACTAGAAGACACGGAAAGCGTCACAAGAAATCAACCGCAATCCACGAACTACTTGCAAGTTTTACTCCTTGATTACATATATGATCATGCTTTTGTATTTTCTAATTTTTGATGCATCTAGCTGAACTCTAAAGTATTCTCCTTTTATAAAAATAATGAATAAATAATGATATTGATTGTTGCTCTTTGATTATTGGTGAAAGCAATGCTTATTGTTGATTTAATTTTGTTTAGGTGCTCTTTGTATGAATTCATGAGTAAATTAATAGACATTAATATTTATATTTTAAATCTTGCTGTGCAAAAGCTTCAAAGGTAATGCTTAAATTCAAGAAAATTAATACAAATGGTAATGATGTAGAAATTGTGGGTAATTATACTTATAGGTTTGCCATAATGAGTTTGTTTGTGACTATCTTGGGTTCCTTTCTTTGGACATAAGAATTTCAGTTTCTCCGTAAGTGCATAGATCTAAAAAATGATTGTTCGAATAGAATTTCTCCTCTTAATGTAACGGAAATATTTCTTCTTTCCAAATTTGTTGACTAACAACAAAACCTACCTGAATTTTTATGTACCAAAGGCTTTAAGTGGTAATGTTTGCTTGGAAGAATAATTTAGCATTCACTTTGATTTAAAGAAAACGAAAAAAGTAGATGACTTGAGTCAATCAAGAACCAGGGGATATGGTTGAGAGTACTACTTTGTCTTAGTTAAAACTGATTTTATGATTAAAGAATGTTGTGCGGACTTGTGAAGCTAAAAAATATCTTCTCTTTTTTATGTTTAATATAACTATTATGAGGGTATTATTTGCACAGTTAAACAGGTGCAATTCCAACAAGACATTTAGCAGCAAATCATCAAGAATGAGCGGAAAATTCTTAGCTAGTTTACTTTTAGAGATCATAATCTTAGTTTTTGCAGTATTTTTTTATTTGTTCTATAAAATAACCCCATAATGCTACACATGAAGTGCTTAAAAAAAAAGTTTACCCCTTAAAAAAGAGTGAAATTTATTTTCAGCTCTACTTCTTATAAATCATACATTTTTTAAAAAATGAGAGTAAGAGAAAAAAAAAAAAACTCAATGGAATAAAATAGTCAAGTTATTGTCCAATTCAAAGGCCACTTAAAATTTTTAGTATTATGATTTACAAACTAAAATCATTCTCTCCTGGTTTATAGATTTCCAGTGACAGACAAAATTGTAATTATGATTAAGTCCCTTGAGTTATAGTTAAAAAAATAAAACTCTTTGCCTAAAGAGATGTGAAAAAATTTCGGCAAATCTATTCTAATTTTTTAAATAGTAAGTTAGTTTGAAATCACTCTTATAAAATTTAATATTTGAATGTCACATCTATTACTGTTAACCACGCATCCATATATGTTCAACCTGATCTTTAGTTTATTCGCATCTTCTTTCTCACTGGGAACTCAGAACGCTACTTCATTAAGGTTACGGGCAAAGATACATACTTTGTTGAAGATTTGAAACTTTCTTGAACTTCAGTTTTTATTTCATACAAACAAGTAGGTAAGTTTACATTTATTTCTATATAATTCTTTAGGAGAGACTCTTTTGGTTTTGTGCTCATAGTGACTCTTTTGGTCTTTCGTTTTGCTATTGCTTTACTTTCTAACGTGATTCATTCTACCCCACATCCAATTTTAGGCCAAGTCAGGGAAATCTATAGGACCTAACAATGTTTGGTTAGATTTTTAATTTCTTTTTTGTTGTTAACATTTGATATTGAATATGATACTTATTAATATAAGTTAATCGAGAATATAGTACTGTTCTATTTGGATTCTGTCAAGTGGATCCAAATAATTTATTTATCCTGTCAATTTCAAATTTAAGCAAATAGTATGGACGTACTTCCTATTGGCTACAACCCATGGGAATACATTTCACAGAAAATTTTTTTTGGTTACAATTGAGTGTATTAATTGGAACCATCTATTTAAATTTTGATTTACAAAAAGTTCTTCTGCATGTTAGTGTTACTATAAGAAATAGTGAAAGAAAAGAACAATAGTAGACTTTTGCTTAATAAATATACAATAAATTCTTCCCCACATGGATTCCCCCATTTTTAATTGAATTCCTTGAGTTAATTTAGTAATTTTTCTCTAAATAAATACTATACTATCACTGTTGTAACCATCCCTATTGTGACGATGGTTTACCTCCATTTCCTCTTTACAAATACTCATTCAATAATTTTAGAATGACAAGACAAAGAATTTTTGCAAAATTGGAGATATTAGATTTTGAAGATAAATTAAGAATGACAACTTAGGAACATTATCCAGTGTAGTCGATTGTAAGATAAAAGTAAAACATCAAAGTACATATAAATAACTAAGCTTCAAAAAGAAAACTTTGGACAAAAATTAAACCAGAAAAGAACTTTGATGCAAATGAAAAGAAACTTTTGAGGATCATGTTGAGGAGAAAAGGAAGATTTCACAGATTGTTAGGATATAATAAAAGAACAATAGTGTGATGTCTTTATCAATCTTTGTTATGCATCTTAAGAAATTTCTCTATTTTCCCTTTAAATATCTTCTTTTTGGTTAGCATAGACGTCTATTCCTCTTATGCATTGAATTACTCAATCATTACTTAGACCTTTGTTTTATTGATTTATTTTAAATGTCTTAGAAGTATTTAAATTGACACTCTCTAAGAAAAAAATTATAAACCTAAGTTTGAGTAGTTTCATTTAGAGATCGTTACTTTGAGTTTTAAATTATAAAAATATATTTTGGGACTTCCCATTTTTACCCAGAACTCCCTTATAATTTGGCAAAATTAGTGGATTATCTTTATGGTTTGGTAACCTACATTTAACCTCATTATGTTTTAGATTTTTTTTTCCAAAAATAGATGAAAAATGTAAGAAAATAACATATTTTAAGAAGTACCCCTAGATGTTTTTTAATATCTAAATTGTAATTTATAATCTTTGATAAGTGATAAGTTAACCAATATTATTATATATTTTCATATTTTTGGTGTGTTTTTAGTATAACTATAGTAATTTTTGCTTCAAATGATTTATTTTCCAACAATTAGGGTTTTTTTTTTTCAGAATTAGGGTTTTGAGGCAGAATTGATATTTTGAGCAATTTAATGCATAATTTTTACTTACTTTTGCATATTCATCATACTTAATCTCAATTTGGATCAATTAGAGTTAGAGTGGATCAAAATCAAAGTGGATTCAAGTGATTAAGATGATTGAATTGTTGAAGAATTATTGAAAAATAAATTGTGCAAAATTTGAGAGATCTAATTCTTCAGTAAAAATACATGAAAATGCATGAAAAAGGTCTGATACACGTGAAATTCTAGCTCAACAAATTAGAAAATCAAATAATTACTCAAATGTGTAAAATTTAAAGGCTACTCATTTTTTTTAAGCATGTCTTCATTTTGCCTTTGTTTTTCTTTCTTATTACTAATTTCTTTTATTCTTTTTATTTGATTTTAGGTCTTTTCAAATCAATGTGTAATTCTCGTTTTCAGTAGTTTAATTTGTGTAGTTTACTTTTGTGTAAAAGTGTATTAGCTTTAAAAGGTAATATAATGAACTAAGTTAGATTTAATTGATAATAAAAATTATGGATATGATTTATACACTCAATTTTTTATTTTTTACACCAAAATCCTATTATTATTATGGCTTACTATTTATCTATGAATATTAAGGGTTATAAATCATGAACGCACTTCATTTTTTCAAGGTGGGAACCATATCTACTTTCTTTGTCAAATGTCAAAAACTAACTCTAATACAATCATCCATTAAAAGAACACTACGACATGTTACCATATTTTTTTTCTTTTGTATTATGAAACTAACTTTGGTAAAATAAAACTACTTATTGTGTCAATGGATATGATATAGTTCATTCAAGTTAGTATAGCATACTAAAAATGATTATGCTCATATATAATCAGATTTTCTAAAATGAAGTCATAGTTTTATATAGCGAATTACAAATATATTGGCTCCAAACTAAGACTAATATTTTTACTAATTTAACCATCGTACCATATTATTTTTACTAATATATTACATTCAATTAATTTGGAATCCATACCATTGTACTAAACCAACAATCTTTCATAGTTTCTTGTAGTTGGAAAAGGAAAGATAAAGATTTTCACAACTCTGGTAGACGTGTATTCTATCAAGAAAAAAATGGTGTTTAGGAACACTTCAACCTTAGTATTGCAGAACAAATCAAACAAGTTGAAGAGAGTCAATTCAGCTGGCTATCTTCGAAAAGATGTAAAATCAACTACAAAGAATAAAAAGAAATTAGTGATAAAAAAAAGAAAAATGAAGACAATATGAAGACAAGGTTAAAAACCATTAGTTGTCTAACATTTGACTGATTATTTGATTCTATTTTTATAAATTTATAAAATTTTAAAATGTAAAATATTTTTACATTTAAGCTCATTAGAACACGTGCAATGCACGTGCTTCTTCCTATTTTACCAAATAAACTATTCCTCTATCTAATTGAAAACTACTAAAAATTAAATTGAAATATTCTAAGATTATTTTATATTCCAAAATTGCTTCCCTTAAGTTATGCTTTCTGTCCAATCAAGTCCATTTCCATCACGAGCATAAAAACTTCATTAAAAATTCTATTATCGTAAACATGATGTGTAATACACAGCAATTGACATTCATCTTCACACATGGTTGTAGATGAATTTTATACTTCACAAACAATTTTTTAGCCGACTTTTCTTGATCAAAATATTTACTCATACAACATTATTAATGTTTCATACAATGGAAAAAACTCAAGACTGACCTTTGTTGACTCTCAAAAAACACTCATAATTAACTCAAGATAATTTAGTTTTGGAATAACCTTTCTCTTCGACTAAACTTTTTAGTTCTAGAAGAAAAATAATCTTATTGAAGAACCATTTGAAAATAGGGTTTATCAGAAATCAAGATGTCAACATAGAAGTTATCAAAAATTAAAATATCAACACAAGGATAAAGAAGAAACAATAATTCTTCTTTCTGGAAATAGGGGGGAAAGAAAGATTAACATCCTTACAAGATGCCAGCCAAAGGCAAAATGGACAGCCAATCTACGAGTTAATTATTTCCCAAAAATTGCTTAGGCCTTTATGCTGATTTACAATATAACATGGGAAACCAAACAAAGCTCTGTACTTTTTGGGCTGTCTACACTATTCTCTATTGTGACGCCCCCAACTAGGTCTTACTCTATAATCCTGATCGGCATGCCTGCCTGTCTCACGTCAGGACTCAAGTACAAATAGTTATATGCTCAAAATATAATCAAACGCTAAAAGTTACATATACATTCAAAAACTTCAAAAACTAATGACAACATTTGAGCCACTTAGGCCTCGATTTACAACCATCCTATAGCTAATGCTAACTAAAGAAAAACTTCTACTTCTTTCTTTATCTTTTTCTTGTCGTTAAACACCTATAAAGAAAAGAAAATGAAACGCGGGATGAGCTTTACGCCCAGTAAGGTCCATTTTAAAACTATTAAAAAAGTTCACGATAAGAATTTATTTTAATAGAGAAAGAGATCAAAAGATATACGCAAGTGAATTAACGGTATACACCCCAAGCCTATGAATCTCCATAAAAGCAAGAGATACCAAGTAAACAAGTCATTACACGTCACGTGTCCCCAAGCCTACAAATCTCCCGTAAAAGAAAGGGATACCAAGTAAACAAGTCATTACACGTCACGTGTCCCCAAGTCTACGAATCTCCCGTAAAAGCAAATGATACCAAGTAAACAAGTCATTACACGTCACGTGCCCCCAAGCCTACGAATCTCCCGTAAAAGCAAGGGATACCAAGTAAATAAGTCATTACACGTCACGTGCCCCCAAGCCTACGAATCTCCGGTAAAAGCAAGGGATGCCAAGTAAACAAGTCATTACACGTCACGTGTCCCCAAGCCTACGAATCTCACGTAAAAGCAAGAGATACCAAGTAAACAAGTCATTACACATCACGTGCCCCCAAACCTACGAATCTCCCGTAAAAGCAAGGGATACCAAGTAAACAAGTCATTACACGTCACGTGCCCCCAAGCCTCGAATCTCCCGTTAAAAGCAAGGGGTACCAAATAACCAAGTCATTACACCACAACACATCCCCAAGCCTACGAATCTCCCGTAAAAGCAAGGGGTACTAGATAACCCAGCCAATACATGCCATACCTCCCCAAGCCTATGAATCTCCCGTCAAAAGCAAGGAGGTACCAAGTAAACGAATCATTATTCATCATCTATCCCCAAGCCTACGAATCTCCCGTAAAAGCAAGGGGTATTAAATAAACAAAGCATGTGATTACAAAACCATAACTTGTAAGTAAAATTAAATTTAAGGACACTTGCTTGGAAATAACAATGACTGTTCTCATGTAGTTGTAAATAAGAGCCGTATAAATAAACAATAGTCACATATCCCTGTAGAGCACAAGTAGTTCATATTGAATCATATGATTTGCAAAACATCGTTCATTTTCAAATACTAGTACTAAACCATATATATTCTTGTAAAACAGCAGTTCGCAAATGAAAAAAGAGCGTAGACATTCACAATAAGTCTTGAAATTTTCAGAATACTATTTGATTTCAAGTATCGATAACAAGACACATACTTTAATAAAAGAGTATTTCATATGTAAAAATAATTTTAGGACACTCAACGATAAGTTTGTTTGCTTGTGGAAATCCTTAAATAATCTTGAATTCCTCTATCCAAAGCGCCTATTGATTAAAAATAAAATAATTGATATTTAGATTAAAACTAAAGAGGCAAATTTATTAAAATTTTAGAATTTATAAGGCAACTCTTAAAGACCAAATGGCAATAACTAAAATTTTATCCATCGAAATTCTCCACTTGTAATACTTCTATAAACTAGACTCAATTTGGAACATTTTTTATAGAGAGAAAAAGTATTAATAAGCACCATATCTTTTTCAAATTCCGACTCAAAACCAGCTTAGTCAAGAACACTTGCCATGTTCTCAGTTCAACCAACTACTAGAACTTAGATCAATATAACATTCAATAGAGAAATCACTCAAGGGATTTGATTATATGTCCAGAAATTACATTTCAAGGGTTATAATTTTCATGAAGAACACTAGATTAAATTCCAATAGGAGCAAGTTGAAAACGAGCCACAAATTTGGCTCATCACCAATCTTGTTTGAACAGGATTGGTTTTGCAACTCATCAACTAAGAACTAGGGTATGAAGGTTATATGGTTAAAAATTACACTTCAAAATCTACAACTTTTATGAAGAACCTAAGCTCCAATTCTAACAAAAACAAGTTCAAAATTGTGTCACAACTTGACTGTTCATCAAACCTGTTACTGTAGTTCCGAAATTTCAGCCTAATTCTTAAGATTTTTGGTATTAACCATAACTAATTAGGCTACTTTCTTATAGTATTAAAAATCCTATGAATCTAGTTTCTAAAACAGTAAGAATCATCCAAATCCAAGTTTCCTATACAAAGTTATGACCAATTTACTAAAACTGCTTGTGAGTGACTGTTTAGGGAGTTTTTCAATCATGGTCCCATCAAATTAGCATCTCTTGAGTTATACTCAACCAAAAATCATAAAATTTTCATATATGTAAACTAGATTCAATACATAACAAGTTTCTAAAAGGAAATATGTCCTGAATCTAATTGTAACCTGGTTAAATTTCCACCGCAACTTGACGGACTACCAAACCTATTTATGTTCGGAGCTGACTTTCAGTGAAAGTTTGAGTCATCCTGAGGTCCATACACTTTGAATCAGATCAATATATTTATACCTATAGAAAGCTCTGTGAAACTAGTTTTCAAAGCAATAAGAATCATTCAATTTGATGCTTCCTACATGATGTTATGTTTAATTCACTAAAGCTGGTCCAGCAAAACTGCAGCTTGGGTTCGTCGAGTGTACTTCTTTATAACTCTAGTTATCTTGTTTCTTGTTGAACTTTCAACTACAATCAATCATATACTAGGATTATTCACTAGGTAGCATGTAAAATAACCCAAGGGAGCAAGTGAAATCACCTTTTCTAGTTCAAGGAACCTCCCAAGCTCTAGTTGGATTTTCCGAGCTTGCCAATTCTTCAAGCTTTCCTTTCACTTATTCTCCACTTATTTCTTTTCCCAGTCTTTCCTACCAGGATTCTTGTGTTGATTCTGGTATCAAAGTGTTACCTTAATCCGTCAAGTTGAGGTTCCAAATCTTCCCCATGAATTGATGTACCAAGCTCGAACTTCCAATCCCAAAATTCCAGATTCCACTCAACACTCTTGTTTCTTTCTTTCTGTCGGTTGTTTCTCCCAGCTTCCTTGCCCTTTCTTTGCTCTTTGTTTCTTCATTTTCCTTTTCTCTTCTTTGATGAACTACGCTGGCCAGGGAACGAGGTGCTTGTTTCACCTTAATTTCTTTAGTTAAGCTATTGTTTACTTGCCACCTCCAGCTTGCTTTTGCAAGCTCATCGCCCGGCATCCTTATTCCTTTTCCTCTCTCGTTTTCTTCAATTTGGTTTGTCTCTTCATTCATTTTGTGAGGTCTTGACCAGATATTATGTTACATTCCCCATAATACCATGTAAATAATTAAATAATTATGTGTATGTAATATATACTTTATTCATAACTAATGTAAATTGCATCATCTCATTTAGTCTTAGAGCTTTCAAGTGTAATCAATAATGGCCGAGTTTAACTAATCTAATCCCAAAGGATTATATTAACACACAAATGAATAAGTCGATGGATAGTTAAAGTTATATTAATATTACGAATTAATGTGAACAACTAAAATTTTTGTAACTTAATCGTGTTATCACTCTATGATCATAGAGTTCTTAAATGTGACAAATTAAACACTAGGTTTGTCCAATTTGATTATTGACGTCACCACATATCCTAAATCTAATAGGTGTATAGAAAATATAACTAAATAACTAAATAATTGAGCCACTAGTATTTGGTATATTAATTACGAGTCTTCACATCTATGATTTAAAGAATATATGAAAAAATAAAAAAAATGACCATGGGGGTGGGAATTTTACATATTGTCAATGTCCCTTTTGGATCTTTGTCGATATTAAATAATATTTTATTACTCCATAAAGCAAAGCAAATCATGAAAATTATGAAAATAGTATACCTTTGATTTATTTTAGAAAAATAATACTACATGAATTGAATCTATTTTTGCTTTATAAAACACTAGCAAAATTTAAACATTCTCAAATGCATCAAAAAGTTTTGATGCTTAACCATGGCTTTGTTGCTAAATACAAAACGCCTCAAAGTCATGGGCCTTTACTATTAAAGATTTTCATTTCAAAATTTAACCATCCCTAAACCAAGCCTTAAACAGGATTCTATTCCTTGAGAAGTACTCAAAATGTGCACATTTGTCACAAATTCAGCCTTACATATATTTGTTGCAGTGAAATGTTACTATGAAGAGTTGTTGAGGGAAAATTTATTGATTAATCACTTTCATCAACTTAATTTCTTAATTATATATCACTTTTTACTCACCGGGTTCTCAAAATATTAAATTCTAGTTTGCCAGTTCTCTAGTAATGAAGAGCACTGCACATTTAAGCTCCTCATTTCCCTTTAAAGGTGTGTTCTTATGGCTCTCAAGAATAATTTTTCATACATGTTTCACAATTAGTCTCATATAAAGATCACCCCAGAAACGCTATGGTGACAATTTCTTGAAAAATTTTCTAAATTCTTTTGATAAAAAATCCGACTCCACCGGACTTATTTTTACCCAAATATAAGCTGCAAATTAATTTCACACGCCCATGTCACACAAAGGAGAATTCGGTTCAATAGTTTTCCTTTGTCGTTGTCTACTAGTCCAACTACTCTTCAAGAATCCTTGATTAAATATGTGTTGATCAAATCATAGTCATAATCAAGACAAGCAAATGATATTCTAGGAATGCTTATGCATCATTATTGAGAGTCAGGGTCCATTTGGTTGGGTGCAAAATATTTTCCTTCAGAAATTATTTTCTAGGAGAACATTTTACATGGAAAAAAGTCATTTTTCCTACAGTTTTCCTATATTTGGATAATAGTGTGAAAATATTTTGCAATAGGCTTTTTATTAATATTAATATTGTTAATATGATTTAAAAAGATTAATAGCATTCAATTCATACTTCACAAGCAATTAGAGTCAATTGTATAGATTATTTTTTAAATTAATCTATAGGATAATGTAATGGCACAATATGTATAACTATAGATATATTATTATGTGACACAAATGAAGAGAATATAAGTAGATGAGAATTAAAAACAAATAGTAAATGAAAGTAGAAATATAGGTGCTTAAGGTTTAATTTCGCTCTTGAACTTTTAAAAAAATAATTTATATTGATTAAGTCCGTAAATTATTTTTAACCAGAGGGAGGTTTACACAAAAAAATATTTTTCATTTTTTGAAACCAAAAAAATTCTGAAAATATTTTTCAAAAAAATATTTTCAGTCCAACCAACCAAACTCTTAATGCGTGGTCATTTTTAGATAGTTTTTCCTTGTTTATCCACATGAAATTCTCTAAATTGCCTTTTAAGTAGTGATTTTAAACTAGATTCAGATCAACCAAACAGTTGATTCGAGCATATGTTGTCGAACTCCCTTTGGTAGAAAAATTGATCAAAATTTATAGTAAATTATGAATAAGAAAAGACTCAGACTTTTGATTTCCTAACCCTCCAAGATTTTTTTCCTCCAAATTCCGGAAGCATTATTAGGATCTTTGAGAGAAGACACCATTGTGCAATTCCACGTCTAAATCAAAGTGAAAGGAAAGAGGGAAAACAATAACAAAGTTATCCGTCAAGGAGGGATGGGGCCGAGATGTTCCTGGACTTCACGCCACTTGTTTGATGAGGAGATATACTTGGGTAAAAATATATAGCCAAACTACCATCTTTTTTCAATTTTGTCATAATTGAATTTGACAACGACTTCCACTTCCTACACCATTGACAATCATAGAGGCACTTTTGGAACTAAGAAAGCATGTTTCACGTTGGTTAACGAAGATAAAAATGACTTGATGGAACCAGAACATGGGTTGGAATTAGATTCATGTTCAATTACAATAAGCAAATCTTTTTTTTTTCTTTTTCTTTTTTGCATTATGGAATTTGGGAAGCCGTACTGGCCTAAAAAATAGCAAAGCATTTTGCAGGTTCCTATTAATCCCCGATATTTATTATGTAATTTAAACTAATCTTATTGGCTATTCACCTTGTCTAAGAAACTTGTTCAAGTTCAGCTCCAACAATCTTTTATAGGCATGCGATATGTAAAAATCACTTTAAGTCGCTTGTTATAAGTGATATGTAAAAATTACTATAAGTCAATTATTGGTATAAGCTATATGTAAAACTTACTACAAGTCAATTATTGGTAGGCGATGTGTAAAAATTACTGTAAATTACCAAATATGTGCCGATAGCCTGTCTGACATAGCTTTCACCTTTCACTAATTTTTTTTTTCTTTGTAAGTCATTTAACATTTACTACTGACCTGCCTTGCGTTTGATGGAATACCCTTCCTCTTTTACCAAACTTTTTTGGACTACAAAAAATATTATTGAAGAACCATTTGAAAATAGGGTTTATCTGAAATTAAAATGAAAACTACATAGGATTTATCAAAAATTAAAATGTCTACATAAAGGATAAAGAAGAAAAAATATTTTTTTTAGGGTTAGGGCAAAGAAAGTGGTTGAACATTTGATTTAAGTATTTTATAGAACTCGCTTAGTAGGAAAATTGATCAAACTTATAGTACATTGTGAATTTAAAAAAATCAGCTTTTTTCATTTCTTAAGCCTTCTAAGATTTTTTTTCCCTCCAAATTTTGGAACCATTATTAAATCTTGAAGAGAAGACTTCATTGTGCTATATAAGGTCTAAAATCAAAGTGACAGGAAAGAAAAAAAAAGTCAAAAAAAAGGAATAGAGAAGAGGCTTTTTCAGTTTTGTGGTGTTTGTATGAATAAAAGAAGATTAAAAAGAATGAAGAATAGGACTCTTCATTTTTTTGGTGTTTGTATGAATAATATAAAAAAAAAAAGAGCAAACGTTTGAAAAGGATAGGAAGGAAAAAGTAAAGATGAAGAATTAAGAGATAGAGAAGGAAAGCAGGAGGGTTTGTTCAAAAAGATGAAATAAGGTATTCATTGATAAACTTTTTTAGTATTTTTTTTAATCCTTGAATATTTTGGATATTTATAAAGGCTCCTATAAAATTATTTTCACTTTATTTTGTAGTCATAACCTTTTATATTTTGAAATAATTGTTATAGATTTAGTTACACACATCAATTTGCATGAACTTTTTCAGTTTTGTTATGTTGTGATCTTGATTATCCTATTTTATAAATTGGTCTTACGGATTTAGTTCTTCAATCATCAATTTGCATTTGAAGTTTAATAAACATCAAAATGCAAGTAGATTTAAAGGGTTTTGAATCATAAGAAGAGTGAGGAATAAAAATAAAAAGATAAATAAGATATTTTTTGTCGATATCAGTGATATAGTTATAAGTGTGTTTTCATATTATGTAATTAACTCATGATTAATATTCCTTGCATACATAGGGTTTCTAATGCTGGCCTCATCGATCTACCGCCCTCCAAACTCACTTTTTGGTGTACATGTGAGTGAATTGTCGTTATTAGAGATTATTTTCATCCACTTTCCACTTTACATGAAGTGAAATTACTATTTCTAAATTATGCGTTCGATCAAGAAACAAGGAGGTAAAAGGTAATTTATCCAGTTATAAGTTATTACATAATTACATCTGAAATATTTTGCTAGAAAAACTTGTGTCAGTGTTAGATGTGACATGCTTCTTTTCTTTTTGTGAACAGTTGCTTTGCCAATTTTGTGTTGTATACATGTTAGGAAAAATTTTTGTACGAATTCAATCCACATTTTTTGGTCTTTTGATCTTAACAAGACTTCCATGAATTATGGAAGACTTCCAGACTTCCATGAATTCTGATCGTAACAAGATATCATAACAACGCAAAAGCCAAAAGTAGGAGGACCAAGGGGTTTCCAAAAGCATAAACATTGTGAAGACTTGAAGATTCCTCAAGTCTGATGGACCTAGATGAATAAAATTCTCTAGATTTAGATAAGAAATACAAAGAAAAATAACGAAAATTTTTCTTATTGGAAAAAAAAAATGATAGAGGAGCAAGTCTTGAAAACAAATAGAACCCAAAAAACATTAAAAAAAAAACGCAAAGCCTACACGGCTTCTTAAAAAAAAAATCAACGGAATCAACTATTCCTACTATTAAATGGGTATCATCTTATACAACTAAGACTAATATGCAACTTATTCTTAAAACAAGCAATAAAATTACGATACCCAAGATTAACCAAATAAACCTACTAATAGCTTCGTTTAATAAATTTTCCTACATAATCTCCCTTAAATCAAGCTCTTCAAATGTAGACATACATAACATCTTCTTCAACCTAAAAAATGTGTTCATCTTCAATGCTTTTGTGAAAATATCTGCCACTTGCTTCTCGATTTTGCAATAATCAATCTCAATCTCTCTGTTGCAAATCAACTCATATATGAAGTGATACTTGATATCCATGTACTTATTACACTCATGGAAAACTGGATTCTTGGACAACTCAATTGCTGACTAATTATTATCACAATAAATCTTCTTAGGACTATTTTGCTTGTGTTTTAGAACACCAAGAATTCTTCTTAACCACTGTGCTTGAGTAGCACCATTAGCTATTGCAATATACTCCCCCTTCACAATAGACAAAGCTATTACCTATTGCTTTTTAGAATTCCAATAAAATATCTCTAAGACAGTTAAAAATGCACAGGCTAAAGTACTCTTTCTTTTAATTGTATCACCTGTCCAATCGCTATTTGTATATCCAAAAAGTTCAACAAAATCACTGCATGAATAAAAAATACCATATTTCCGAATTCTTCTGATGTACCTCAAGATCCTATTTGCTGTCTGCAAGTGTAACTGACGTGGATTTTCTATAAACATGCTAATTAAGCCAATACTAGAATTGATATTTGGCCTCGTAAAAGTCAAATATCTCTAGCTTCCTGCCAAACTTTTAAAGTAGGTATGATCTACATATTCGCCAGTGACTTCCTAGGTCAACTTTAATTTTTGTTTAGCAAGAATCAAAATTGGCTTAAGTCCATCCATCTTCAACTTCTTCAAAATATCATCTTTATATTTCCTTTGAGAAATAAAAATACCGCAATTAGAATGAAAACTTCAATACCAAGGAAACAAGACATCAGCCCTATATCTGTCATCTCAAATTGCTTGATTATGGCCTTCCTGAATTCAGCAATTATATCAAGATTATTGCCTATAAAAATCAAATCATCTATTTATATTAGGATTATTGAATATAAAAATCAAATCATCTATGTGTAGGCACACAATCAAAACATCACCACAGACAGAAAATTTAACATACGAAGTGTGCTTATATGGACACCTTTGAAATCCATGAGAAATAAAATAAGAATAAAGTTTTGTATCACAGGCCCTTGGGACTTGTTTCAAACCATACAACCCTTTTTAACCTATACACCTTTTCTTCCTAGCCTCTTCTAATATAACCTATAGGCTATTTGACATATACTTCCTCCTCAAGTACCCCATTCAAAAAAGCAGGCTTAACATACATTTGATAAATTCTCTATTTATTAGCAAGAGAAATTATTAAACGAACAATGTCAAACATAGCAACAGGTGCAAATACCTCAAAATAATTTCTACTTGTACCCGTTAGTAACCAACCTTGCGTTGAATTTCTCCAATTCTTTATTTGTCTTGTACTTCCTTTTGTAAACCCACATCATTCCAATGGCCTTTTTACCAATTGGAAGAGAAATCCCATGTATTGTTTCTCTCAATAACATGAATTTCTTCATCTATTGCTTTCACCCAACGATCATCTCAGGCTACCTCTTCATGAGCTATATTATAACAATATGCAAATAAGCAAAATTAGCAATTTCTAAATCAAAAGTAATAACACAATCGTGCAAACGAGCAGGCAGTTGTCTGTGGCGATCGGTACGAACTGTTAACTCAATTTATGAGCCCTGAATCACAGGCACTTGTTGAAAATTAACATCTTCATTATCTCTATCAAAATTCAAGGACAATTTTTCATTCTTAGGATCCTCCTTATTCCAGTCCCAAACGTCTTTCTTATCAAAA
Organism: Mitragyna speciosa; assembly: GCA_024721245.1. Lineage (NCBI taxonomy): Eukaryota > Viridiplantae > Streptophyta > Magnoliopsida > Gentianales > Rubiaceae > Mitragyna > Mitragyna speciosa. The sequence continues at coordinate 28,102,116 of CM045559.1, read as the reverse complement.
TTCATATCCTTGCTAATAATCACTTTCTAGAAATAGGATTAAGTAATTTACAAGCTTGGAACACCTTACTGTAACCAATAAACACACTTTTTCTCCTTTATCATCTAGCTTCTTCCTCAACTGCTCAGGAATATATGAATAAGCAATAGACCTAACTACTTTGAGATGGCCAATAAATGATCTTCTACAACTTCAAGCTTCTTCAAGAGCAGGAAGGCTTCTTGTGGGGCACCTGTTTGATAGATAAATAACACAAGCAACTAGCTCTACCGAAAAGGACTTTAGCATATTTTTCAACTTCAACACACACCTCACCATATCTATAATTGTTCTATTTTTTTTTCTCTGCCACCCATTTTGTTGTGGATTAACTAATGGTGAATGCCATTTCTCTTAAGAAATTCATCACACACAAGATATTCTTCACACCTATCTGTTCTCAAAATTTTAATTTACTAAAAATGCTACAAGCATTAGATTTTTTCCTTCAAAAAATAAACCCAGGCTTTTCTATTGAAGTCGTCAATAAATATAATAAAATACCTGCAACCACCATTAGAGGGAACCTCCATAATGCACAAGTCTGAATGGATGATCTTTAATACTCTTCTTGCTCTCTATGATTTACTAGTCTAAAAACCTTCCCTATGCTTCTTGCCCAAAACACACATATCACAAACTCTACTAGAACAACTGATACCAAGTAACCTACGAATCATTCTTTTCTTAGCTAAAAATCTCAAACTATTAAAACTTAAATGGATAAACTGCATGTGCCATATCCAATTCTCATTATCAATCACAGTATTCAAACAAGAAAAATTTCTACTATTTAGATTTAATGAAAATAAATGGTTTGAAGTCATTATCACCTTAACAATCGTACCAACTTTCTCATAAAAAATCATACAAGCACACAGTTTGATACAAATATCATAATTCTGACAACTGCCCCATACTCAATAGATTATGATTCAACCCATAAACATAGGATACATTAGTGATAAAATTGTCAGATACATTTTTCAATCTAATGAGGATTTTTTTCTTATCAAACACTGGCAGAATAGTGTTATTTTCAAATTTCACTTCATCTTTAACATACTCATCAAGCTCAAAAAATATTGGCTTTGATACCACTTTGATGGATCCAGATCATTTAGATGAATAAAACCCACAATAACCTAAAGAAGAAACACAAGGAAAAATAATGGAGAAAATTTCTTATTGAAAAAAAGAACAATAGAGGCTGCAAGCCCTGAAAAGAAATAGAACCCAAAAAACATTAAAAGAAATGCAAAGCCTACACGACTTCTTAAAAAAAAATAACAACAGCATCAACTATTCCTACTACTAAATGGGTACAATCCTATACAACTAAGACTACTATGCAACTTATTCTAAAAACAACTAATAAAATTAGGACACGCAAGACTAACCAAATAAAACTATTAACTGTTTGGTTTAATAAATTTTCCTACAAAGTCAACCAGCATCTAACCTTTGTAGGTCCATGGTGCATGCTGGAAGCTTTACATACGAGAGGCTTAGATAGAGAATTGGTTTGGAAGAAATGGAGCAAAGACTTTATTTGGATGGCATGTTTTATAGGAAATAAGTTTCTTTGGTACAAAAAAATCTAAAAAGTATTTTTTTGCACATTTTTTTATTTTGCACACACGCACACACACATTTTTAAACGCATTAAATCCTACACACCAAGAACACAAAAAACACACACTTACCTTCAAACTCACATCAAGAACACACACTTATTTTCACACTCACTTATATAATATATATATATATATATATTATACATACACAGATACTTGTGTACATGCACGCATATACATACGTATGTATGTATATAATATACATAAACATATTATATATAAATATATATTATATATTATATATTTGTACATCAATATATGTATGTATGTATGTATGCATGTATGCACATACGCACGTATGCACAGATAATATATTTATTATCTATATATGTTAGATATAATACATATTATATATATTATATATATTAAGTGTATTATAATATATATAGTATATAGTATATATATATAGATAATAGATATACATACATATATTTATATATATTATATTATATTTGTGTATGTATGTATGCATGCACATACATATGTATGTATCTATATATGCATTCATGTACGTACGTATGCATGTATGTATAATATTATATATATGTTTATATATAAATATATGTATGTACGTACGTATGCATACATGTACATATGCATTTATGTACATCTAATATATTTATTATCCATATATATTATAATATAATATATATATAACATCTATACAACCCATTAGAATAGGTTGGAATTTTCCAATTGTCAATTGCTTGTTCAATATTTTCCAGATTGATTTCTTCTTTAATGATATTTGAAGAAGATGAAGATGATGATGCAGATGATTTAGAAAATTTTCTAAATAAAGAAGGCATGATTAAAACAAAGTGAGCAAGGAAATTGTAAGAACAAGAAATAAGAAAGTAAATCAACAAAGATGGTAAATAGTTAAGTTGTAATACCCCTTTCCCCTAAGTACAGATGCCTTTGAGATCCATGGGATAAAAGCTATATTTTTAATAAATTATAATAAAGTTAACTTAGATCTATAAGATTTTAACTTAGATCTTTTCCTTTATGGTTATACCAGGTTGGATTTCCCCAACCCCTTCAACAATGCAATAGGTCTTATAGCCACTCAGGTTCTTACTGTCAGGACCCACCATTGGCAATTAACAGGCATAAAAACATAAAATAATTAACAGAATGTAGAAAACAGAAATAAAGATTTAAAGATTGAAAACTTACAATAATTGATCTTTCAAGGAAGAAACTAATATTACAATATGAAAGTTTGGAGAGAATTCTCAAAGCAAGACTAAGAATTCTGATGGAAAGAAAAACTTCTAGATTGATATCTCGGCTAGTAATAGGTGGATTTTTTTCTATTTGTGAGGAATATGTTTTTTCTTTCTAATTTTGGTATGGCAAAATGGAAGACTAAATTGTTCACAGAAAGATCCAAAATCTTTTCTTCGTTGTGCTCTGTCTTTGGCCAATTGTTGTATCATTTTGTCTTGTCTGCAGATTTTAAGTGCAACTTGTTGAATCTAGCTTATGAGTTGTCCATAAGTGAGTTGTTCATATGGCACTACTCCGTTGTGTTGAGTTCTAAGTTCCTCTCAAACAAGGTCTCTGAGTGATTTTGGAAGGCCATCAAGGCATTTTTCCTTCTAGTATGTTTGATTGCCATCAGGTTTGGCATAGATCCTGGTGAAAAATGTGTCTTTGTACCACCGAAAATCAGACAAATCCTACATTTGAGATTGTTAAGTAATTCAGATGATCTTTCTCTGAAAATTCCTAGACCACCAATAAAAGTTTTAGCAATAGAAAAGATCAGTGTTAAAACAGAATTTGAAATTGTTTCTCTATATCTGAGGATTGGTTGTCCATGAGTATCTATTTTAATAGATTCCATGATGTTGTGCTTATCATCGGCGGATAAATATTCATCCCACCATCTTTTAAGCTGACCCGTAAATCCTGCGGCAAAATATAAGCAGTAATGTTCTGTACAACCATGAGCGTATCTATATGCTGTGGCCACCACGGTCATTTGCTAGAGGATTGTCATAATATTGTATTCATACATATCATCTACACTCCATTCATAGATTTTGTTTGCATTATAACTGTTTTGTAAAACATTGGATTTTTTTTCGAGAACAACATCTGGATGAGTTGCTATAGAATAATAAAGTTTTCGAGGTTCTTTCCAAGTTTGGGAGTAAGGTTGAAGGGTAAGTTTAGATAGCTAATTTTCGAGACTATCTTGTTCGGTTTCAGTGTCTGTCTTTTGTTCTAAAATATAGGTGGATTGGTGAACTAAAACTAAAGCCAGCTCGTTTGACCTTTGTTTAGTAGTAGGGGTAACAAAGGATTCTTCAATTTTTTTTTTTTTTGTTCAGGGAATGAAGTTAAAGTTTGGAGGAAGAACTTATTTAACAACAGAAAATGAGTTATTTTGTCAAAATTTTGGTTCAGTTTGTAGGATTGTATAGAAGGATTGATTTTTCATATACTGTGATTTGGGTTTGGTTGATGAGAAAACTGTTTGGACAATTTGTTTAGAGAAAAATGTTTGCTGGACTGGATAGTATTCTTGGCTTTTGTGTGCCGAGTGTTTTAAATCACAACATCCATAGGTTTGAAAAAATATTTCCATAGGTGTAAGTTGTTTGTTTTTTGCTGTCTTCCTCATCAGCAATATTTGCCCATGATTTTGGAGTTTGGAGTATCAAAGGAATGTTTGGTTGCATTGCCATGAGCTGTTGGATTTGTTCAGAAGTCATAACTAAAGATTGACTGGTTATAGATTGTGATTGGGTGTTTGGCCGTTTTGTAAAGGATGAGGTTGATTTGGAAGAGTTTGAAGTCTTTTCAATTTGAACAGGCTATTTACTTGGGTTTTGAGTTAGAGGTTTTTCCTCTTTTTTCTTGCGAGACATGTTCACTTACCTTGCAAAAATTCACAAGTTAGATAATCAGAAAGAGAGTTTGAAGTTCTCTTGATATATTCAATATCAAAATCGAAAACAGATAAAATTGCTTGCCATCTTGTAAAAATTTATTAGAGGCAAGGTTTTTGACATCTTTTTGAAAAATATCTTTTACAAATTTACAATCAATGCGTAATAAAAATTTTTAATTTAGTAAATTAGATTGAAATTTTGAGATGCAAAGAACAATTGTCAAAATTTTTTTTTTATGGTGGAATAATTCTGCTGAGAACTATTCCAATGTTTGGATTAAATGCAATAATATTTTCTTTATTGTTTTGTTTTTGTTTGAGATACACCACCATAACCAATGTCAGAAGCATCGGTTTCAACAATTTTTGGTGCATATGGGTCAGGAAGAGTAAGATTAGGGTAAATTTTTTTGCTGTGAAGTTTAAGAGTTCGGACAATAGAAAGTATGTTGATCAGTCAATGATGGAGGTGTCTTTTTGAGGATGGTCATATAATGGTTTTGGTAAGATTGCTTAAATTTGGAATGAAGTCTGAAACATAGTTTAAGCAACCAAGGAATCTTTGAAGTTGTTGTTTTATCTAAGATTTGATCAGGAAATTTTTTCTGCAAACTGCAAAGATCTTGGATAGGAGTGATTGTTCTTGGAAAATATTATGTCCAAGAAATCGAATTTTTTGCTAAATAGACTAATTTTCTTTTGAGAGATAACTAGTCCATTGAATTTTTGCTTGGTGAAGGAATGTATTAAGTGTATTTGAAATGTTGATTAATAGAATTGGAAAAAATTAAGACATCATTAATGTAGACAATGATGAAGGTTGAAAAAGGATTGAAAATGTCATTCATAATCCTTTAAAATTCTAAAGGAGCATTTTTTAGACCAAAAGTCATGGCATTCCATTCGTAATGTCCAAATGAAACTGTGAATACTATTTTGTATTTGTCTTGAAGGATGGATTTGAATCTGCCAAAATTCAGATTTCATGTTAAATTTTGAGAAGATTTTAGTAGTGTGAAGGCGTTATAGAAGATTCCTTTTGTTTGGAGTGAGATATCTGATCCATCTCAAACTTTTGTTTAAAGATTTATAATTGATAACAAGTCTGGGGGCTCCTCGTTCTAGTTTTGAGTTTTTGTTGATATAGAATCTTGGGCAACTCCAGGGAGATTGGTTTGGTCAGATAATACCCTTCTGAAGCCAATCATCGATTTTCTTCTTGTAATGTTGAAGAAGCTCTTGATTCATTTGTATTGGTCTCGCCTTTGTTGGAATTTGTCGTTCGTCAAAGTCATTTTCATAAGGCAGAGTGACTGTATGTATTTCCTATTCCAGAAGAAGTTTTTATGGAATAAAGTTTTATCAGTAGATTCTCCATTTCAGATCAACAAGGAGTTCCTTCACAATTCTACCAAACGACAATGGTTTCTCACCAAATTCTAACGAGATGCCAGATAGCAAATCCAAGACAAATACTATGCGTTCATGAATCAACAATAACAATGCATTCAGTCTTTTGAATGGTTTGAATTATATTCACAGATAGAACAATCAGATTATTTTTCTGTCTGTGTCACACAGAAATAACTATAGATGGAGAAGTATATGTAGAATTTCTACCTTCTCAGCCAATCACAATCAACTACAAAGCTATGGAATTATCAGCCACTTCTTTCAAACTCAAAAAAGTCAAATCTGGAGATCCAGTAGATGCTCAGGATATACAGGGTATCTATGAACAAAATAATTACACAAACAATATCTTCAAACCATAGGTCAATACCTTGTTACTAAATTCCCAGTATTACAATCTCAAACTCCGGCTTCAACCTCTTTTCCATCAATTCTTCTTTTTAAATCATATGAAATTTCAACAAGATATGGTCGGTTATTAAGACAAAAACCCATTGAACTAAAGCAGAGACTTCAAAAAATTGAAAAATCTTTTGTTACTCCTACCACTAAACAAAGGTCAAACGAGCTGGCTTCAACTTTAGTTCACCAATCCACCTGTGTTTTAAAACAAAAGACAGACACCGAAACTGAACAACACAGTCTCAAAAATCAACTATCGAAACTCACCCTTCAACCTTACTCCCAAACCTGGAAAAAATCTCAAAAACTTTATTATTCTAGAGCAACTCATTCAGATGTTGTTCTTGAAGAAAAACTCAATATCTTACAAAACAATTATAATGCAAACAACATTTATGAATAGAGTATAGATGGTATGTCTGAATACAATATTATGACAATCCTCCAGCAAATGATCATGGTAGCCACAACATATAGAACTGCTCATGGTTGTATAGAACAATTAGCTGCTCATATTATTGCCGCAGCATTTACGGGTCAACTCAAAGAATTGTGAGATGAACATTTATCCGCCAATGATAAGCACAACATCATGGAATCTATTAAAATAGATACTCATGGACAACCAATCCTCAAAAATAGAGAAACAATTCTAGATTATGCTTGTTCAACATTTTCCAATTATGTACATAAGTATGCATATGTACCCATTGGAATGGGTTGGAATTTTCCAACCTATTATCTTCATCTTCTTCAAACATCTTCATCTTTTTCTTTATTTTCCAACCTATTCCAACCAATCTATGCATATATTTATGAATATATAATATATATTATATGTACATATATATGCATGCATGTACATACGCATTTATATACGTATAATATATTTATTATCTATATATACTATATATATTATATGTATTATAATATATATTGATAATATATATACATACATATACTTATATATATTATATTTATATATGTATGCATGCATGTACATACGTATGTATGTACATAAAATATATATTATCTATATATTATATATAATATATTATATATATTTACTTATATAATATATATATACGTATAGATATGTATGTACTTATATATTATATTATATATATAATGTAAATACATATATTGCATATATCTGTGTATGTAGGTATGTACGTATGCCATGTATGTGTGTGTGTGTGTGTACAAATTTGGGAATCAAATTGAGTTTTGGACAAAACTCCCTAATTGTTTCTAAAAAATAATATTGTCCAAACACAAATTGTTTCTAAAAAATATCTACAGTAAGATTTCTTTAAAAAAAAATCCCAAAAAATAATAATCCAAACGCAGCCTAAAATGCTGGAGTTGCCGGTGATGTTGACGACCTTTTTCAGTCAATTGAAAAAGATCCAATTCTTCTTGATAAATCAAATTTGAATTTTTAGGATAAGATTCCTCTACACATAACAGCAATGTTTGGGCACGTCGAGTTTGTAAAAACCATTTTATCACATAGTTCTTGTTGGGGTTATGATTACCATTAACAGGAATACAATACACAACTACTAGAAAGTGGAACCACAAATAGTTGTATTAAGAGAATTGGTAGTTACCTATGTCCCCATAAAAAAGGAAATGGCTAGGTGGCCAAAGTAAACGAAGAGATAGTCAATCGTGGCTTAGAGGCTCCAACTTAATTACCACTTTTATAAAGAATCCGTGTCTATAAATAATCCAAGGTGCATTGGGGAGAGGACATGAGAAAAAATGCTCAAGGCATCAAATATGCATCTATCTCTCCAAAATTCCTTCCAAATCCCCTCTCTTCCCCTCTGTCTCTATTTCGCATCTCTTTCTTTTTCTCTGTACTTTCACTTTCTTCTTCTTCTGCTGCTTTTGTTTCTTATCTTCCTCTTCCTCATTATCTATCTATCTCCTCATCCCTTAAATATTCCTTCCTTTCTAAGTAATTTTCCAGTAATTCCTATTTAGTTAGCATTAAAGGTTTCTAGTTGATGCAATTTCAATTTTAGTCGATGTACTTCTTAGTCTTATTCAATGTATTTTCAATTTTAGTTGACGTAAATATGTTCGAGTTTAATGCAATTTTAGTGTTACACAATTCGTGTTCCTGAATTTATTTGCTTGTCGATTTGCATTCATTTTCAATTTTAGCTGTAGTTAGTAGTTGAAAGCTTGAATTATTAAGTCCTTGAAGCTATTTAAGGCAGAACGAACAATAATTGATCTAGAAGTCAAAACTAGCCAACGTACCATTTTAATCTTTTCAACCCCTTTATTATTTGTCACATATCACATTCTTGGTGTTGGCTGACTACATTCCTGCAAGCACAAATGATCAAATCATTGACCACAGAAAGAGCTTTGCTACCAATTTTGTGGGCTAACATCTTTTTGGCACATCCGATGGGACTAGCCAAACTAAATTGATAGATGGCCACAAACAAAGATGTAGTGAAGGGTAACACCCTTAACTTTGAGGAAGTCACTCAGTTATCCTTAGAGGATGATTGCGTCAAGTCGGAAGAACTATCAACCCTGGCTTCGCTTGAGATCGACGACACGGATATATGGGTCGGCAATGGTAGAAGGACTATCAACCTTGGCCCAGTGTTAGGGATATATGGGTTGGCAATGTCGAAATCCACCATGAGCATCAACGGAGGAAGACGAGTATGGATTTTGTAATACTCCTCGAAAGGAATGGCCTTCGGATTCCCAAAACTGTATTTCTAGAACTTTTACCATAGGTGATGATCATGCTTAGATTCTTCTTTTTGGTGGTCGATTTCAACCACCTCTTGAAGAATCTCACTACATCGACGAGGGTCCCATTTCGGCTTGTAGTATTTATCAAAAGCAAGGATCTTGGCGTATTTCTTACCCTTTAATGGCATTGGCACTTTCCTTTTGCCACTAGCATGTGGAGTTAAGAGTTATCCACTAGTGTAGCAAATGAAAAAAAATTGGTGAAATCACTAAGCTAAACGACGAAGTCATTGTTAGCAATAAGGAAAGGGGTATAGGGAGCCATTCAAAAAAGGCTTAACATCATTGCATTCTCTTGGCAAGAAGCTTCAAAATTAACCGAGTCGTTAAACACCATCTTCCCCGGCCCTGAGCTGTTTCGCCTTGGCAAGTTATGCAATGATAGAGTCATCATGGGAATAGCCTGAAGCAAACCAAATTGTTAGGCGGCAAACTGTGGGCAGTAGATTTTGACCCCTACCTTGGCTGCTTCAGGATTGATATGAAGCACATGTTGCAAGCCAAAACTCAAATGGTGATGCACTAAGTAGGATGCCCATACTATGTGCCTTTCTTTAAGGTCAGCGAAAGAGAGGTCGACGGCATTGGGAGTCAGGCAGAACCAGTTTTGAGCTAGCTTCCGACTCCATACTATAGCAAAATGATACTGCATATATATTTCATATAAATTGTGTGTCTATATTAGATTTTAGTATTTTATTGTTTATATGAGTTGATTCTACTCATATTTTATATTTTGTGTTATTTAGGTGTTTTGGTACAAATTGGAATAAAAAAAGGTAGTTTTTAGAGGACTTACGTCTATAAGATGTGGGCACACTGTACTGGGAAGCTAAGTTGCGGGTGATAAGTAATAAATTTACCTAATAATATTACATTTTTATTATATATTTTGGGTATAATTATAGTATTAATATAGTAATTTTGGTTACAAATGATGCAATTTCCAACTTCTTTTAGAATTAGGATTTTTGCCCAATTTTTATGATTTTGAAGAGGAATTTATATTTTGGCCAAATTAATGCACAATCTTTGTACAATCTTGCAGGTTTTATATATTCAATCGTATTTTGAATCAATTGGAACACATTCATTATAGACTCAACGATGATTGAATTAGGAGCTTAATGAACAACTTTTATATTCAAGATTGGAGGATTGTTTTGCTTAACTTTTGAGAAATTCTCACCAACAAATTTACCATGGAATTACAAGGTCAACATCACAAAAAATCTCAACGGCATACAAGGAATAACAAGCAAAAGAGAAGTGCAAAGAAGTAATGGAAGTGAAAAAATGAAGAAAACTAAGGGGTCAGCAACAATGACACACTTTCGTATTTTGACAATAACTTGAGATACAAATATTGGATTAGGATGATTCTTTTTTCAATTTAAAGCTAAGAGGACACTCTACAATTCTTATGAAGACCTCAAAATTCAATTCTCCCATCTTCATAGTCAAAAATCCAAATTACTTATGAACAAAGCTTTTCTAACCATTTCTCAGTATTTTAACCATATCTTTGCATCCAGAGCTCCAAATAACCTAATTCTTGTGGTGTTGGAAGGCTAACTCAAAGAAATGACTTTCATGTTTTGAGCAAGAGTAAATTCGATACACGGGTTGGATCCGCAAGTCAGCTAACCTGCGGATGACCCACGAATCAACAGTTCAACGTGAAATTTCTAAGGTTGCAACTTGCATCCATTTCCAGTTGGTTTCTGTAGACTTTTCTAAAAAAGATAGGGTTTTGCAAGTTCGAGATTTCATTGAAAACATAAACGAAGACTTTTGTGCCGTTATGGAATCCCAATGCAAATCTTCATCATTTCAATACATTAAATGTAATTGCAAGTTGGAAATTGACTTGCAGAACAATTGTCTATAAATAAGAGTCATTTGTAACAAGTTTATCATCCAATTTTTAGTAATAGTTACTATTAAATTTAGTGTTCTTGAAGAGCATTAATAGAATTCTCTCAAACTCAATAGAATAGTGCTCTTCATATAAAAACTCATTGTATTTCAACATTTTGGAGAAGAAATAGAGTTGAAGACTTGTTCATAAGTCTTTCTCAACTCTACCTCTTATTTCCATAATTGAAGCATGAATTCTTGTATTCTTGTTAAGTTTCTTTGTGTTTCACTAGTCATGATTCACTAAAAGCTTTATCTAGAATATAGATAAAGCTAATGAATCCATAGCATGACTTAAATTCTCCAAGCTTGCTAAGCTTGCATTTGTTTGTTTACCTATTCAAGGTATAACTCTTGTTTTTGCACAGCCAACAGAAACAAGTCATCTAGTTGTCATTTGTCATTGAGAAATGCTCTTAACAATAGAAATGAACAAATATTACTTAGGTTATTCACATGATAATAATGAATGCTTAAGTGAATCATTGCAATTCATGTTTTCATAAGATTTCATCATGAAAATAGTTGGAATCTAATCATTTCATAGTGAGAGCTAGTTATGATTTAAATGGAATTGGATTCTCAATAAAGCAAGATAATACTTAGCTAGCTATTCATGCATCTTATGATTCATTAGTGAATTCTATATTCTAGACATCTTGAATATTTGAATTCCTACAAGTTTTGTCACTATTTACCTATTCTATTAAACTTCCTTTTTACTACAAACCTTGATTTTTAGTTGTTTAGATAATAAAGTAAGCCATAAAGCCTTTGTACTTGTAATTATTTAATTCCTTGTGGGATACGATACCTATATACTCTCCATACTATACTTGACCCGTATACTTGTGGTAAAGTTGGGAGATTAGGTTTATTATTTGATTTGTGTGTGTTTTGCCTATATTTTCATACCTAATCTACACCACGTTAGCGGGATTAAAGAAAGATTTTTTTTAATTAATGACTCAAGCTGCAAACTTAGTTATAGAATTTCTAAATCTCATATGATTTTTAGGGATTATCTTTTATCTTTAGTCAATTACAATTTGTTATCTTTTAGAAAATAATTATTAGGCAATTAAAACTGTATTTTAAAGGAAATATTCCTTTTTGTTGGGGATTGGATAGAAAAAATAGGAGTGGGTGAGAATAAAAAGAGGAACGGCCTCTCAATCAAAAGCTCTTCTTCGTTCTCTCCTCTTGGGGGCGATCTCTTTCTCTCTCTTTTTCTCTCTCTACTCTACGTTTTTTTTTCTTCTCTACTTAGTTTTGAAGAAACTAGAGCATTATTTTTCTAGTTGGAGGATAGTTGAAGCTCTGATTCATCCAATACTGTGAGATCTAATTTGTTTTTATTTATTTTATGCATTGATGGGTATTTATATATTCTTTGTTTAAATTGCAAGGTGATTGTGTTCATTTTTGTGTGATTGTTTTGCACGATTAAATAACTAGTCACTATTTAGTTGTCAGATAATCTATAGCCATCTAAAACGTTAAATTCATAATTGTTTGATAGTTTTAATATTAGTGGCAAGTGATAAATTTGATTGTAATAGAAAATTTTAAATTATAACATGGGACTGATTAAGGCAGCATTACGAGTTCACCTAGGTGCGAAGTTGGCTGACCACGCCTTTGAAGAAAGAAGAATCTTCCAATTGAAGGATTTCACGAAGACACTTCTTGCCAGTCCTGTCAATCAGCGTTAGCCTAATAACGTGGGGTTTGTATTTCAAAAAGTAGGGTCCAAGGGCAGGAGAAGAAAAGCGATTTAAGACTAGTACCTGGTTGATAGGATAGGGCATTTGAGAAAGACCCAGTTGCAAAGGAAGAAGGTTTGGTGGCCATAATGGTTGCAAGAAAAGGAGATTGAGAATAAAACGGGAAAGAGGGTACACCTGGTGAAGATTGCGTGAGGAGAAAAGCAGCAAAGAGAGATATGGTGAAGTAAAAAGTGTTGTAGGGTATTTAGTTAACGAGAAAATTTAGACTTAATGATAAAGGATAAATGCGTTAGTTACCTAGGAACAAGGCGATAACGCTAATCATAATTGCATTCAGTTAGGAAATAATCTTTGAATCCCTTCCCCCTTTCCCCGAATTGTCAAAAAAACAAAACGTCCCACATCGGTACTAGTTGCTTGTTAGGGTTAGTACTTAAGCTCCTGTGGCCCCTCTAAAAGTTACCATGGCTTTTGGAGTGGGTTTGTGGGGTAAAGTTTAGGTTCTCTCCCATTCTGGCTTTCAGTTTGGGTTGAGTAGGTTGGGTTTCCCTTCCCCCTTTCTCCGAATTGTCAAAAAAACAAAACGTCCCACATCGGTACTAGTTGCTTGTTAGGGTTAGTACTTAAGCTCCTGTGGCCCCTCTAAAAGTTACCATGGCTTTTGGAGTGGGTTTGTGGGGTAAAGTTTAGGTTCTCTCCCATTCTGGCTTTCAGTTTGGGTTGAGTAGGTTGGGTTTCCCTTCCCCCTTTCTCCGAATTGTCAAAAAAGGAAATAATCTTTGAAGGTTTGTTAACAGCTGTAATCAATCATTACCCCCTTGTAAAGACACAATCTGCCGTCAAAAAGGTTGTGTGTGCATAGTAAGGTTTCAATTTTAAACGTAACTGAATTAAAAGATGGCTTAATTTTCAAATGACAAATAAAGAGGGGTGTTAGAATCTTATTCCCAGTGATGTTGGGGTCATATGACTCATTTGACTAGGACATTGAGAGCCCAAGAAGTCACGCAAGTAGTCAAATGATTCATCGATTGTGGCTATAAATACATCGTCTGAGGAGGTAGATGTCGGGTAAATGCCATCCAATAGTTGGCGCACGCAATTGACCAAGGCACATCAATTGACGGTTTCAGAAGAGGACCCAATTGTGGAAAGGCCCTGGCAATTATGAGATTTAAGGCCACATGTCCACACGGGGGAAGTATGAGTTATTCATGATGCTATTGGTGGATCGCAGGAGAAGTGGGGTAATGCCACTCAACATGGTGGAAGGTAGCACATCGATTGAATTGATCTCTAAGGTCGATTGCTGTTTGTCTCGCCTTGAACAACTCTAAGGATTTAAAATTTCCGCAACGATAATTAAAAAGCTAAGGATAATTAAAAAGCTAAGGACTAGCACAATCGGTCTTAGAGATTAGTTCAATCGGCATACTGTTTTCATTAATTTCACCAACCACACAACACATTCTCGATAACAACTGAGTAGCATGCCAGCATATATCGGTTACCAACCTGTTGATTAGAGAGACTGTCTTGCTACAGAGTTTGTGCGCAAACAGCAATGGATACAAATCGTTTTAATGCAGCAGCTGCAAGTGATGCTGATACTCTTCACCAATTACTTGAACAAGATCCACTTATGCTTATCAAAGCTACTTTGAATCGTGAGGACATCTACATATTGCAACAATGCTTGGGAATGTCAGATTTTGTTCGTCCAATCATAGAACTTAATTATTCTTCTTGCTACCGCATGTGTTTGGCTCGTGATCGAGATTGTAGAAACCCTTTACATCTTGCTGCCATCTATGGCGAACTGCAAGTCTTGCAAATGCTAATTGATGCAAAATTTCAGGATGCAACTCTAGAGAAGATAAACGACGGCCGGACCATTCTACATTTGTGTGTCAAGTATAATCAGCTAGAGGTCTAGCTTGTAGTTCGAATTCTCAATACCAATTTTTCAATGTCAATCATCTATTACGAATTGTCACCCCTAAAAAACTAACACTAAGAATCTGAATTGTTACATAGAGCTAGTCCAAAAGTTCACAAATTCAGAGTTTTTGAATTTCAAAAAAATGAGTAGAGCATGACCATACCATACCTGGCCATATATTATAATCGAGATCCTGAGGTACAAATCCTTTTCTTTTTTACTTTCTTTTTTGTTTTCTGGTGAAATTTCTCTTTTTATTTATTTTTTGGGGGTACAATTTGACCCAAAAAGCTCGTATGTCCAATATGTTAGCATACAAACCTTTAACCTGACTACTAAAACTATTGCTGCAACAAAGAATTAGATGTGAAGACGTGAATTTTACTAACGATTTTGTATAATTATTCAGCAACTTATTGAAGAGTTTTACTGTTGAACTACCCAAAAAAGAAAAAAAAAAGATTATCTTTGCGATTGAGTTAAAAAAAATTCATCTATAGACCTCCCAATAATGGAAACACACCTTGTCAAAAGGGTTGAATTTTAATTATCTGTAGAGTTACAATATATGTATGGTTGCATATTTACTAAGTAACACGAAGCAAAATTCTTTTTAGACTTGTAAGAATACATATAAGGTACACGTCTGATAGAGAAATTGCTCTTGAGATCTAAATAATAAAGTTGGATACCAATAATTGAAAATTTTATGAGCAATATGTAAGAATGAACAATCATTTTCTGGGGTTAAATGAAAATTTATTTTAAAAAAATAAAAACTCAAAAGAACAGAATCGGAATGAGTGGGAAGCTACAAAACTCTCCAACGTAGAACTGATCATCCATATTCAAGGCTCAAAATTGTTCAACTTACATGGAGAACAGACATGAAAGTCTTGGATCACCTGGCAAATATTCAAGAAATTATCGTATCTACTGGCTACTGGACCACCTAAATCCCACCGCATCCCATTCATAAAAGATAATAATAGCTGATTGATTACACCTTTGTTACAATTCCACAGATGGCAACTACACAACAGCAATACAAACTTATCTCAGCACCATCGTACCTAACTCTTTTTCTTCATCTACACTGGTTACCTGATTTTAGCTTATGATTTTTGAAAAATCTATTTTCTGAAATTCTCAACTATTTTTTACTATATTTTTATATTTTTTTAAGTTAAAATTAGGAGCAACTAATTTTTAACTTTTTCTAAAATTATTTTTATAAAAATCAGAAACTATTGATAACAAGTATTAGGTTTCATCAATTGATTGTCACCATTCCAGAGTACCCCATTACTCATATTAGCCAACAGACCTCCACCATCTCAAGTTTGCCAAATTTATCGATTTTTATAATCCCACAACTTGTTTCACTTTCCTTAGTCGTGCACTCTACAGTGCCGCCATCCGGTATTGTTGAAAGATGCTTGCCGAAGGCAAAAATGGCGAGCTAATCTAAGGGCTAATTATAATGATGGGATAGAAAGTTAATGTAAAAAATTTGACACAACACAAAGTGAAATTCCTCTTCCGACATAAATACATTAAAAATTTTGACACAACATAAAGTGGAATGCTTTCTGACGTAAATACATTAAAAGATTGTTGTCAAAACAAAAAAAAACATTAAAAGATAATGCACAACCTTCATCATCCACCCTACCACGTTAAGCAGTGTTGGTTAATATTAACAATGTGTACGTTGGAATTATTTAAGATTCTATATCATGAGAAGAAGCCAAAATCTTTAAATTTGCCAGAAATTCGGCCTTAAATATTTGTTGGAGTGAAATCTTATTTGTAAGGGTTGTTGAGAGGAATTTTACAGATTAATCAATATCATCAACTTTTCTTAATGATATCACTTTCCACTCATTAGGTTCTCAAAATATTAAATTCTAGAGCGCTGTACATGTAATGTGGGTTCTATTCAATTTTTTTCAACAATCATTTTCATACACATTTCACAATTAATCTTTTATTTTCTAAATATACTGCCCAAAAAAATGCTACGGTGACATTTTCTTCAAACATCTTTGATTGAAAATACAACTCCAGCGGACATATATTTACGCATATAAATAAGCTACAAATTAATTTCACACACCCAAGTCACACAAAAGGCTAATTTGGTTCAATAGTTTTTCTTTGTCGCGGTCTACTAGTTTAGCTACTCTTCAGAAATCCCTGATTAAATACCTGTTAACCTAATTATAGTCATAAACGAGAAAAGCAAATGACATTTCAGTTAAAGCATGTGCATCACTATTGAGAGTTAGGGTAATGTAAAATATTTTCCATTGAAAATAATCTTGCTAGGACAACATTTTACATGAAAAAACTCATTTCTTCTACAATTTTTTTGATATTTGGATAAAAATGTGAAAATCTTTTGAAAAAGAGTTTTCTTATTTTGTATTTTAAATATTATTAATATGAGTTAAAAATACTACTAATAAATCAATTCATTAGAGTCAAGTAGAGATTAATTTGTTAAAATTAATTTATAAAATAATACAATGGTAAATATGTATAATTACATATATATCATTGTGGGACCTAAAATGAAAAATGAGTGGATAAGAATTAAGAAGAAAAATTATTTTGGAAAATGAAATTAAAAAAGTAAGTACTTAGGGATTAATGTTGCACTTGAACTCACTGAAAAACAACTTATAGTCATTAAATCTGCACGTTGTTTTTAGTTAGAGAGAGACAAATTGAAAAGCATTTTACATGGGAAAATATTTTTCGGTATTTTATAGAGAGAAAATTCTAAAAATATTCTCTAAGAAAATATATTTATTGCAACCCCACATAGTTTTACATTGTGTATCCACCTAAAATTCTCTAAACTTGTTTTTAAATAGCGATCCTAAACCAGATTCGAATCACCCAATTAAATCAAGAAGCGGTTGAATAGTTGATTTGAGTATTTTATAGAACTGGCTTAGCAAAAAAAATTGATCAAAATTCTAGGACTTTTTTTCCTCCAAAATTGGAATCATCATTAGGATCTTTAAGAGAAGACTTCATCATGCTATTCAAGGTCTAAAATCAAAGTGAAATGAAAGAAGGAAAAAAAAAGTGAAAACAAAAACAAAAGGAGTAGAAAATAGGATTCTTCATTTTTGTGGTGTTTGTATGAATTAACGGAGGAAAAAAAAAAGAGCAAAACATTTGAAGAGGATAGGAAGGAAAAAAGCAAAGACGAAGAATTACAAGATTCAAAAGGAAAGCGAGAGGGTTTGTTCAAAAGGATGAAATAAGTTATTCATTGATAAATTCTTTAGTATTTTGTCTTGGTCCTTGAATATTCTAGACGATTACAAAGGCTCCTATAAAATTATTTAAGTTTATTTTGTAGTCCTAAATTTTTTGTATTTTAAAATATTTGTTATGGATTTAGTTACACTCGTCAATTTGCACGAACTTTTTCAAATTTTTAATGTTGCAATTTTGATTATCCTATTTTATAAATTAGTCTCACGAATTTAATTATTCAGTCATCAATTTGTATTTGAAGTTTAATATACATAAAAAAATGCAATTATATATAAAGGACTTTGAATCATAAGAAGAGTGAGGAACAAAACTGAAAAGATAAATATCTAAAATATTTTTGTTAAAACCAGTGATATAGTTATAATCGTGTTTCCATATTTTATAATTAACTCACGATTAAGGTTCCATGGGTTTATAATTCTGGTCTTATCGATCTACCGCCCTCCAAACTCACTTTTTGGTGTAATATGAGTCCATTGTCGTTACTAGAGATGATTATCATCCACTTTCCACTTTACATGAAGCAAAATGACTATTTCTAAATTATTAGGGAATTATGTGATAAATCAAGAAACAAGGAGGTAAAAGGTAATTTACCCAACTGTAAGTTATTATATAATTACATCTAAGATACTTTGCTAAAAGAACTTGTGCCAACAAAGCATTCAAGGAGGAGGAAATTTTTTGGGCTCAAAAGGCTAGGCGTCAATGGTTGCAAGAAGGGGACAAGAACACTTCTTATTTTCATGCTATAGTCAGGGGTAGGAGAAAAAGGAACCAGATCACTAAATTGCTAGGAGAGGATGGAGTATGGGTCTCAAACAATTCTGAAATTGAAAAGGAAGTCGAAGGGTATTATCAAAGGTTATTCTCCTCTAACCAGCGAAATGACTTCTCATTGGTTCTTTCTGGAATCCCCCAAACAATTACTGAAGGTATGAATGCTGAGTTGACTAAACCTTCTACAAACGAAGAGATAAAGGAAGTGTTTTGGTCTATGAATCCAAACAAGGCACCAGGAATAGACGGTATGACCTAATCTTTCTTTAAAAGTTTTTGGCATATTATTGGTCATAATATTTCCAATGCTATTCATAGCTTTTTTCACTCAGGTTCTTTGCTAAATTCTCTTAATGAAACCTTAGTCTCTCTGGTTCCTAAGATTGACCATCCTACTAATGTAGCACAATTCAAACCTATATCCTAATGTAACATTTTGTTCAAAGCTATCTCCAAGTTACTAGCTGATAGATTGAAGCCTTTATTGTCCCTGCTATGCATCAGTGAGAACCAAGTTGCTTTTATACCTGATCGTCAAATCTTAGACAATGTCATCTTAGCACATGAATTCACTCACTTCTATAAGAACAAAAGGAAAGGTAAAAAAAGGTTTCATGACTATCCAAACTTGATATATCTAAGGCCTATGATAGAGTGGAGTAGAATTATTAGAAGCTATTATGGATAGGATGGGTTTTTGTGGTAAGTGGGATTAATTGGGTTATGAGTTGTGTGAGAACTGTATCTTATTCATTCAATGTGAACTAGGAAGAAGACTAGGATTATGTGAGACCACAAAGGGAATTAGGCAAGGAGACCCTATATCTCCCTACCTCTTTCTCATTTGTACGGAGGGTTTAGTAGTATAATCAAGTGTGCTATTAGTGAAGGGCAAGTTGAACAGGGGTCAAGATTGCTAGGACTAGTCCCCAAATCTCACATCTCTTTTTTGTAGATGACATCTTAATTTTCTGTAGGGCAAATGTGAAGAAAGCTAAGGAAATGAGAAGGATACTGGTGGAATATGAAGAAGCATTAGGCCAAATGATCAACTTGGAAAAATCTTCAGTCCTGTTCACAAGCAATGTAGACGATGAAACCAAAGAGATAGTCTACCAAGAGCTTGGAGAAATGAAGAGAGTGAAGCAAGGAAGATACCTTGGTCTACCAATGGTTATCACAAGAGCTAAGAATCAAGTGTTTGGCTTTGTCAAGGAGAAAGTGAATAAAAGACTACAAGGATGGAAAGGGAAACTATTAAGTCAAGCTATAAAAGAAACCTTGCTAAAACTGTCATCATGGCCCTTCCAACATACGTGATGTTTGTATTCAAGTTATCAAAGAAAGTTGGAGATGAAGTTAGAAAAGCCATGGCTAGCTTTTGGTGGGGAGATGAGGAAGAGAAGAAAAAAATGTGTTGGATAAATTGGAAAAAATTAATTGATGCTAAAAACAAAAGGTGATTGGGTTTTTGAGATGTAAAATGCATGAATTCTACTCTGCTAGCCAAACAGGTCTGGAGGCTAAACCAAACCTACTGGTTAGTAGAGTCTTAAAGACTAAATACTTCAGCAAGTAGAATATTTTGCAGGCAAAGATTCCAAAAAATGCATCATGATTTTATCAAAGTATTATGTCTGCACCTCAGCTGATAGAGAGAGGATCGTTTAAAAGAGTTGGGGATGGGAAGAATATTAAAATATGGCAAGACAAGTGGATCCCGTTTGATCATGAAGGCAGAGTAAAAACTGCAAAACCTCTACATTGTGACTTGGAAACTGTCAACCAACTTATGACAAACAGATGCTGGAATTTGGAGCTGCTAAAGAAGATTTTTGTTAAAGAGGATATAAAGAACATCACCAAAATCCCAATCAGTATGTGTGGGAAAAAAAATAAAATGGTTTGGAATCATTCAAAGAATGGGATGTGCTCAGTCAAATCTAAGTATGACTTTGCCAAAAGCTTAGCAAGCGATACCCCAACAGGCGAACAAAGAGGAGAAACGAGTGAAAACATAAATGAAGGACAGGTATGGAGGAAGCTATGGGCCCTAAATGCAAAGAATAAGATTAAACACTTCATCTGGAAGTGCTTACATCAAATTCTACCTGTGAATGAAATGTTTTTTCACAGAATTGGGAAGGGGGACCCTATCTGTAAATGTTGTGGTAAAGAGGTAGAAATTGTAGAGCATATGTTGTTTACTTGTCTGCAGGCACAGGAAGTTTGGAAAGTAGCCCCACTCAGCTGGGAAGGACTAGAAAACAGTAACCACAGATTTTGGACATGGTGGGAACAACTACAAGAAGTTGAGAAGCAAGTCCATGGAAGGGAACGCATTGAACTCACTGTTAACATCCTATGGCAAATATGGAAGAGGAGAAATCACAGAGTGTTTCAAGGAAATGTTGTAGGAGGATTAGCTTTTGTCTAGAAAGCTGTTGTTGAGTAGAATGAATATGAGGAAGCTAATAGAGTAGAGAAAGCGAAGCCTCAAGCAGGTGCTGATAGAGATGAGGAAGAAAAGGAGAGTAGCAGAAGTACAGATATAGAAATAAGGATAAGTGTAGGAGTGCAAATTGCAAATCATAACAGAAGACTGGAAGAAGCAAATGTGCTAAAGCTGGCATTAATGCATGCCCTGGAAGCCAGTTGGAAAGAGGTTGTGATAGAAGGATCGAATAGAGAGATTATCTAGAAACTTCAACGTGGAAATATTGATGATGTCTTTTGTGCAAAAACTTTAGAGAATGTTTTGTTTTTGAGTTCTCTTTTTGTATCTTGTTCATTCTAACAAGCCAATAGAGAAGAAAAAGCAATTATGACTAGAATAGCCAAGTTTGCTAAAAGTTTGAAAATAGCTGTTAAGTGGGAATTTTCATTCTTCCTGTGGATCAAAAGGATCACACAGTCTAACCTGAAGTAGTTACCCCTTTTTTTGTAAATTTGTTCATAATATCAATACAAAGCTGTTGACTTCTGGTAAAAAAATAAATAAATAAAAGAACTTGTGTCAGTGTTAGATGTGACATGCTTCTTTTCTGTTTGTAAACATTGCTTTGTGTCAGTGTTAGATGTGACATGCTTCTTTTCTCTTTGTAAACATGGCTTTGCCAATTTCGTGTTGTGTTCAAATTAGGAAATTTTTTTATTGAATTCAATCCACATTTTGTAGACCTTGGGATCGTAACTAGACTTCCATGAATTATTGATGTGGTAAAAAACCAATATCGTGACAACGTAAAAGCTAAAAGTAGGAGAACCAAGAGATTTCCAAAAGCATAAACATTGTGAAGACTTGAAGATTCCTCTCAATTCACCCAGCTTCTAACCTTTGTAAGTCTGTGGTGCATGCTGGAAGCATTACATATGAGAGGCTTAGATAGAGAATTGGTGGTAAGAAATGGAGCGAGAACTTTATGATGCCGTAGTTGACGTTACCATTCTCCGAGACTAAATTCAAAAAGATTCACTTATTCTTGTTAAAGCTAGCTTGAATTGTCAGGATATGAATCCTCTGCACATAGCACCAATGTTTGGGCGTATCGATTTTGTAAAAGAAATTTTACAAAATAATTCTAATATGTGTTTGGCTCCTGACCAATTTGGGAGAAACCCTTTACATCTTGCAGCCATCGAAGGCAGACTCGACGTCTTGAAAAAGCTGCTTGATGCTTAGCCGCAGGCAGCTTGAGAGAAAACTGCTGGGGGAGATACTGTTTTCCATTTGTGTATCAAGTACAATCAGCTGGAGGCTCTGAAGAATCTTGTCGAGACTATAGAAGATCGCAAGTTTGCCAATATGAAAAATGGGGATGGGATGACCGTGCTTCATCTGGCCGTTTGCAATAAGCATAATGAGTAAGACTCTTTCTTTTCTTAAATTGAATGAGTCATTTAGTTGGCTGAAGGACAGTCTTGTCGGTTTGGAAGCTACTGCAATTAGGATTGCGCAGCTGAAAGCTTTGAAGGAGAATTGGACTTCTATTTTAATAATCTCTAATTGCAAAGTGCTGATTAGAAAACTTAACTGCTATAGTGAGGGTCTCTCCTATATGGATGTCCTGCTTAGTGACATTAGAACACTAAAGGACTCCGTTTGGCGTTGCTCTTTTTCATTCCTAGAAAGAGAGTGCAACAAATGTAGTCTTGGTTTGGCAAAATTTGCCTCAAGCCTTGTTGATGAAATTGAGTGGAAGACTTGCTTCCCTGTGTGGGTAACTAAAGCCACACATAGTGATTGGTTGGCAGTTGCCAATATTGTATAATCTGTTAGATGTATCTCTGACTGTTATATTTATAATATGAATGACTTTTGACAAAAAAAAAAAATATTAGTTGGCTGAATCTTATCTTTGAGCCTATAACTTGATCATATGACCAATATGTCATGAAATCAATATGTCAAAATAATTTGGCGCAACAGAATAAGAAATTGATTTCTAATCAGATCTTTGATTATCTATACAAAATCGAAAACGTACCTTTTGGTGACGTAAATAAATAGTCAACCTGATCAAAGATACAGTGAAGTCAACCACAAGCTGCACAAGTGCCTAGCCTTTAAGGTATCCACATGAACGCCTTCTTAGGATCCTTATCAAGATTGATCAACACCAAGTAAATATGTTAAATCCACTTGACACATCGCCAATGTGAAGAAAATTATATAAAAAAAATTATTTTTCTTACTCTAATTTTTTAATGTTTCTTATGATGTATCTTGTATATCATGTCAAATCTTGGTGTTTAGGACTTATTTATAGAACAATAATTAAGACATCTTGTCCAACAAGAATTCGGTAATAGGTAACTATTACCTATTAGGCTATCTTACCAAATAAGATATTTGGTAAGTTTTAATTTCCTTTAAAAGGAAATTCTTCCACTATTATAATTACTCTATTTATTAATAAGTCCTTAGGATTAATCATCTCAAAAATTAATTCCATAATTATCACATAATTATTTAAATCAATTTAACCCAAGAATTAGTTCTATTGTGTGTAACCTTTTAGATTCCTAATCACTTGACAATAAATATAAATTATAATTTTAGAATTAATTAACTTTAATATAAAACTAACACAATATACCGTCCTCATCAATTGCATCTTGCAATTTGTAAGTAGCTCCGACTTTTTAACAATTTCTAATTGTGTTATCATCAACTACAAGTCTACATAAAAAATTTCCAGTACGATATTTACATATTGTTTTCACCAAGTAAAGGATGAATTTGGTCAGCCTCTCCAAGGTACATGATTAAGAATAAATTAAAGGAACGAAAATTGGATGCTTTTAAACGTATTATTTATTAGAAAATCAACATACCAATAAAAATATTGATGGGAATTTAAAATTAATCTTTAATCAGAATCTTTGATTATCTGCATAAAACAAGAACGTACATTTTGGTGATATTATTAGTAGTTAAACTGATAAAAAATAAAACGATATCAACTATAATTGCACATGCGTCCAGCCTCTAAGGTATTTATAAAAACACCTCCTTAAGATGTTCAACAGGATTGATTAATGCTAATGAAATATGCTAGTTCCACATGACACGCTACCAACATGAAGAAAACTGAATAATGATGAAAGAAAAATTCTTTTTCTCTCTCTACTTTTCTACAAACATTTGTTTCTTGCGTATTAAATCTTGATGTTAGGAACTTATTAACAAGGCAATTTTCGAGATTTCTTGTCAAAGAAAAATTTCTGATAATAGATAATCTATTATTATTTTATCAACTAAGATATTTGGTAGATTTTTAGTAGAGAAAATTCTTCCACCATAAAAATTGCTTTTTGTTGATAAGATTTAGGATTAATTATTTTACAAATTACTCCCATAATTATCACATAATTATTTAAATATTATAGGCTTCTGATTTATGCAAATTCAACAGCATTTATTTCGGCTTTGAGCACAATCATCTTGCTCTTACGTGGATCTAACATGAAGATCAAATGGTTCGTGCTAGTTTTGTCTGTGTCATGTGGGTGGCAAGGCAATTGGAGCTACAAGTTATGCCTTATCAATTGTTATGGTAGTGCCAAAGGACGCAAGATCAGCGGGGCAATTAAGTAATGCAGGTGAAATTGTACTTACTGTACCTGCGGTGTGGAGAGGTTGGGTGGTCATGGAGCTCTTAGAAAGAATTTATCGTTATTATCTGTACAAAGGTAGTAAGACTAAAGGTGGCGAAAATCATGGAGGAATTGTGATTCACAGGTTAAGGTTGATGAATAGAAACTCGTACACATAAATATTTACTTCATGTAGCCTACTAGTGTAGTAGGATCAATAAATGTGTTCTGGGCTCAAGCGAACCGAAAAAACAATGACATACTACGGGACCTTCAAATGTTGACTACGTGGCTTTTTCTTCTTGTCCAAGTGTTTTCAGCAATTTGGAGACTTTTTTGTGGACTTATATGAAATGGAGTCGGCTTGCCCCCTTTTTTAAATATCTCACAATTTTACTCATTCTTCTTCTTATATTTGACACCGATGAATTGAAAATAATCAAATCCCAAAACAACACGCAGGCTGGCCATATATCTTCCGCACTATAAATTTATCTTTCTCGTGGGGTCTCATTGGTATGGCAGAGCGACTTGGAATATAGTAGTTGTTATAGCATGACTATGTTTCCTCTTAAAATGAAACAGAATTCTCGTTCCTTTGTAATAAAAGTGATAAGATGTATATGCTATTTTTGTAGGAATGAGAAAAGAAACATTAAATTGCTTCCAGAGTTTGGGATGCATCTCCAGAGAAAAGAAAAATTGAATTGCTTCCAGAGTTGAAAAAAAATTCATCTTTGAAATTAGTTAATAAATAATAAAATGACAACTAAATTCATTTTGATGTTTAGTTTCATATTTTCAAAATTTTCAAGAAGAGAAAATCCATAAGAAATAAAGATTTGCCCTTATATAGTTTTAAGAAAATTATGTATCAATTACTCTCTCGCCCATATCATTCTAACTTTGCTCCCCTAATTTATAGTTTATTCGTTTTCTACGCTCCTAGATTTGTGGCATACTATTTATGATTGAATTAAACAAATTAAACTCTAGAATACACGCATTGTTAAGCAGGTCAAATTGAAATTCCCATGGGCCAAATTTCAAGAGCTAAATTGCAAATTGTGGAAAGTCTATCTTGGGCCTTCACAAAGTTCTAAAAAAAATTGAAGGGCCTTAATAATACTACTCCTAATAATAATAACAAAATAAATAAACAGAAGAATTGTTCCTTTTTTTTAGATGGAGAATAGCAAACGACGTCTCCCATACTAATTGTCAGTCTTATTTTCTAGAGGAAGTGCAAAAAGAGGGTATAGAATTCACAAACCAAAGATTGCAGACCATTTCTACAGTCCCTACAACAAACACGGGTTACTTTAAGTCTTGACTTTAAATTTTATTGTGCCTAAATTTAGAGTTTATGATAGATAGATTTGTAAGAAATTGGGGTTTATGATTCTTAAAATTTTAGAACAATTGATGCCTAATTATTACAAAGGGAATTTTAATTTTAGTCTATTAAAGAATAGGATGGAGTTTGGTGGTAATCTGACTAGGAAGAGGATTATGATCTTGGTTGTTGTTGTTGTTTTTTTTTTTTTTTTTTTTTTGGTTGGGGGGAAGGGGGGTGAAGAATTTGGAAAGCTAGTAACTTTGCTAAGAACGAAGAAGGAGGGGGAGGGAGGGGGAGAGAGATATGTTCATGCCATGGCTTTGAATAACCCTAGCACTGCATTTGATGATTGAAATTAATATGGGTCTCAACATGGGCTAACATTAACCAAGTAACTGACTAACGGTTGTTAAAACACTTACTGATAAAATTGTCAAGACACTTATTACTGTAAGCTACTTATTAAGATACTTAAAACTACTGTAAGCTATTTATTAAGACACTTCTGTAAATACTTATTAAGCCACATATGTCATAAAAACTACTGTAAATCACCTATGAAAACACATGTTATAAAATTATTGTAAGCCACTTATTATTGTAAGCTACTAAGACCCTAATTGATAGGCGATATATAAAGATCACCGTAATTCACTGAACATAAATAATATGTGCTATAAAAATCATTGTAAGCTACTTATTAAAACTTATCGATAGAAATAACTCATTAAGATACTTATTAATAAATGATATGTAAAAATCACTGTAAATAATTGAACATAAGCAAAATGTGCCGTAAAAATCAATGTAAGCCGCATATCAAGACACTCATTGATAGGCGATGTGCAAAAATTACTGTAAGCAACTGAATATGTGCAGGTAGCCTGTTCGACATAACATTTTCCTTTTGCTGAACTCTTTTGTACTGAAAAGAATTTTACACTAAAAAAAATAATCTTATGCAGCTTAGAACAAGTGCCAGTTGCCCACCTTATCTTTGATGGAGTAACCTTCCCCTTCTACTAAACTTTTTTTGTACTAACAAATATAATTTAATCGAATAACTATTTGACAATAGGTTTTATCAGATATTAAAATGTCAACATAGGATTTATCAAAAATTAAACACATGGATGAAGAAGAAATAATAGATTTTTTTTTTTCTTTTGGAGTTGGGGGAAAAAAAGATTAACATCTAGTATTGTTGCAAGATGCCAGCCAAAGGCAAAAATGGACAGCCAATCAACAGGCTAGCTATATCCCAAAAATTGCTTGGCCTGTATACGCAGTTACAAGATGACATGAGAGCCCAAACAAAGCTCTTTACTTTCTGGGCTTTCTGCACCATTTTCTCTCATTGAAATAATAAAAAAAAAAATTGGGAATTTTACATATTGTCAGTATCCCTTTTGGATCTTCATTAATGATCTATGAGATAATCAAATGAAATATATTTACTTTGTTTTCTTTAGTTTAGCTTACTCTTCTTTGTTTCTAAAATGTATAACTTACTTATCTTATCACAAATTATACAAAATTTTAGCGATAACCATTTGGTTGTTTCTCTCAAAAACTTTTCTTTAAAAAAATTAGCCAATTCCACACCTTTTATGGCTATCTTATTAGGTAGAGAGTTTTTTTCCCCTTCTTTAAAATTGTGCTTCTAACTCAACTTCTAAAAACAAAATTGCACTTTTAACCCCTCCCTTAATTTAATTTTAAAGACAAGTGGTATGTGTATTTGAGGCAATTGTTTTTCCTAATGCTGAAACTAGTAGCTTGGTGGGCGATACATGATCTTGAGTTGAGATTTCCAAGAAGAAAGCTAGAAAAAATTGATTACACCTCCTTAATTCCTTCTGAATTGTAATGGAAATAATCTTCTCCCCGAGATTTTGTTATACCGTTTGTCCTTGCATGCTTTGATTAGAGGTGTTATTCGAGTCGAGCCCAGTCGAGCCAAGTATTAGGCATTCGAACTCGAGCTTGTTTAATAAATAAACATGCTCAGCTCGGCTTGTTTATTAAACGAGCTAAATTTTTTGTTCGAGCTTGGCTCGTTAAAAAAACAGGAAGCTCGAGCTCGAGCTCGAACTCGAGGTTGGCTCGATTAACACTAAAAAGCCGAGCTCGAATGAGTTCGATTCGTTTAACACCAACAAATCGAGCTCAAATGAGCTCATATGAGCTCGACTCGTTTAACACAAACAAGTAAAGAGAGCGTTTGCAAACACAAACGAGCTCGTCTAAGATATGGAGAATAGGAGTAAAAAGACATTATTGCCCCTTGTTCACGAACACAAACAAGCGTTCGCGAACAAGGCTCGTGTTCGCTCGTTTAATAAACGAGCTTAATTTCTTGTTCAAACTCAGCTCATTTAGTTATACGAACAAATCAAACTCGAGCTTTCACGAGCCGAACCGAGCTATGTTCGCGAACAGCTCGGTTTGAATACCAGCTCTAGCTTTGATTATGTGTAAAACCCGGAGCCCACGTTCGTTTTTGGATCCCCAACATTCAAGGAAAATGGTCTGAGCAATACTCATTGATACATAGCTGTAACTTCTTCACAAAACCACATGATTTTATCTACACAAGAGTATAGCTGCCCAAGAAGAAACTGTTTTGAATTTGGCCATATAGGTATGGCTTAATAAAGATTGCAATGGACGTAATTAGTATTATCTTAGTTTACTGTGCACATATAATTGTCTGACTACAGTAATTAGGCAACGTTAGTAACAAAGATGCCAATGGATAGAGTTAGTATTACCTAGTGGTCTTTTAGGCATATATAGTGGCAAATTACCGTCTTTTTAAGTTTGTCTTAATTGCATATGTATATTTCAGTAACAATGACTTCCACTTTCTACAGCACTGATAATCATAGAGGAACTTTTGGAACTAAGCAAGCGTGTTTCACGTTGATTAACGAAGATTGAAATGACTTGATGGAGGGAATTAGATTAATGCTTAATTACAGTAAGCAATTTTTTTTATTGGGGATTATGGAATTTGGGAAGCTGTAGTGGCCTAAACAATAGGAAAGCATTTTGCAGGTTCCTCTTAATCCCTGGTATTTATTATGTAATTTAAACTAATCTTATTTGCCGATTCATCTTGTCTAAAAAACTTGTTCAAATTCCGCTTTAACAATCTCTTATAGGCACGCGATATGTAAAAATCACTATATGTCAATTATTGGTAGGCGGTGTAGAGATCATTGTAAATCACAAAATGTTAGGGTGTTAAAATATTATATGAATTATAGTTAATTTTCTCTTATTTTGGTCAAAGATTGTGTTCAATATTTTCATTTATTTACTTTTTGATATTTGGCATTAATGTAGGAAATTGTTGAGATACGCCTTAATATTGCCAAAAATTTCAGAAGACTATTTGATAGAGCATGACCACGATCTACCTATGTTGAGGTTCAAAAATTGTGAACGTCAATTTGGTAGGCGGCTATAATTGGAGGGTCTCACTTTCCTTATTTTGATGAATCTTATTGGAAGGAAATTTTTTTTTTTAAAGCTATTGGAAGGAATTCTTTATTGATAAGAATTGAAAAGAAAGACAAATTGGAAAGATGTTGACTTGGAAAAAGAACAAAGACAAAAAGGAAATTTGAATTTGGGAAGGAAACAAACAAAGAAGTGGCGTAAATTGATTGGTCAAAAGAAAGCAAAGAAACGTGAGGAAGACAAAAAGGAAAGGAAGACGTCTGAAATTCCACTTCTTCTTTGGCGGCTGGAACGCATCTTTTAGTTTGAGATTTCTTTTAGTTTTAGTAGTTTTTCTTTGGTTTTTCTTCTTTTCTCTCTAGACCAAAAACTTCTTGTTAATTAATTTTGGAGATTTGACGCCATAATACGGCCAAAAATTTCACTCTAGTTGAAAGATAATTGAAGCTCTACTTCATTTGCTTTTGGAGATTTGACGCCATAATACGGCTAGACATTTCACCCTAGTTGAAAAATAATTGAAGTTTTGCTTCATCTACTACTGTAAGATCTAATTATTTTTAATTATTTTTTATATTTATGAGTGTTTGTTTATTCTTTGTTTAAATTCCAAGGTGAATGAACACAATCATCTCGGAATGGAATGAACACAATCACCTTGGATTTTAAACAGAGTATAGATAAATACTAATCACCTTAGAATTTAAGCAAAGTATAGATAAATACTCATAAATGCAGAAAATAATTAAAAATAATTAGATCTTATAGTAGTAGATGAATCAAAGCTTCAATTATCCTTCAACTAGAGTGAAATGTCTAGCTACATATTATGGCGTCAAATCTTTTACCTTAGAGGTCAGGGTTTGAATCCTTCCAACTCTAATTTCCCATATAATAGTGTAGATTTAATAAAAAAAAATAAAGGCAACATGTTTTGGGTTGGTTAACAAAGATTGAAATAACTTGATGGAACCAAATTGTGGTTTGGAATTAGATTAATATTTGTTGGCATAATTAAACCAGCTCAAAAAGAATTTGAAATTTCCTATTTAATTGAGAAGTCATGTTATAGTTTAGTTTTTAGTGGTTTATATATTTGGGTTATTGATTATTATTTGTTAGTTTCCTATTGGGATTATATTCCCTATTCCAATTAGGTTTTTCATTATTCAAGATTTGTGAGTTATATATCGGAAACTTTGTTATATTCAGTTGAGAAAAGTCGAGAAAGTTGACAATTTAGAAAATTTCAAGATGAGGTAAAGGTTATAATACATGGTTTTATGATGGTCTCAATATGCGAGTCAAATGTGCTTTATTTTGTAACTTCTCTCATCCCATATATTTTT
This sequence comes from Mitragyna speciosa, assembly GCA_024721245.1. Lineage (NCBI taxonomy): Eukaryota > Viridiplantae > Streptophyta > Magnoliopsida > Gentianales > Rubiaceae > Mitragyna > Mitragyna speciosa. Next base: position 28,071,003 of record CM045559.1, on the reverse strand, counting down.
ATATGTGTTAAAATAAAATTTCATTGCATTTTTTTATGCTAACAATGTTCAATTACAATAAGCAATTTTTTTTTTTTTGGGAATTAGGGAATTTGGGAACCTGTAGTGACCTAAACAATGGGAGAGTGTTTTGCAGGTTGTCATTAATCCCGAGAACTTAGTTTATAATTTAAACCAATTTTATTGGCGATTCACCTTGTCTAAGAGACGGGTTCAAGTTCTGCTTGAACAGCCTTTTATAGATCCACGATATGTAAAAATCACCGCAAATCTCTTATCGGTAAGCGATCTGTAAAAATTATTACAAGTTAATTATTGGTGTGTAAAAATCACTGTAAACCACTGTACATATGTCAATATTCTGTCTGACGCAACCTTCACCTTTGGCTAAATTTTGTTTGTGTAAACTACTGAACATGTACCGATAGCCTCTCTGACATAATCTTCACATTGATGAGACGATGACATAGAGAAGAAAGTATACCCTTTGTCACTCCCTGGACCGATAGAAAAGGCAACTAGAAAGAGAACGGCTTATTAATAGCTATTCCTCGCTAAATTTTTTTTGTACAAGCCACCGAAGATGTGCCGCTGACCAGCCTTACCTTTGATGGTATAACCTTCCCCTTTTACTAAAGCTTTTTGTACTAAAAAATATTATTGAAGATCTATTTGAAAATGGGGTTTATCAGAAATTAAAATGACAACACAGGATTTATCAAAAATTAAAATATCGACATAAAGGGTAAAGAAGAATTTTTTTTTTTTTTGGGTTAGTGGCCAAAAAAAAAAAAAAAAAGAGGCTAACATCCGGTATTCTTGAAAGATACCAACCGAAGGCAGCAACGACCAGCCGATCTGAGGGCTACTTATAATGATGGGATAGAAAGATAATGTGAAAATTTTGACACAACATAAAGTGGAATGCCTATCGACATAAATACTTTAGTAAATAATGCACAATGCCTTCACCATCAACTCAAACGAGATTCTGTTCCCTGAGACGTAGTTAAAATCTGTTGATTTGCGTTGTTGGATTGAAATCTTATTAATAAGGGTTGTGAGGGAACTTTGCAGATTAATCACTTTCATCAACTTAATTTATTAATGACATATCACTTTCCACTCATCAGGTTCTCAAAATATTAAGTTCTAGTTTGCCAGTTCGCTATTGATGAAAAGCACTGTGCATTTAAGCTCCTCAATTCCCTTAAAAGGTGTGTTCTTATGGTTTTTTCAACAATCATTTTTCATACACGTTTCACAATTAGTCTCATTCTCGTGTCTCATAAATACACCATCCAAGAAATGCTATGGTGACATTTTCTTGAAAAATCTTCTAAATTCTTTTGATAAAAAATCCAACTCCACCGGGCTTATTTTTACCCAAATATAAATTTATAAATAAGCTGCAAATTAATTTCATACACCTATGTAACAAAAAAGGAGAATTCGATTCAATAGTTTTTCTTTGTCATTGTACTAGTCTAACTACTCTTCAAGAATGCCCGATTAAATATGCGTTGATCTAATCATAGTCATAATCGAGAAAAACAAATGATATTTTAGGAAAGCTTATGGATCCCTATTGAGAGTCAGGGTCCATTTGGTTGGATGTAAAATATTTCTCAGGAAATTATTTTCTAGAAAAATATTTTACATGAAAAATGTCATTTTCCTTACAATTTTCTAGTGTTTGGAAGACAGTATAAAAATCTTCTAAAATAGATTTTTTTAATACTTCAATATTTTAATATGATTTAAAAAGACCAAAAACAATTCAATTCATACTTGACAAGTTATTAGAGTCAAGTAGTTTAAAATTAGTCTATAAAGTAATATAATGGTAAAATATGTATAAATATGGGTATACTATTGTGAGACCTAAAATGATTTCCCTCCCAATTTTGGAATCAGCATTAAGATTTTTAAGAGAAGACTTCATTGTGCTATTCAAGGTCTAAAATCGTAGTGAAAGGAAAGAAGGAAAAAAAGTGAAAGAATAAAGATTGGGATTCTTATTTTTGTGGTGTTTGTATGACTAAAAGAAGAACAAAAAGAATGAAGAATAGGATTCTTCATTTTTGTGGTGTTTGTATGAATAAAAGAATTAAAAAAAAAAAGAGTAGACGTTTGAAAGGATAGGAAGGAAAAAGCAAAGATGAAGAATTCCAAAATACAGAAGGAAATAATTTTAAAATAGCTACCAGTTTCTCTAATTTCCTTTTATTTTTCTTGTCTTCCCTATCAACGCAGAAAATACAACCTCTAATTACACTGTTTTTTTGGGCTAATTTTAATGATCGTAGATATATAATTATTAATTTATGTAGATAGTATAATTGAAAATTCTTCCTTCCGCCCACTGTCTTTGTAAATGTGGCTTCTTGATTTGCTTCCATATGTTAATAAGGAGGGAGAGATAAAATTTCTGCTATACAATTCCTCAAGTCTTCTATGAAAGTGAATTCTGAAATTCAGCTTAGCTAAAACGTCAAATCATGTTATGAATGAGGTCAACATTCGTCTGCTGGAGGACTTCTCTTGTCTTTGCAAGTTGGAAGATACAGAGGGAAGCATCCACTGAATTTGGTGCAACTGGTGCAACTCGGTGCCTTACTTTTGAACAATTTTTTATATGCATTATGGACCAATACTAAAGGACGATTTCTTTTTTGTATGCGTTGTAGACTAAGACTCAAAATAATCACATGTCTGAAAGATTTTTCTTGTCTTTGCAAGTTGGAAGATAGAGAGAGAAGCATCCACCCAATTATTGGCACAACTTGGTGCTTCATTTTTAGGCAATTTTTTGTATGCCTTATAGACCAAGACTAAAGGACTATTTCTTTTTTTGTATGCGTTATAGACCAAAACTCAAAATAATCACATGCTCGTTTAAAGAAAAATGGTACATAAAAGCTATCTGTGGGCATAAAATTTGAATTGGGCCATGGTAGGAATTCGATAGAGTCTATTTCCATCACTATCAAAATTTATGTTACTTAATAAAGTCTAGTGCTTGTGAAAATATATGAATTTCCATATTCTTGTGCTCTGAGTAACTTTTTTTTTTTTTGGTTGAAGTAAAGGTATAGTCACAATTCAAAAATTTATAATAAAAATAGAAATCATTGTTAATAAATAATATAAAAATAAATTTATTCTAAAATTTTAAAGGAATGAATTTTTTTCAGAAGAAAGTCCGCATCATCCTTCAGACGTTTTGCTGCCAACATTCTCCATATTGAGCAGAATAGCCTTCGGACCACGTATGAGTTGACGGTGAGGTTGCGTGCCATGATTTCTTAGAAGATTTTTCAGGAGCTATTTTAAAATAATTGTTATGTATTTAGTTACAGTCATCAATCTGCATGAACTTTTTCAGTTTTTTTTTTATGTACTAATCCTGATTATCCTATTTTCTAAATTAGTCTTACGAATTTAGTTCTTCAATCATCAATTTGCATTTGAAGTTTAATAAACATAAAAAATGCAATAAGATATAGAGGGTTTGAATCATAAGAAGAGTGGGGAACAAAAATATAAAGATAAATGACATATTTTTGTTAATATCAGTGATATAGTGTGTTTTCATATTATGTAATCAACTCATAATTAAGATTCCATGGATGCATCGGGTTTTTAATGCTGGTCTTATCGATCAAACCTCTCAAAACCTCAATCCGGGTCAGTTCGCCTTTTTTCGCATGAAGTGGAATGACTATTTCTAAACTATTAAGGGATTACGTGTTCGATCAAGAAATTAACAAGGACGTAAAAGGTAATTTATCCAATCATAAGTTATTGTATAATTGCATTTGAGATTTTTTGCTTAAAAAACTTGAGTCAGTGTTAGATGTGATGTGCTTCTTTTCTCTTTGTGAACATTGCTTTGCCAATTTCGTGTTGTATAGAAATATGGAAAAAATTTTGTATGAATTCAATCCACATTTTGTAGACCTTGGGATCGTAACAAGACTTCCATGAATTAGTGATGTCCATATCATGACAACGTAATGGCTAAAAGTAGGAGGACCAAGAGGTTTCCAAAAGCATAAACATAGCGCGTAACGGTCAGCATAGACGTCACGTCCAAGTCAAAATCCGTGTAACTTTGCCACGTACTCACTTCCATCACCAAAAATGTACAAAAAATAAAAAAATAAATGCATATTTAAGCTTATCACATTTAACTACATATTTTTAATAAAATATATACACATAGTTGCAAAGATGATATATATTTTTATTATTAGATTGATGCATGCAAAAATGGTGGTAGTGAAGAACAACATATTTTTGCAAAAATAAGATAGTTATACATAATAGTTTTTCTTGATTATTATTTTTTTGGCACAAGTTTGTTTTCATTGTTGCGCATAACTGTCATGGGAACTTTCCATACACATACAAAATCAAATTAGAACAAAGGGATAATTATGACTTCATTTAATATTGAAATATATTATAGGCGATATATGACCTTGAACATTCAACATTTAATTTTTTTTATACCAATTGTAGTTTTACTATCAATCGATAGACACCTTTAACCACTTAAATAATTAACCATTTGACTTTTCATTTTTATATATGCACGTGCGTACGATTTATTTGCAAATTCTTTTAAGTGGATCATATAATAATCCTTTTATTTTACGTCTGTGACTGTAATCTTTCACATAGTTGTTTAATTTGTTGTTACATACACCTTTATAAGTCTGTGGTGCATGCTGGAAGCATTACATACGAGAGGCTTAGATAGAGAATTGGTGGGAAGAAATGGAGCGAGAACTTTATGATGCTGCAGTTGCTGGTGATGTTACCATTCTTCGAAAATTAATTCAAAAAGATCCACTTAGTCTTGTTAAAGCTAGTTTGAATTGTCAGGAAATGAATCCTCTGCACGTAGCAGCAAAGTTAGGGCATATCGATTTTGTAACAGCAATTTTACAAAACAATTCTAATATGTGTTTTTTTCCTGACCGATTTGGGAGAAATCCTTTACATCTTGCAGCCATCGAAGGCAAACTGGATGTCTTGGAAAAGCTGCTTGAAGCTCAGCCGATGGCAGCTCGAGAAAAGACCGTTGGGGGAGATACTGTTTTACATTTGTGCATCAAGTACAATCAGCTGGAGGCTTTGGAGAAGCTTGTCGAGACTATAAAAGATCACGACTTTGCCAATATGAAAAATGGTGATGGGATGACCGCGCTTCATCTGGCCGTTTGCAATATGAAAACTAGGCGAGAAGAGGTCAGGCCATTTCTTCTTTTCTTAAATTGACTGAGTAATTTTGTTGGCTGAATCTTATTTGTAAGCCTCTAACTTGATGATATGACCAATTTACCATCCTCATCAATTGCATCTTGTAAGTTGTAAGTAGCTTCGACTTTTTAACAATTTTTGTGATAGTAATAAATAGTTACTTTGTGTCATAGTTAACTACATATCTACATAAAAATTTTCCATTACGATATTTGCATATTGTTTTCACCGAGTAAAGTATGAATTGGTTAGTGTCTCCAGGGTACGTGATTAAGAATAAATTAACAAACACGGCATTCTAGAGGAGGGAACGAAAATTGCGTGCTGCTAAACATACCATTTATTAGAGAATCAACATGTTAATAACAACATTATTGATGGAAATTTAAATTTGATTTTTAATCAGAATATTTGATTATCTATACAAAATAAGAACATATCTTTTAGTTATGCTATTAGCAGTCAAACTGATACAAAAAATAACGATATCAATCACAGTCACACACGTCTAGCTAAAGTATCCAGATAAATACCTTTTTAGGATCTTCAACAGGATTGATTAAAACTAATGTAATATGCTAGTTCTATTTGACATGCTACCAACATGAAGAAAATTGAATAATGATAAAAGAAAATTTCTTTTTCTCTATCTAATTTTCTATGAACATTTGTTTCTTGTGTGTCAAATCTTGATGTTAGAAACTTATCATAATGCAATTTTCAAGACTTCTTGTCAAAGAAAAATTCCTCATAATATATAATCCATTATTATCTTATCAAATAAGATATCTGGTAGATTTTAGTAGAGGAAATTCTTCCACCATAAAAATTGTTTTTTATTAAAAAGTATTTAGGATTAATTATTTTACAAATTAATCCCTATCACATAATTATTTTGTATGAACTTTTAGGTTTTTAGTCACTTGGCAATAAATATAAATTGTAATATTGGAATTAAATTGATTTTAGGAAAACTAAGATCATCTACTCAGTCTTAGCAATTTCCGTGCAGCTAACTCAGTCTAGTTGACTTTAAAACAAATATGCAGACCATCAAATACTTGATAGATAAAGCTCAAGTAGATGTGAATGCACTGAATGCAAATGGGAACACCGTACTAGACTTTCTCCGGGGAGAAACTAACTCAGAAATTGCACAATCTCTTGAGGCTAAAGGAGCCAAAATAGGCAAGAAAATTCAAGGAGTGGAGTGGTTGGCAAAGACAAGGGAAGCGCTAATGGTTGTGGCGTCATTGATTGCAACAATGGCCTTTGCAGCTGGAGTAACCCCCCCTGGAGGAGTTTGGCAAGATGACAAGTGCTATAATGGCGCAAAGTTGTCAAAGGACTCAAACTGCACAAATGAAAAATATCCACATATGGCTGGAAAAGCTGTGATGGCACAAAAGCATCCAGAAGCTTATCGAAATTTTGTTCGTGCAAATACAGTAGCCTTTATATCATCTTTGAGCGTAATCTTGCTGCTCGTCAGTGGTTTGCCCTTCAAGCGCAACAAGTTCTTTATGTGGGGTTTGATGGTTGTAATGTGGATGACAGCTACAACCACAGCTATAACTTATGTCATATCATTTCAACTGGTGACGCCAGAACTTGATATGAAACAGTTAAGTCATCTAACTCCGACCATAGTCTGGGTGTGGTGCGGGGTGATGGGGCTACTACTTTTGGGGAATACTATTCGACTATTGAACAGGTGGCTCAAAGTCATTGGGGCTACTACTTTTGGGATTCGGGCTGTTCAAGCGCAAAAAAATCTTGAGATGTCTTCTGTGTAATGCAACACAAATCTTATCCCAGGGTGATCAATATTGTATAACTAGTTAGGTAAGAGTTATGGTGCAGCTAATTAATTATCGAGAAGTGAATAAAACCCACTTGTTTATGTAATATAGTCCTATATTTTTTGCTTCACCATGCGATTGCCCAGTTATTCTTTCATCCATGCTTCTCGCAAAAGTACGATGTTCCTTCCTTTCTTGGCAATCTCGTTTTTCTATCAAATTCTAATAAAAAAGGTAATCAAATTCTTACTAAACGGAATTTCGTCAAATTAACAATATAGCCATTTTATTTATAATTGTGTGCTTTACTCATCCTCGATTTGTTTGACTCAATCTAACATTGTATGGCAGTCAAAATTAAGGATTTTTAGAGGTTCTAGACATGCTTCATTATAGAACTTTCCCTTTTTTGGGATATAAAATTACTATACACACACACATATATAATAAATTTTTAAATTTCACTTAAGATTCATAGAAAAGTAGAAATCAAAGTGCGGCCATCTTGCAAAGTCCAAAGCACCGAGCAATGATCACGCCTAATATAATTAACTTATAACTCAAATATCATATACATAAAACATTACAAATAGCATTGCATCTAGCAATAATCACGCCTAATATAATTAAGTTATAACTCAAATGTTTTCTATAAAATATTACAAATATAGCACATTGGAACAACTTAATCAAACAAACAAGCTTTCAATATAATAGAAGACCTTTACCAAAACTTAAGCCAAGAAATTTACCTTTGCCTTTTAACATACCAAATATATATATTGGCAATATCTGTCAATTAAAAAGTTGACTCGGTTGACTCCTCCTGAAAAATAAGAGAGACACAGTTGAACTTTTAATAGCCGCCACTACATATGCAGGAAAATTCTTATATGAACCCAGTCTACTGCTTTACCTGTAGAACTTGTAGTTTAAAATAAAGCCACATAAGTATTCTTATATTACTTTCTTATATCAGCATGCATCACGATGATTATATGGCACTCTTTTATACCACAATATCCACATGCGAGGCATAAAATCGGTCCACCTAAGAATTTTGCACAAACGTGTGGTGCATGGCGCAATTTGGGACTTATATATGAGTGAGTGAATGAGTGAGTGAGTGAGCTAGTTAGAGTTAGACGAACTTATATTGCAGGAAATACAGTGTAGTGGATAAAAATCTTTTTAATGCAACAGTTGCAGGTGATACTAATACTGATACTGATACTCTTCACCAGTTACTTGAACAAGATCCACTTATTCTTATTAAAGCTACTTTGAATCGTGAGGACATCTGCATATTGCAGCAATGCTCGGAAATGTTGATTTTGTTCGTGCAATTATAGAACTTAATTATTCTTCTTCTTGCTACCATATGTGTTTGTCTCGTGATCGAGATGGCAAAAACCCATTACATATTGCCACCGTGTATGGCGAACTGCAAGTCTTGCAAATGCTAATTGATGCAAAATTTCAGGAGGCAGCTGTAGAGAAGGCAAATGGCGGAGGGAGCATTCTACATTTGCATGTCAAGTATAATCAGCTAGAGCTCTTGTTGATAATTCAGATTCTCCGTAGTTTCTCAATGCCAACCCCAATACTATTCATTAGGAATTGTCGCCCTTAGGAGCAGGAGCAGGTTCAAAAGTTCACAAATTCAGAGTTTTTGAAAGCCAAAGAATGAGGATGGCATGACCATACTATACCTGGCCACATACCATAATCGAGTTCCGGATGTACTAAATCTTTTCTTCTTTATTTTCTTTTTTTTTTGGGTTAAATTTCTCTTTTTCTTTATTTATGTCCAATATGCGAGCATACAGGCCTTTAACCTAACTACTGAAATTATTGTGGTGACAAAGAATTAGATCTGAAGACGTAAATTTTGTTGAACATTTTGTATAATTATTTGGCAACTTATTGAAAAGGCTTACTATTGAACCACCCAAAAAATTAAAAAAAGGACATTTTTTTTTTCTTTTTGAGCAAAAAATGAAAATCATTTCATTTATCAATCAGTTTGTACACATGAAGTTTTTACATCTTCAACCTACTACATTACTTTCCACTGTATGTACATCTTTATCAATACTCCTAACTCTACTTTATGATTGAGTTAAAAAACTAAACTATAGACCTCCCAATAATAGAAACATACATTGTTAAAAAGTGTTGAATTTCAATTATTTTCAAAGTTACAATATATGTATGGTTGCATATTTACTGGGTAACATGAAGCAAAATTCTTTTTGGACTTAAAAGAATACAAATAAGATACACTTTTGATAGAGAAATTGCACTTGAGATTTAAATAATAAAGGTGGGTACCGATAATTGAAAATTTTAAGAGCAATATGTGAGAAATGAACAATCATTTACTGGGGTTAAATGAAATTTTATTAAAAAGGAAAAAAGAGCGGAATCAGATTGAGTGGGAAGCTAAATGAAATTTTATTTAAAAAGAAAAAAAAAAGAAAAAGGAACGGAATCAGAATGAGTGGGAAGCTACAAAACTCTCCAGCACACAACTGATCATCCATGTTCAAGGCTCAAAAAAGCTCAACCTACATGGAGAATAGACAGTCATGAAATTATCATAATTACATGGATACTGGACCATCTAAAAGACAACAATAGCTGATTGATTACAACCTCGTTACCATTAATCCACATGCCACAACCACACAGTAGCAAAGCAAACTCCCACCTAGCACCACATACCTAAACTCTTTTCCTTCACCTGTTCTAGGTTTCATCAATTGATTGGCACTATTCAGAAGTACCCCATTGTTCATATTAGCCAACAAACCTCTACCATCTCAGTTTTCCCAAATTTAACCATTTTTAGTAATCCTACAACTTGTTTCACTTTCCTTAGCCAATGCACCCTACATGTATGTAGCTCAAGAAAACAAACAAAATTCATACTTTACTTTCACATTCAAAAAATAGAAAGATAGTTTTTCTTTTTTGGGAATAGTTTCCTTTTGCCACGCAGATTTGAAAAGGAGATTGTTTTGATGGACATGGGGTTTGACAATTCCATGCCTTCAGACATTCATGGCATGCAAGACATGATAGATGATGCCCGAGAATGAGGCTCAGCTCCCGTCGCGGGCCCATATTCGTGACACCAAAGCCGCCCCAGCAGATATCATCCTAACGAAATTTAAGGGTTCATTTGAGAGAAATTAATGACATTAAAATAGACGGGAAGGCTTCAAAAATAATTTTTCAGTCGACACTTCTTGATCAAAATATTGACAGATACAAATCCATTGATCATCATCATTTCATCATGATTCCTCTCATCGAAACTACCAACATAATTACCCAAAAATAGAAAATTATACCTTTCTTCCTTAACAAAATTTTCACTACTAGATAATTTAAATGCCCCACTACTACAGAAATTAAATAATTTATTCAATTCAAAAAATAAATTTTTATGATCATTCAAACCCTTTTCTTCAAATAATTTCTCAACCCCAATAAAATCCATGTTGTCAAACCAATTAACAATTTCTTCAATTTGAAAGCCTCAAGTCATCAATTCATTATCAATTTTAGCATTAATTTTTCTTTCAACATTGAAAGAGTATGATATAACCAAAAAAATTTCATCTGCAACTTTTTCTTCTTTCTCTACCAACTTAACAACTTCCATTTTCTTAGTGACAAATTCTTCATTTTCAATCACCCCAAATAATGTATCCAAATCAAAACTTTCAATTAAGTTAAAATTTACATGAACAACTTTTGTAAATTTATCTTCATTAAAATTTACATCCCATCGAAAAATAAATTTAAATTTTTCATAAAGATTGATAAAGGTTGATTTGTTTTAAAATAAATATCTCTTCAAATTATGTGAGGTACTTGAGAATAAAAGAAACAATTTTTTATAGATTATTCCACTCATTGATCTGAACATAATCTTGAAAAATAATTTTTTTTGCTTTTTCCAAATTTCTTCTGATAAATTGCTGGTTGAATCTCCCTTAATAATATCATCTAATACACATTGTTTGATATATTTTTCTTCATTATTTTTCCTTTCTGTTCTCTCTAAGTTACTAGAATAGGAGTACAAAATTTAACTTTCACCATTGACTAGATCTCTATTCATTATAAGCTCACAAAAAGTATGATACTTGAATCAATAAATTATTCTTTCTTCACTGTGTAATTTATTTAGCCTTGCTAGTTGATAACTCGACTAGACTTTTCAATTCTGCAACTCTATTGTAACCAACAATTCTGAGAGGATCCTTCACTGGTCTTTGCCTCAATACTTACAATCAATCCCAATTTGTGGGCTAATCTTCAACAACTGAATATCTCAGGCCAATTATGTGGTCTATCTCTGTCTTGGCACTCACAATCAATCCTAAATTTATAGGCTAATCTTCAATATTGAATATCCCAAACTAATTTTGTGGTGTAATACTGAAAAATAAATACTCTAGGGCAAACCTTGTGCCACTAGAAAACCCAGGTCTAAAATGGACTAAATTTGTAATCTGGTAAACTATCTCTAACAAGAAACTCCAATACTCTCGTAATAAATTCAGGCTATTTTTTTATTTTGAATAACCTTCCTATACTACAAAACTTTTTTGCTCCAAAAAATAATCTTATTGAAGTACTATTTGAAAATAGGGTCTATCAGACATAAAATGTCAGCATAGAATTTATCAAAAATTAAAATGTCAACATAAGGATAATTAAGATTTTTTTTTTTTGGGTGTGGAATTCGGGGGGAAAGAAAAAGAATAACATCCAGTATTGTTGCAAGATGCCAGTCGAAGGCAAAATCGACAGCCAATTTAAAGGTTAATTATATCCCAAAAATTGCTTGGGCCTTTATACTGATTTACAAGATGACCCGGGAGCCTAAACAACTGTCTGTACTTTCGGGGCTTACGGCACTATTCTCTCTGATTGGAAAAATAAAAAATAAAAAATAAAAAAAAGACCCGGGGAAATTTTGCATTTCGCTCCTGGATCTTTGGTGGTATCAGATAGAATTTTAATTTTCGATAAATATATGCGAATCGTGAAAAATTGTGAAAATAGTATAAATATGATATACTTTTAGAAAAAAAAATACTATATGAATTGTAAACTATTTTTGTCTGGGAAAAGTTGAGCATTCTCGAGGCATCAAAAAGTTTTAAGGATTAACCATAGCTTTGTTATTATAAAAGTTTTGTGCTTCTACTATTAGAAATTGGAGACTTAAGGAGAATAATTTTTTAAAATATTATGGTAACACTTTTTCCTCAACGTCAGTTTTTAATTCTGCCTTGATGAAGTTAATAGTTGCACTTAATGATGAAGTAAAAAGTTAACGTGAAAAATTTAACACAAAAGAAAGTGGATTTCCTACCTGCATAAATACTTCAAAAAATAATGCAGAAACGCCTTCATCATCAAATCTAGCACGTTAAGCGGTGTTGACGAATAATAAGTATAAAACAATTTGTACATTGGAATTATCATTTCAAAATTTAAATTCCTAGACCTCAAACAAGATTCTATTCCATGTGAAGTTGTCAAAATCTGTACGTTTGCCTGAAATTTAGCTTTAAATATTTGTTGAAGTGAAATCTTAGTGGTAAGGGTTGTTGAGGGGAACTTTTACAGATTAATCACTTTCATCCACTTAATTTCTTAAGATAGATTACAGTTTTGGTACAAGTGTTTGAGGCATCGATAGTTTCAATTCCTAAAGTCTAGACAAATGCAAATCTAATACTAAATGTTTTAATTTTTCAGCCCATTTAGTCTTGTTGACCAATTTTTTAAAAATCTTACCAGAATCTGGCCACATAATAATCACAAGCTGGTGACCAAAATTTTTAAAAAAATAGAAAAAAATTAATTGTCATAGTTTGTAATTATAACACTAATTTGAGTAACTAGTCTTTACTCAAAAATTAAATAAAAAAGAAAAAACTAATAAAACTTGGAAAAAGTTGGACAGGCTTGGCTCGAACGAAGTCACGCAAGCTATTCTCTCCACTCCCACTCTTTCTCTCTTCACTCTTGAGATCCTAAGACTGTACTTTAAAGAGAAAAATTTTCAATTTTGGCACTGGAAAAATTGAAGAAAGTTGAGGGATTTGAATTACTGGAAGAGAGAGTGGGAGTGAAGAGAAATAGGGGAAAATAGCTGTTGTAACTTAGTTTCATCCGAACCTTTCTGAACTTGGCTTTTTTCATTTCCTCACATTCTCATTTTTTTTTCCTCCGAATTTTGGAACCATTATTAGGATCTTTGAGAGAAGACTTCATTGAGAAAAGGAAAGAAAGAAAACAATAACAAAGGAAAGGAAGAGAAGTGAAAAGAGAAAGAATAAGAGTCTTCCATGGAAAATTTTTTCTTAAGAAAATAGTTTCCTGAAAATATAGATTTTCTTATCAAATTTCCAATGTTTGGTTGAACTAATAAAAATATTTCTCTACCTATCAAACTTCCGCACCCAATTTCTAAAAAAAAAAAAAAAAAATTCCACACCCAAGCATATATATTGGACCCCCTTGCCGTGGCCCACCATCTGCAACAACTGTAAATTCCCGTGGTCCCTAAACCAATCATTGCTGGGTTTTCTTCCAGACGCGCGTGTCCTGTTTGTTGTCATAACCCATGAATAAGCTTACTTTGGAGAAAATAACTAGAGTAACTTTTACTGAAGTTATTTTCCGTTAAATTGCGGAAAAATTTTGTGCAGTAAAAATATTACTGAATATTCTTGAAAATACTTTCAAACGTATCATGCTACTAGTTAAGTGATAACAAATAGATATTATGATGATCCAAAAAGATTAAGTATTTTAGCCAAAAACAATAAGTTTTTCCACTTCGTATTTTTGTCTGAAAAAAAAAAAGAAAAGTTTTTCCACTTCTGTCAACTCTCACTCTTTTACGTCTATGGATGGATGGCATATGATTCTTCTGAAATGTTAAAAAAATAGCCATTTTATTATGGTTTGTAAAATATCAATTGCACAAGTAATAAATTAACATTATCATTAAGTCATTAAGACAATAATCTTTCTAAGAGCAAGGAATATTCTCGTAACATCTTTATCAACGTGGGATCACCGCAGCCAAGACAAATGACTTTACGTGCTTGCACTTTGACCTGTTACTCTCCTCTCAACAATTTTCCAGTTTTTTTTGTCTAACCTCCTTGTTAATTACGTACTTATTCATACTTAGGAGGTGTTTGATAACACCACTTAATGTTGAAAATTAATATATTAAAAGCTTTTTGAATTCAGTGCGTTTAATAACGAAATTCCTTTATCACTTAATACATTAAGCACTTATTTAATTTGTATACAAAATTTTAAGTAAAAATTTTTCACTTAATTTGCTGAATTTTGATACTCTTTCCCTTCCCCTATTACACACACATACACACACTCACTCTCACACACTCACCTATGCACACACATATACATACTCTTCATCACATGCGCAATCTCTTTTTCTCTCTCACACACACACACTCTCTCTCTCTCTCTCTCTCACGTACACAAGCACGCACGCACGCGCACGCACACGCACACGCACACACGTACATTTTCACACAAATACACATATTCTCTCTCCCTCCCTCCCTCTCACACACATACACACATACTCTCTCTCTCTCCTCACACAGTTTCTCTTACACACATGTACATATTTTCTTGCACATACACTTTTACACACGCATATACACTTTCTATCTCTTATATACACGTACGCATACTTACATACATTTTTACATATATATACATACTTTCTCTCTCACACATAAATACACTTATCCTCTAACAATATCTTGCCTTCTCATATACATTATTAATAAATTATTTTAAAATTTTAAGATAAAATAATTATATTTATGAGGGAGATATTTTAATTCAGTGCATATGTTCAATTAATTATCAAACAGGTTAAACTTTATTAATTCAGCAACTTAATACTTTCACCACTTAAATTTCAGACTTCAGACTTCAGATTTCATATTTCAGTTTTACCAAACGGCACCTTAGTTTAACTTATAGTCAAAGATCAAGGAAACAAGATTTTTTCAAATCTCAAGATTTGAAATTATAGACCCTAAGGATCCCAATTCTACTACATCGACTAATCATGATTCATGCAATATCTCTGTATCAACATAATTAATTTCGAATCAACTGAGATTTGCAAGAAATCTTTTTACTGAACATGTTTAAGCCACAATACAAGAAAACATGCTGCCATTGTCTTGCGGAGAGTCGAACGGCGCAGTTGTATTGAGAGCTGCCCTCCATTCAACCACTGCCAAAGCATTTTCTTTCTTTTATTAGTTGTACTAATATTCTTTTTGGGGACAAAGAAATCGGAGTCTCGAATAATGTACTGAACTACTAGAGGCTATTTGGATAGCAAGAAATTGTAGCAATAAATAGTTAAAGAAAGGTGCCTTTTTTTGGTGTAACTTTCTTGTTTATTGTTTTATAGTTTTATGCTACATTTTATGTCATACAAAATTTGCAAGATTTTTAGAAAATATTTGTTAAACACAACCTTTTAGTCACTACTAATAGCTGTATTTTTAAATATAATCCTATTGTAAATATTTGTGGATTTTCAATTTAAGTCATGCCATCATGGTTATCTATGTGTAATCAATAAAATAAAATTACTTTGTAGAAATTATTTTTACGGAGATCTAACTTTGTTTGTTTGCTACTGTTTTTTTGAAAACATGTTTTTTAGAACTTTATATACGTTTTAACAATACAAAACCTTGTAATTTACTGAAGTACAGCCAAACATGGAAAATTATATAAAATATTTTTCAAAAACTTTTTCAATCCAAACAAACAAACCCTAAAGAATAGAAATCTCCATGTTGGTGTTTGTGCGAATAAAGAAAAAACTCAAAATGTTTAAAAAGATAGGAAGAGGAAAACATGGTGTATCTGAGAAGACGTAGCATTGCAGGACACAACGGGAACATGAACTCTCGTAAGAAGATATTACATATTTACATTGATACCCAAAACTTATTTATTTTGTTTTGATTCTTTAGATATTCTGAAAATTATAAATGCTCCCACGAACTTTCTCAATTTTCCTATGTTGTAGTCTTTATTATCCTATTTTATAAATAAATATTGCGGATTTAGTTCTACACTCATCAATTTGCATTTGAAGATTAATAAACGTCAAAATGCAGTTAGATTAGAAAGAAATTGAAATCATAAGAAGAGCGAGGAACAAAAATAAAAATATAAAAGGGATATTTTTGTTAATACTAGTGATATATTTATAAACGTGTTTTCATATTATGGAATAAACTCATAATTATGATTCCATGCATACATTGGGTTTTTTATGCTGGTCTTATTGGTTTGATCCCTGGGTCTAGTATTTTGATCAGTTCACCTAATAATTCGAATTTAGAAACACAACTTACAAATTAGGGTAAATTACGTTTTATTCTTTGATTTTACATTTCATCAAATAATGACCTTATAGTTTAAAAATGGTCAATTCACCAGTTCTTTTCATGTAAATGTAAAGTGCTAGGTATACCTTTATATCGATACTAAAATAAACGAAACTCTAGCTCCATTTTTTTATTCGATTTATCGGTCTCTGTCGCCTCGCTCCTCCCGCAACCCCCAAACCCATATCTGTTGCACTCCAGACTCTCTTTTGGCGCACATGTGAGTCAATTGTCATTACTAGAGGTGATTTTCATCCATTTTCCCCTTTACATTAAGATATAAGGAAGTGAAATGAATATTTCGAAATTATGGGATTATGTTTTCGATTGCAAAACTACAAGGGGGTAAAAAGTAACCTATCCAATGATAAGTTATTACATAATTATATCTTACTTCCCGTGAGGATAATTATATCTTACTTCCTTGAGGTGTAACAGAACTATAGATTAGATTTTGAGGTTTGACAAAAAGGCTCTGAAGTTAAATGACTTCTGACGTAAACACCTACAGTTTGTAATTTGCTGTGCACCTTACAGTTTATCAATGTTCATTGACTGTGACTTAGTGAATAAAAATATCTCTTAAATGTCCCATATATAACTCCCATAAAATTCTGTCTTTGTTCAGCTTTCCCCTTTCTCTTCTCTTATCATTTCAAATAAAAACCTTAATTTCACGTCTCGTTTTGCTTGAAAAACAAGTCATCACCCTACAACGGAACATCTCCATCTTTTTAACTTAAATAAAATGATAATGATTTTTTCATATGTTTTTTCAGTAGGTTGGCGGGTCGGACCCGACTGACCTGCAAAGAAAATGATTAACCAAGAAAATGATTAATAGAAAAATTAATCAAAATTCATATTAAATTGTGAATCAGAAAAAACCTTGACTTTTGTCATTTCCTAACATTCTCATATTATTTTTCTCCAAATTTTGGAATCATTATTAGGATCTTTGAGAGAAGACTTCATTGCGCCATTCAAGGTCTAAAATCAATGTGAAAGGAAAGAAAGAAAACAATAACAAAGGAACGGAATAGAAGTGAAAAGAAATAGAATAAGGAATAGAAATCTTCATGTTGGTATTCGTGCAAATAAAGAAAAAAAGCAAAATGTTTGAAAAGATAGGAAGAAAAAACATGGTGTATTGAGAAGATGCAGCATTGTAGGACACAAAAGGAGAACATGAACTTCCGTAAGAAGGTATTACGCTGATACCCAAAACTTATGTATTTTGTTTTGATTCTTTGGATATTTTGAACAATTATAAACGCTCCCACGAACTTTTTCAATTTTCCTACGTTGTAGTCTTGGTTAGCCTATTTTATAAATAAGTATTGCGGATATAGTTCTACACATCAATTTGCGTCCAAAGTTTAATAAACGTCAAAATGCAGTTTGATTACAAAGGGTTTTGAATCATAAGAAGAGTGAGGAACAAAAATAAAAAGGATATTTTTGTTAATATCAGTGATATAGTTATAAATGTGTTTTCATATCTTGGAATAAACTCAGAATTAAGATTCCATGCATTCATTGGGTTTTTTTATGCTGGTCTTATTGGTTTGATCCCTTGTCTAGTATTTTGATTAGTTCACCTGATAATTCAAACTTGGAAACACGGCTTATAAGTTAGGGTAAATTACATTTTATTCTTTAATTTCACACCTGATCATACAATAATCTTAAAGTTTAAAAATGGTCAATTCACCTGTGTCTTTTCATGTAAAGAGAAAAATCGAAAACAAGCACCTGTAATAACAACATTAGTTAAAATGCCAGGTACTCCTTTACGTCAATACTAAAATAACAACATTAGTCTCTCTCTGTCTCTCTCTCCTCACGTCTCCCGCACGCCCCAAACCCTCATCTACTGCACTTCAGACTTTCTTTTGGCGCACATGTGAGTCAATTGTCATTGTTAGAGGGGATTTTCATCCATTTTCCTATTTACATTAAGATATAAGGAGGTAATAGGTAACTTACCCAATTTAAGTTATTACATAACTATATCTTACTTCTCATAAAGTTTAACCGAATTGTATATTAGACTCTGAGGTTTGACCACATCACAAAAAGGCTATCTGAAGTTAAATTACTTCTAGCATAAAACATTTTAGAGTTTGTCAATGTTCATTGACTGTTTAAAGATTGACTTAGTCAACAAAAATATCTCTTAAACGTCCCATGATTTCCCTAAAACCTACCTTTGTTCAGCTTTCCCCTTTCTTTTCTCTTATCATTTCAAATAAAAACCTTAATTTTGTATCTCGATTTGCTAAAAAAAACAAGTCATCACCCTACAGTTGAGCATCTCCATCTTTTTAACTTAAATAAAACGATAATGATTTTTTCATATGTTTTTTCGTTCTTTTTATTTTATTTTATTACTAGTTCTTACTAAGTATTTCTCTTGTTGAGAAATGATTTATTTATTTTTCTAATCTAGCAATTGAATTATCAATTTTAATTAATTTCAACTCTATTTGTAAGCCTTTAATGCTAGGGCATATTTGTCATATCACTCCATCTGTTAGCTGGGTTTGGATAGTATCACTAATATTGAGGTAAATATAATTTGGTCAAACTTCGGGGTCTAATATATAGTTTGGTCAAAAGATAATGGTTATCCCAAAGAAAAAGTGATATGCTCAGGGGTGGCCCCTTTCGTATATCACAGGAGTATTACCCCAAAGATCGTATTGAAGAATCAGGCGATAATTTAATCCAAATCCTCCCGCTGAATTGGACCAAATTATCTTCAAAAGAAACAATCTCGTTGAACTTTAGACCCACTTTGATTCGTAAACCAAAGCAACCTAAACGTGGAGATTGGTCGCCTTGAATTTAACCCTTGTAGAAATCTTGAACCAAAGGATAAACTTTGCTAGATCGATATGAGCGAGTTCATTCGTCTAACCAAATTTATTCTAAGTACTTAATCAAAACAAGAAGAAAATTCTAAGCTAGGAGAATGGTCGCCATGGAATCACTCCAATAAGACCAAGAGTTGGTTCTAATCCAAGAACCCAAGACAAAGCTCTCTAAAAGAAAAAACTCAAATTTCATTAATCACAAAAATCATACTAAAATTCGTAACACATTTTTGGCCTATTTATAAGCTTACAAAAGTAACCTAAAAACATGCTAGAATAGTCTGAAAAATTAACTTAAGTTGTATCCTAACACAATAGGTAATTACTTAAGAATTACAACTTGTAAACTACTTAGGAAACTGAATAAAAGCTAACTTCTAAAAAAATAAAAAGAAATTCACCATAAAATAATAAATGGGCTGGGCCATCCCTCCTTGGACTGCATTGGAATTCAATCTTACAATTTTAAGGCCTTCAACTTGGGTCCATCAGACCTAGACAACTTGTGTGCATCATCTTTGGACCATATGCTACTTCTTGGGCCCTTTTTTTTTAATGTATGTTTAATCCAAGACCAAAACTCAATCTTCAAGTCCAATTTTCTCAATTGGTCCACGGATTCTCCAAACTCAAGAGTAGTTGAAAACATGAGACTCCTTGTAGAATCTGTCAAATCATAGAAATTGATGAATATTATTGATGAAACTTCCAAATTTGAAACGGGCGCTACCACGCACATATCAAAAAGAATAAAGAACAGAAATCTTTATGTTGGCATTTGTGTGAATAAAGAAAAAAGCTAAATGTTTAAAAAGAGAAGAATAGAAAAAAACATGGTGTACTTGAGGAGATGAAGGATTGCAAAACACAAAAGAAGAATAGGAACCTTCGTAAGAAGGTATTATATTGATACACAAAACTTATCCAGTATTTTGTATTAACATTTGTCCAATAAGAAAGGAGACTTACTAATGAAAACGACGTCGTTTGAACAGAATTTAAACAAAAAAATGAAACAAACGGCATTTCTCTGCTGTAAGAAAAGAATTTAAATTTTGCATGAAATATATACAAAACAAATTCTAATTAAATTTCAAGTTGCCTCTCAAATTAATGGCAGGATTATGACAAAAAAAGTATGTTGAGGTCCTCATTATTACTTTTTTCATTGCATTGTTCTTGGTTTAGGGTTGAGGAGATATCTTAGAGGTAGAAGCAGCCAAGTTATGTGATTAAATCTGACAAGAAAATCGAAGAGGAGTATGCCAAGATGTACAAAAAATGATGATTAAAAACATGTTCGTGGGAGCTTAAATCTGATGGATTGACTCAATTTTAAGGGCAGACTAAGGAATAAAGTTTGAAGAAAAGATCTTCTTAGAGAATCGAGATATTCTAAACCTGCTAATAAAAGGTAAAGTGAACGCGGTTGTTTAAAGTGTAGAGTTTTTATGGCATTTGTTTCCTTTCTGATGTTGTTGAATGCGCTGTTGATGTTTTGGATGTTGGTGTAAAAGACACTCTTAACTGGGTTTAGGGTCCAAAGTAGGGTACTACAATAATATGGTCAATCACATGGTCCGCTTCATGCGTCTGCTACCCAATTGCCTCTAACGAGTCATCCATTTCTTCGTCCTCTTAATTTTCAAGGTCTTTCGCATGGCTCAGTTATAATATATACATACTATAAATGGTTGACTTACATTTTTATTCTGATACAATTACAACGTTCTTCTGAATAATTACAAAATCAGGAACGTTACATTTTTTTACTACAAAGTTACTTTTGTCGTTTACAAATTTACACAATCCTCTAAGTGGACGCCTACTCTTCATCCGCTTTCTTTTGCCAGTCATCTGCACTCTGCTGGACGTCCGAAAGTGTCGTCCGGTATGTGTCCCCTACCATATTCTGAGCAAAAGTGCACTTTTTGTCCGTTTCCTTTTGCCGGTCGTCCGTAATGTATCGGTCATCCGGATATGTCATCCGCTTCCTTTTTCTGCTTGTCTGCATTGCTTAAAGCACTGAATAGACACTATAAACACTATGAACAGAATCAACTTACATTTCCTTTATGGAAAATTACATTTATCTACTCATAAATTACAAATTATGAGAAGTTACATTTTCACACTAACAAATTACGTTTTTCGACTGCAACCTTACAGATGCCTCCAACTATTCTCAACTCAATACCCATCATCATCCACTTGCATCCATGAAGGATCCAGATGTTGGATTGGCCGCCCGATTTGTTCAGGTGTCGTCTGGTTTATCATCCTCATGCTTTTTGGAATTTGCCGGCATTCTGGGCTTTTGGCCCATCGTCTAGATCATCGAATTCTTTATCCTCCGCATACTTTGTGGAACATACATGCAGATTACATATGTTTACTAACAATTTACATTTGTTTGTTGTCAGCTTATAATTGTTTTGTTTGTACGTCACAGGAATTGATCGCTGGGGCAGCTTATATGTTTACATGTTTAAGTTAGGCTGTTACATTTTATTGCTGCCATTTTATATTTTATCCTGATGTGAAACTTATATGACTTTAGTATTCTACCATTCAGTTACATTTTTTTGCTTGCATTCTACATTTTTTTCTGATACTTTGCATTTTCATTGTTGCAGCCGCATTATTTCTTTATGATTTTATGTACAAATTCTAAGTTAATAAGTTAATCTCATTTTACATGTTTCGAACATATTCACGGATACTCTGTACTGCCTTTTGGTTGCTTCATACAAGACATACAACATTCAATCAGTTGAACAACCTAAACACCGTTCTATGCAAGATATTCTGCATTGCATGTTCTGTGCGAGAACTTTGAAAGTTAGCATTGTCAACAAACGTACATATCAATTGGTGGACACAAATGTAAAGTATACATAAAATGTATACTGACAATTTCCAAGTCATTAGCATTATCTCTTCCGAGCACACCTTTAACTCTCCTAGGACATTGAAACACTAATTCCGACATGATGCATTACTTGTTCACGGAGTGAGTTCTGAGAGTGAGAAATTATTTCTTATGCAAACAGATGACTCTTAAGACCTTTGGCCATCGTACGTGCCAAGCTTACTGCGTCAAATTCAACCACGCATCTCATGGTAATTAATGGATAACGATCTGGCATACTGTGAGGATCTGGGAACATTGACGATCCTCTGGTGTTATTTTTTTCCCCATGTAATTCATTGTTTAGGCATATGTTAATGACAGTAGTTGTGACATCGCAGAGGGAAGCCTTTGAATCATCATAATGGCATTTTTATAAAATTATCAAGACACTTATTATTGTAAGTTACTTATTAAGACACTTAAATCTACTGTAACCTATTTATTAAGACAATTAGTTCTGTAGGCCACTTATTATTGTAAGCTACTTATTAAGACACTAATTGATAGGCGATATATAAAAATCACCTTAAGCCACTGAACATAAAGAATATTGCTATAAAAATCATTGTAAACCACTTATTAAGACTTATCGATAGAAATAACTCATCAAGATACTTACTAATAAATGATACGTAAAAATCACTGTAAATAATTGAACATAAGCAAAATGTGCCGTAAAAATCAGTGTGACACATGTTAAGACACTCATTCATAGGCGATATGCAAAAAAGTTGCAAAAATTTACTTTAAGCAACTGAATATGTGCAGGTAGCCTGTTTGATATAACTTTTTCCTTTTCCTGAACTCTTTTGTACTGAAAAGAATTTTTCACTAAAAAAATAATTTTATGCAGCTTAGAACAAGGGCCAGTTGCCTACATTACCTTTGATGGAAAACCTTTCCCTTCTACTAAACCTTTTCTGTACTAAAAAATATAATTTTATCGAATAACTATTTGACAATAAGGTTTATCAGATATTAAAATGTCAACATAGGATTTATCAAAAATTAAACATATGGATAAAGAAGAAACAATAGACTTTTCTTTTTTTTTTTCTTTTGGAGTTTGGGGAAAAAAAGATTAACATCCAGTATTGTTGCAAGTTGCCAGCTAAAGGCAAAAATGGACAGCTCAATCAACAGCCTAGTTATATCCCAAAAAGTGCTTGGGCCTGTACTTTCTGGGCTTTCTGCACCAATTTCTCTTGTTGAAAGAATTAAAAAAAAAAAATGGGAATTTTACATATTGTCAGTGTCCCTGTTGGATCTTCATCAATGATCTATGAGATAATCAAATGAAATGTATTTACTCTGTTTTCTTTAGTTTAACTTACTCTTTTTTGTTTCTAAAGTGCATAACTTACTTATTTTATCACAAATTATACAAAATTTTAGCGATGGCCATTGAATTCTTTCTCTCAAAAACTTTTCTTTAAAACGGATTAGCCAATTCGACACCTTTTATGGCTATCTTATTAGGTAGAGAGTTTATTTTTTCCCTTTTTAAACTTGTACTTCTAACTCACCTTCTAAAAACAAAATTGCACTTTTAACCCTCCCTTAATTTAAATTTAAAGACAAGTGGTATATTTATTTGAGGCAATTGTTTTTCCTAATGAAGAAACTAGTAGCTTGGTGGGCGATACATGATCTTGAGTTGAGATTCCCAAGAAGAAAGCTAGAAAAAATTGATTACACCTCCTTATTTACTTCTGAATGGTAATGGAAATAATCTTCTCCTCGAGATTTTGTTATAGCGTTTGTCCTTGTATGCTTTGTTTATGTGTAAAACCCAGAGCCCACGTTCGTTGCTGATACGTAGCTGTAACTTTTTCTACACAAGAGTTTAGTTGCCCAAGAAGAAACTGTTTTGAGTTTGGCCACATAGGTATGGCTTAATAAAGATTATAATGGACATAATTAGTATTATCTTAGTTTGTTAGGTACATTTAATTGTCTGACTATAGTAATTAGGCAACGTTAGTCAATAAAGATGCTAATGGATAGAGTTAGAATTACCTAGTGGTCTTTTAGGCATATATAGTGACAAATTACCATCTTTTTAAGTTTGTCTTAATTGCATATGTATATTTCAGTCACAAGGACTTCCACTTTCTACAGCACTGATAATCATAGAGGTACTTTTGGAACTAAGCAAGCGTGTTTCACGTTGGTTAACGAAAATTGAAATGACTTGATGGAAGGAATTAGATTAATGTTCAATTACAATAAGCAATTTTTTTTTTTTGGATTATTGAATTTTGGAAGCTGTAGTGGCCTAAACTTTTGCAGGTTCCTCTTAAACGCTGGTATTTATTATGTAATTTAAACTAATCTTATTTGGTGATTCATCTTATCTAAGAAACTTGTTCATCAAGTTCCGCTCTAACAATCTCTTATAGGCACGCGATATGTAAAAACACTATATATCAATTATTGGTAGTCGTTGTAAAGATCATTGTAAATCACTAAACATGTGCGCATATGAGCCATTGAACATTTGCCAGAGACCTACCTTACGTTAGATGGAAAAACCTTCCTCTTTTACTAATTTTTTTTACACTAAAAAATAATCTTATTGATGAACTATTTGAAAATAGGGTTTATTGAAATTAAAATGAAAATATAGGATTTATCAAAAATTAAATTGCTAACATAAAGGATAAAGAAGAAAAAAATAATATTTTTGGGATAGGAAAAAGGAACCCGGCAGGGCGGGGAGGGAGGGGTGTTAAAAGATGCCAGCCGAAGGCAAAAATGGCCAGCTAATCTAAGGGCTAATTATAATGACGGGATAGAAAGTTAATGTGAAAAATTTGACACAAAATAAAGCGGAATGCCTTATAGACATAAATACTTAAAAAATTATGCACAAACGCCTTCTTCATCAACTCTACCCTGTTAAGCAGTGTTGTAAATATTAAGTATTAGCAATTTGTATGTTGGAATTATTGTTTCAAGATTTAAACATCCCTAAACCAAGCCTCAAGCAAGATTCTATTTCATGGAATTTGTATGTTGGAATTATTGTTTCAAAACCTGTAAATTTGCCAGAAATTCAGCCTTAAATATTTGTTGAGTGAAATCTTATTGGTAAGGGTTGTTGAGCGGAACTTCACTGATTACTCACTTTCATCAACTTAGTTTCTTAATTATGTCAATTTCTACACATCAGGTTCTCACAATATTAAATTGTAGTTTGCTGGTTCACTACCGGTGAAAAGCAATGTACATTTAAGTAGGGGTGGGTAAAAATAATCAAAAAATAAAAAAACTACAGAAATCGGTTCATTCCAAAAAAAAAAAAAAAACATGTGTGTGTAACTGAACTGATCTCTAAAAGTAGTTAGGTTTCTGCATTTATAAAAGCTGTCTAATTTCAGGTATCAATTTTTAAAAGTCACAGTTAACTAAACTAGTCTACGTATATATCTTAAAAGCTAATTTATTTAAATATTATACAGGATTTAAGGAGCATTAAATCATTTCATTTTCAAGTCTAAAATAATTCAAAAACCTATAATTATATTTGATTTTTCTTTCTATTAATGTTTTGATTTGTATATTATCTTTTTTTATATTCTAATTATCATACATATTCTTGATATACTAACTAAAAAATAGCATTCATATAACTTAGATGCAGAATATGTAAGACAACTCAAGTATTTTTTTTTTTTTTCACTTGTGTTGTGAAAATTTTAATTTGTAACTATTTTATTTAAAAAAATGGATGCACGATTTTTTATTTATAATTTTAACTATTTTGCAAAGTAATTGAAATTTTCATAAGTAATTTTTTATTTTTAAGTTTGAATAAGTATTTATTTTGTAACATTCTGATCTATTTTATTAAATTAATTTAATAATATGTAGTTATGGTTACCTGTGGTACCTGACCTTTTTTAATAGGGTAATTGATTACATGGTTAACTAGCTAGTAAGAGTCGAATGCGATTAGCAAAGTAGGTGAATTGGTACAACCAGTTTTGGATCAAATATTAGGTGTATGGACACCGGTACCTCTACATTCAAGCTCCTCAATTGCCTTAACAGTTTTGTTCTTATCATTTTTTTCCAAAAATGATTTTTCATACACATTTCACAATTAGTCTTATATCTCATAAATACACCACACCAAAAAAAAAAAAAAAAATGCTACGGTGACATTTTCTTCAAAAATCTTCTGAATACTTCGATTAGAAATACATCTCCACCAGACATATCTTTACATATATAAATGAGCTACAAATTAATTTTACACACCCATTTCACACAAAAGGAGAATTTGGTTGAATTTGGTTGAATAGTTTTTCTTTGTCGTGGTCTAACTAGTCTTCAAGAATCCATAATTAAAAAATACTTGTCAACCCAATCATAGTCATATTCGACAAAAACGCACATATTGTACCTAATACTCATTCCGTTCGTTGTTGGATCCCTCAAGTTTCAAGGGAAATTGTCCGAGCAATACTCGTTGATACAGAGTGTAACTTTTTCTCAAAACCACATGATTTTATCTACACAAGAGTTAGTGGCCTAAGAAGAAACTGTTTTGAGTTTAGCCATATGGGTATGGCTTAATAAAGATTATAATGGACATAATTAGTGTTATCGATATAATTAGTATTATCTAGTTTGTAAGGCACATATAATTGTCTCACTATGGTAATTTGGCAACGTTAGTAATAAAGATGCTAAGGATAAAGTTAGCATTGCCTAGTGGTCTTTAAGGCACATGTAGTGACAAACTACCATCTTTTTTAAGTTTGTCATAATTGCATATGTATAAAATCAAAGGGAAAGGAAGGAAGGAAAACAATAGGAAGCCGTCAAGGATAGAACCGAAATTCCAAGAGATGGGGACGAGATGTTCCTGGAATCCACACAGCACTTGTTTGATGGGGGCCGGGGGGGTATACTTGGGTAAAAATATATAGATAAACTACCAGCTTTTTCAAGTTGTCATAATTGAATATGTACATTTTAGTGACAACGACTTCCACTTTCTACAGCACCGACACTCATAGAGGTACTTTTGGAACTAAGGCAGAAACGGATAGGAGGGTTAAGTTGACAAAATTTTATAATTCTATTTCAAAAATCAGAGTTCGAATCTGATTAATTTTGATTCTCCATGTAATAGTGTACGGTTAATAAATAAAAAAAAGGCATTATGTTTTAGGTTGGTTAACGAAGATTGAAATGACTTGATGGAACCAAAATTTGGGTTGGAGTTAGATTAATGTTTGTTGGCATAATTAAATCAAACTCAAAAAGAATTTGAAATTTCGTATTTAATTTAGAAGTCATGCTATAGTTTAGTTTTTAGTGGTTTATATATTTGACTTATTGATTATTATTTTAGTTTCCTATTGGGATTATATTCCCTATTCCAACTAGGTTTTTTATTATTCAAGATTTGTGGGTTATACATAGGGAACTTTGTTATATTGAGTTGGGAAGAGTCAAGAGAGTTGACAATCTAGAAAAATTTTAGATGAGGTAAAGGCTATAATACCGTGGATTTATGATGGTTTCAAGATGAGAGTCGGATGTACTTTATTTTGTAAATTCTCTCCTCTTATATATTTTTATATGTGTTAAAATAAAATTTCATTGCATTTTTTTTATGCTAACAACGTTCAATTACAATAAGCAATTTTTTTTTTTTGAACTAGGGAATTTGAGAAGTTGTAGTGGCCTAAACAATAGTAGAGTATTTTGCAGGTCCTCATTAATCCCGGGAAGTTATTATATAATTTAAACTAATCTTATTGACGATTCACCTTGTCTAAGCCAGGGGTTCAAGTTTTGCTTGAACAACCTTTTATAGATACTCGATATGTAAAAATCACCGCAAATCGCTTATTGGTAGGCAATATGTAAAAATTACTGCAAGTTAAGTGTGTAAAACTCACTGTAAACCACTGTGCATATGTCAATAGTCTGACATAACCATCACCTTTCACTAAATTTTTTTGTATAAACCACTGAACGTGTACCGATAGCCAGTCTGAAACAATCTTCACAGTGATGAGACGGTGACATAGAGAAGAAAGTATACCCTTTGTCACTCCCTGGACCGATAGAAAAGGCAACTAGAAAGGGCACTGCTTATTAATAGCTATTCCTCACTTTTTTTTTTTTTTTTTTTTTTGTATAGGCCACCGGACATGTGCCACTGACCAACCTTACCTTTGATGGAATAACCTTCCTCTTTTACTAAAGTTTTTTGTACTAAAATTATTGAAGATCTATTTGAAAATGGGTTTTATCAGAAATTAAAATGACAAATAGGATTTATCAAAAATTAAAATGTTGACATAAAGGATAAAGAAGAAAAAAAAAATTTTTTTTGGGTTAGGAGGAAAAAGAAAAGAGGTTAACATCCGGAATTGTTGAAAGATACCAGCCGAAGGCAGAAACGACCAGCCGATCTGAGGGCTAATTATAATGATGGGATAGAAAGATAATGTGAACAATTTGACACAACATAAAGTGGAATGCCTAGCGACATAAATACTTTAGAAAATAATGCACAGACGCCTTCACCATCAACTCTACCACGTTAAGCAGTGTTGATTAATATTAAGTATTATGTAGATTTGAAATTATTATTTCAAGATTTAAACATCCCTAAACCAAGCCTCAAACAAGATTCTATTCCATGAGTAGTTGTCAAAATATGTTCATTTGCCAGAATTTCGGCCTTTAATATGGGTTGTGAGGGGAACTTTGCAGATTATTCACTTTCATCAACTTAATTTATTAATGATGCATCACTTTCCACTCATCAGGCTCTCAAAATATTAAGTTCTAGTTTGCCAGCTCGCTATATTGATGAAGAGCACTGTAAATTTAAGCTCCTCAATTCCCGTAAAAGGTGTGTTGTTATGGTTTTCTTAAAAATCATTTTTCATAGACGTTTCACAATTAGTCTCATTCTCATATCTCATAAATACACCATCCAAGAAATGCTATGGTGATATTTTCTTGAAAAATCTTCCAAATTCTTTTGATAAAAAATCCAACTCCACCGGACTTATTTTTACGCACATATATTAAATATATGAATAAGCTGCAAATTAATTTCATAGTTTTCTTTGTCATTGTACTAGTCTAACTACTCTTCAAGACTCCCTGATTAAATATGTATTGATCTAATCATAGTCATAATCGAGAAAAGCAAATGATATTTTAGGAAAGCTTATCATCACTATTGAGAATTAGGGTCCACTTGGTTGGATGTAAAATGCTTCTCAGGAAATTATTTTCTAGAAAAATATTTTATATGGAAAATGTCATTTTCTCCACAATTTTCTAGTGTTTTGGATGATTTAGTATGAAAATCTTCTGAAATAGATTTTTTTATTACTTTTAATATTTTTAATATGATTTAAAAAGACTAAAAAAATTCAATTCATACTTGACAAGTAATTAGAGTCAAGTAAAGATTATTTTTTTAAAATTAATCTATAAGATAATGTAATGGTAAAGTATGTATAACTGTAGATGTATTATTATGGGACCCAAAATGAAGAGAAAATAAGTAGATAAGAATTAAAAACAAATATTAGTTCGGTAAATGAAAGTAGAAATATAGGTGCTTAAAGTTTAATTTCACTCTTGAACTTCTCAGAAAATAACTTACAGTAATTAAGTCTATAAGTTATTTATAGCTAGAGAGAGCAAATTGAAAAATATTTTACATAAACAAATATTTTTTTATTTTGACACTCAGAAAAATTTTGAAAATAAAAAATATCTTCAGTCTAACCAAATGAGCTCTTATTGTGTGGTTATTTGCCAGATTTCCTTGTTTATCACATGAAATTCTCTAAATTGCCTTTTAAGTAGTGATTTCAAACTAGATTCAGATCAACAAGTTAAATCATGAAGCGGTTGAACGTCTGATTCGAGTGTGTATGTTATAGAACTCGCTTTGGCAGAAAATTTTATCAAAATTCATAGTAAATTATGAATAAGAAAAAAACTCGGCCGTTTTGATTTCCTAAACCTCTAAGATTTTTTTTCCTCCAAATTCTGGAACCATTATTAGGATCTTTGAGAGGAGGCTTCATTGTGCCATTCCTTATCAAAAGCCAAAGTGAAAGGGAAGAAGGAAAACGATAACAAAGTTATCCTTATCCGTCAAGGATAGATACCGAAAATCGAAGAGATGGGGCCGAGATGTTCCTGGACTCCACCCTCCATTTGTGTTCTGAGGAGGTATACGTTGGATATGCTTGGGTAAAGATATATAGACAAACTACCATCTTTTCCAAGTTTGCCATAATTGAATATGCATATTTTAGTGAAAACGACTTCCACTTTCTATACCACTGATAATCATAGAGGTATTTTTGGAACTAAGCAAGCACCTTTGACGTTGGTTGACGAAGATTGCAATGACTTGATGGAACCAGAATGTCGGCTGGCATTAGATTGAAATGCGGTTGGTCTAACATTTCTAGTGTCTCTCTTCATTAATCTAACTTTAACTACAGAAAAAAGAAAAAAAAAATCCTTAGTTGTGAGAAAGAAAAAATAGAGAGGGTAAAGATTTGAGTGGTATGTACTTGAGTCCCACGTCAAAAGAGTAAGCAAAAAAGTGTTTAGATTTTAGTTTCGTGGGCTCTTCTCCAGTCAACAATTACTGGATAGTTGAGTTTTGTGAACTTAGGCTTAGTGTTAACTTAACTGTTTAGTAGTTGAGAGGAAGAAAAAATAGAGTGGGTAAAAATTTGAATGGTATGTAACTTGAGTCCCACATCGAACGAGTAAGCGAGGGAGATTTGAGCGGTATGTACTAGAGTCCCACATCAAAAAAGTAAACGAAGAAGTGTTTAGATTTAAGATCCATGGGTTCTCCTCCCGCAACTGTCTAGGTGGTTGAGCTTTGTGAGTCTGACTTAGATTTGAGTGCTAACTTAACTACTTAGTCACTAAGTTTTACATTTTCGGTGTCTCTCTCTGTCCATTAATATAATTTTGATTATGGAAAAAAATTTTAATTTTTGGATTATGTACTTTAGGAAGCCGTAGCGACCTAAATAATAGCAGAGCATTTTGCATGTTCCTATTGATCCCGAGTATTTATTATGTAATTTAAACTAATATTATTGGCAATTCACTTGTCTAAGATACTTGTTCAGGCTCTACTCTGGCAATGTCTTATAGGCACGATATATGTAAAAATTACTGTAAGTCGCTTAATATAAGCAATATGTAAAAATCACTATAAGTCAATTATTGGTAGGCGGTGTATGAAAATCATTATAAACTATTGAACATGTGTCGATAGCATGCGTGGCATAACCATCACCTTTCACTAAATCTTTTTGCATAAACCATTGAACATGTGCCAGTAAGCTGCCTTACATTTGAAGGAATAACCTTCCCCTTTTACTATTTTTTTGTACTTAAAAAAAACCTTATTGATGAACTATTTGAAAACGGGGTTTATCGAAATTAAAATGACAACATAGGATTTATCAAAAACTAAAATGCCAACATAAAGGATAAAGAAGAAAAAAATTAATTTTTTTTAGGTTAGGAAAAAGGAAGAGAGGGAAAAGAGACATGATGTTAAACATTCGGTATTGTTGAAAGGTGCCAGCCGAAGGCAAAAATGGCCAGCTAATCTAAGGCCTCATTATAATAATGGGATAGAAAGTTAACGAAACAAATTCGACACAACATTAATTGGAAAGCCTTCCGACATAAATAATTAAAAAATAATGCACAAACGCCTTCATCATCAATTTTGCCACGTTAAGCATTCCTGATTAATATTAAGTATTAACAATTTGTACATTGGAATTATATTTTAAGATTTAAACATCCCTAAACCAAGCCTCAAACAAGATTCTATTTCATGCGAAGAAGCCAAAATCTGTAAATTTGCCAGAAATTCAGCCTTAAATATTTGTTGCAGTGAAATCTTATTGGTAAGGGTTGTTGAGAGGAATTTTACAGACTAATCAATTTCATCAACTTCATTTCTTAATGATATATCACTTTCCATTCATCAGGTTCTCAAAATATTAAATTTGAGTTTCCGGTTCGCTACTATTGAAGAGCACTGTGCATTTAAGCTCCTCAATTCCCGTAAAAGGTATGTTCTTATGGTTTTTGTCAAAAATCATTTTTCATACACGTTTCACAATTAGTCTCATTCTCATATCTCATAAATACACCATCCAAGAAATGCTATGGTGATTTTTCTTGAAAAATCTTCTAAATTCTTTGGATAAAAAATCCAACTCCACCGGACTTATTTTTACCCACATATAAATAAGCTGAAAATTAATTTCACACACCCATGTAACACAAAAGGAAAATTCGGTTCAATAATTTTCTTTGTTATTGTATTAGTCTAACTGCTCTTCAAGATTCCCTGATTAAATATGTGTTGATGTAATCATAGTCATAATCGAGGAAAGCAAATGATATTTTAGGAAAGCTTATGCATCACTATTGAGAGTTAATGTATGGTTGTTTTCTAGATAGTTTTCCCTTGTGTATGCACCTGAAATTCTCTAAACTTGCCTTTTAAGTAGTGATTTTAAACTAGATTCGTTTGAACTAGTTAAACCAGGAAGCAGTTGAACATTTGATCCAAGTATATACGTTATAGAACTCGCTTTGGCAAAAAAAAAATTGATTAAAATTCATAGTAAATTATGAATAAAGAAATCTTGGTTTTTTTTTTTTTTCAATTTCTGACCCACTAAGGGTTTTTTTTTTTTTTTTTTTTTTTTTTGGTCCAAATTTTGTAGCCATTATTAGGGCCTTTGAGAGAAGACTTCATTGTGCCATTCCAGGTTTAAAATCAAAGTTAAAGGAAAGAACGAAAACAATAACAAAGGAAGGGAAGAGACGTGAAAATAAAAAGAACAAAGAATAGTGAATTTCATGCGGGTTTTTGTGCGAATAAAGAAAAAAGGCAAGACGTTTACAAGAATAGGAAGAGAAAAACACAGTGTGTTGGAGAAGAAGCATGAACGTTTGTAAGAAGGTACAACATTGGCACGCAAAACTTATCTAGTATTTTGTTTTGACTCATTGGATATTTTGGACAATTATAAATGCTCCCACGAACTTTTTCAATTTTTTTCTATGTTGTAGCCTTGATTATCTAATTTTATAAATAGGTATTGCGGATTTAGTTCTACACTCATCAATTTGCATTCGAAGGAAGATTAAAGAAGATTAATAAATGTCAAAATGCAGTTAGATTAGAAAGGGTTTTGAATCGTAAGGAGTGAGGAACAAAAATAAAAAGATAAACGGGATATTTTTGTTAATATTAGTGATATAGTTATAAATGTGTTTTCATATTATGGAATAAACTCATAATTAAGATTCCATGTATACATTGGGTTTTTAATGCTGGTCTTACTAGTTGGATCCCTGGATCTAGTATTTTGATCAGTTCACCTAATAATTCGAATTTAGAAACACGCTTATAAGTTACGGTAAGCTATATTTTATTCTTTAATTTCAATTTGATCATATAATAATCTTACAGTTTAAAAATGGTCAATTCACCTGTGTCTTTTCATGTAAATGTAAAGTGAAAAATCGAAAACAATTACCTCTACTAACAACATTATTAAAATGCCAGCTGTACATTTACATCGTTACAAAAATAAACGCAACTCTAGCTCCATTTTTTCCACTTATTAGTCTCTCTCTCCTCGTTCCTCCCGCAGCCTCGAGCCCTCATCTACTGCATTCCAACTCTCTTTTGGCGCTCACGTGATTCAATTGTCATTACTAGAGGTGGTTTTCATCCATTTTCCACTTTACATTAAGATATAGGGAGGTCAAATGACTATTTCCAAATTATGGGATTATGTGTTCAATGGCAAAACTACGAGGTAAAAGGTAACTTATTTGTTACGTAATTATATTTTATGGGTTTAACCAAACTATAGATTAGACCCTGAGATTTTATTATATTACAGAAAGGCTCTGAAGTTAAATAACTTCTACCATAAATGCCTTACAGATTGTCAATGTTCATTGACTGTTTAAAAATTGACATAGTCAACAAAAATACCTCTTAAATGTCCCCAAAATTCCCATAAAATTCTATCTTTGTTTAGCTTTCCCCTTTCTCTTCTCTTATCATTTCAAATAAAAACCTTAATTTCACATCTCGTTTTACTTAAAAAACAAGTCATCACCCTACAGTTGAGCATCTCCATCTTTTTAACTTAGATAAAATGATAATGATTTTTTCATATGTTTTTTCTTTCCTTTCTATGTTTTAATTTGGTTACTACTTCTTACTACTTAGTATTTCTCTTTCTGAGAAATGATTTATTTATTTTTTCTAATCTAGTACTTGAATTATCAATTTTATTTAATTTCAATTCTATTTGTAGATCTTTTATGCCAGGGCGTATTTGTCATATCACTCCATCCCTTAGCTGGGTTTGGACATTGTTACTAATAGGGAGGTAAATGTAATTTGGTCAAATTTTAGGGTCTAATATATAGTTTGGTCAAAAGATATAATTAAGTAGTTAACCCAAAGGAAAAAATGATAATTAGCTCAAAGGAGAAAAAAAAAAGTAATTAACCCAAAGAAAAAGAATAAAAAATAGAAATTTTCGTGTTGGCATTTGTGCGAATAAAGGAAAAAGCTAAATGTTTAAAAAGATAAGAAGAGGAAAAACATGGTGTACTTGAAGAGATGAAGGATTGCAGAACACAGAAGGAGAATGGTGGACTTCACATTTGAGAAAATTTCTAGAAAATACGGGAGACACATTGAACTTTTAATAGCAGCCACTATAAACGTGTGGTGCATGGCGGCAGTGTGGGACATATATAAGAGTGAGTGATTGAGTGAGGGTTAGAAGAACACAGATTGCAGAGAATACAAAGCAATGGAGAAATATCTTTTTGATGCAGCTGTTGCCGGTGATGTAGTAACTCTTCGCCACTTACTTGAACAAGATCCGCTTATTCTTTTTAAAGCTACTTTGAATTGTGAAGACAAGAATCCTCTGCATATTGCAGCAATGCTCGGGAAAGTTGAATTTGTTCGTGAAATGAAAAAACATGATTATTCTTCTTGCTACCGCATGTGTTTGGGCCGTGATCGAGATGGCAGAAACCCTTTACATCTTGCTGCCATGAATGGCCAGTTGCAAGTCTTGCAAGTGCTAATTGATTCAGGATTTCGGGTTGCAGCTCTTGCGAAGGCAGATGGCGGAGGGACCATTCTGCATTTGTGTGTCAAGTATAATCAGCTGGATGTCCTGAAGAAGCTAGTCGACAAGTTTCCAAGTCCAGAGTTTGTGAATGCTAAAAATGAGGACGGCATGACCATATTACACTTGGCCATATACTATAATCTAGATTTTGAGGTACAAAACATTTTTTTTTTACTTTATTTTTTGTTTTCTGGTGAAATTTCTCTTTCCCTTAATTTTTCGGGGCCACAGTGTGACCCAGAAAACTGGTAGATCCAATATGCAGCCAAACAGACTTTTAATCTAACTACTGAGACTGTTATGGATTTGTATAATTATTTGATAACTTATTGACAAATTTTTTTTTTTTTTTTTTTTTTGGTTTTTGGCACAACACTAAACATCATGTAACTATAACACAATTCATAATAATTTCAAAACTGAAAAATGCAGGATTATATAAGCGACTTGATAGAAGTCACTAAAACCGGGTTGACTGACATCACGGATGCAAATGGGAATACTGCGGTAGACCTTCTGGTGTCCGGGGGATACACTGAAGATCGGAAAGTTCTAGAGTGCCTTAAAAAGGTTGGAGCCGCACATGGTCTTATCCGCGAACGAAGGCCCGAAAGGCGCCAGTGGCTCGAAAAGAGCAAAGATGGACTTATGGTAGTTGCCTCACTTATTGCAACAATGGCTTTTCAAGTTGTAGTAAGCCCTCCTGGAGGTGTATGGCAAGATGAGTTATTGGAAGGACCTAATCCACACAGGATAGGGCAAGCTGTTGTGGCACAAAGCCATCCAAAATATTATCGGCTTCTGAATACTGCAAATGCATTGGCATTTACTTCGTCTTTGACCACAATCATCCTGCTCATGAGTAAACCTGGCCGTCTTAACAAATTCTTAATGCCGACTTTGGTACTTGTCATGCGTGTCGCAGTTGCAGCAATAGCTACAAGCTATGCCTTATCAATTGTTATGGTAGTGCCAAAAGACGCAAGATCAGCAGTACGAGCGCAAATCAGTGATGTAGCTGAGATTCTAACTATTGTACTTTCGGTGTGGATGGGTTGGATGTACATAAAAATATGCGAAACAGTTGTCGGTCGTTTTCTGTCGAAAATTTTTCAGTGGTTGTATCAGATAAGACGAAAAATGCTTGAATTATTATTTGATTATGGGCTTACATGTTTTTGTTGTCTACTTAAATGTGCTTGTTTTTTAGACCTCTGCTGCGACTGTCTCAGCAAGATTCTGCGTCAGCGGGGACGAGCAGGATGCTGCCTTAGCGGAGACGAGCAGGTTTAGAGCTCTACAACTCCTCTCAAGTTTAGAGGATTGATTCCTACCAAGTTCTCTTTTTTCAAAATTCCTATTGAAATAGTATAGACTATCATGAAACCAAAAAAAAAAAAAAAAAAAAAGAGAGAAGAGTAGTTTTTTCTTTTTTTTTTATTTTAATGGAACATAACGAGTTGTTTGATCGCAGCTTGAACTTGTGTGCATAGATATCTATTTCATGTAGCCTGCTTGTATATTAGAATCAATAATTGTGCTATGGGCTCAAGTGAATGGAGAAAACAAGAATATTGTCTTTTATTATTAGTATTTCTTATTAGCACATATATAAATAGATACAGCACATCTATGTTTCCTCTCCACGTTCCCTTTGTAATTAAACTGATAAGATGTAAATACTATTTTTGTAGGAGTGAGAAAAGAAACATTAAAGTGCTTCCAGAGTTGGGATGCATCTCCTGAGAAAAGAAAAATTGAATAGCTTCCAGAGTTTTAAAAAATCCATTTTCTTAATTAATTAATCAAAAAAATGACAACTAAATTCATTTTGATGTTTAGTTTTCAAATTTCAAATTTTCGAGAAAAGAAAATCCATAAGAAATAAACATTTGCCTTTATATAGTTTTAAGATAATTTCGTATCACACACTCTTTCATTCATATCATTCTAACTTTTGCTCCCCTAAATTTATAGCTCATTCGTCTTCTATGCTTCTAGATTTGAAGCATACCGTTTATGACTTGAATTAAAAAAATTTAACTATACACCTGCCAATTGAAAACACACATTGTTAAAAAGATTAAATTGAAATACCCATCCGTCAAATTTCAAGAGCTAAACTGCAAATTTTGGAAAGTTTATTTTGGGCCTTTATGGAGTTTTAAAAAATCATAGGGCTTTAATAATAATAATAATAATAATAATAGAAATAAATAGAATAATTGTTTCCCTTTTTTTTTATAGAGAATAGCAAATGATGTCTTCCCAAACTAACTGTTAGTCTTCTTCTCTGGGACAAGTGCAAGAATAGAGTGGAGAATTCATAGACCAAGAACTGTAGATCGCTCCTACAATCTCTACAACAAACATGGGTTAGTTTAATTCTTGACTTTAAATTTTATTGTACCCAAATTTAGAGTTTATAATAGATTGATTTGTAACGAATTCGAGTTTAGGATTCTGAAAATTGTAGAAGAATTGATGCTTGATTATTACAATAGGGATTTTAATTTTTAGTCTATTAAAGATGGGATAGAGTAGGAGTGACAATCGGGTCGGGTTCGAGTTAGCGGGTTGGGTTGAGACCCAAGTATAACAGTCAACCCGCCAACTCGAACCTAACCCACCAACTCAAAAAGAGCCAACC
This sequence comes from Mitragyna speciosa, assembly GCA_024721245.1. Classification (NCBI taxonomy): domain Eukaryota; kingdom Viridiplantae; phylum Streptophyta; class Magnoliopsida; order Gentianales; family Rubiaceae; genus Mitragyna; species Mitragyna speciosa. Next base: position 28,032,746 of record CM045559.1, on the reverse strand, counting down.
TGAACACAACCCGAACGGGTTGGCAGATTGACCTGCAAACCCGGAAAAAAAAAACTTCACACATGCCATTATTAAGGAAATTTTTAGTTCAAACAAGTCGACCCTCCAACCTGTTTGACCCGAAAACTTTCTTAATGTGAAGTTTTTTTTTCTGGTCAAACAGGTCTACCTGAACCCGAACCCGAACCCGACCTGTTTTCTTAGTTCTTTCGGGTCAGATGGGTCGACCCGAGTCTAACCTGTTTGTCTGGCGGGTCAATCGGGTGGACCCGATTGTGACCCGAACCCGCCAAATCTTGACCCAAACTCATTATTTTCGTGTTAAGTTTGTATTATATTTTTTGGGTTGTGTCAAAAATTACTACCTCTAAGATAGAGTTTGGTGGTAATTTGATCGGGAAGAAGATTCTGACCTTGGTTGTTGTTTTGGGTTAAAAAAAAAAAAGATAAAGTTGGAAAGCTAGCAACGTTGCTGAGAAGGAAGAAAGAAGAAAGATTGAGAGGGAAAAATGTTCATGCCATGGCTTTGAATGCACACGGGGCGTCGCAATTTAAGCGCCGTCTAGTTCCAACAATTTGATGGACCAGATGTAATCTTGGGAGGTGAACAACTGAGATTGAGCCAGCAAATTGATCCAATACACGACGTCGTTTAAAGAGGAATAAAAAGAAAAGAAAAATAAATGAAACGGCAGAAAATGGTGTTAGTGTTTGCGCTCCAAATTGCTCAATTTTCAAAATCTAAAAACAAAATCAAATACAACCACTAGAGAAAAACAAAAAACCAATACCTTATTCTATTTTATGAAATTGAAAGAAGGAAAAAATCAGATTTTATTCTTCATTGTGAATGCGAATGTAGACACCAAATTTTTACACACCTTTGGTAAAAATAGGTATGTTACTTTATTTTAGGAGGTATTTTTCATTTTTCGGGGGGTCGAGTACATTTTTCGCGTATTATATCTAATTCGTCGTATTAGGGGCAAGATGGTAATTTCACTATGTAAATATTAGTTTATTTTATTTTATTTCCTAAATACATGATTTTACTATTTTTATTATTATTTATGATTTTAATAATTTTTAGGAGTCATTCATCATTTATTTAAAATTTTAGTATTTTTAATTCAACGGCACGTTTTCCAATGCACTTTTTATTTAAGATTTTCTTTATGAGAATTTTGTCTATGAGCATTTTATAAATTTTGTGTAAAGAAAAATAATAATAAATAAATAAATAAATAAATAAAAATATATATACATATTTTGTTAAGACCATTTAGTATTTATTTTAAGTTGTATTTTTCTAATGTTGAACTAACCTTTAATTTGTTACACTAAATTTTATCTTTTCCTTCTTATAATATTGTATTCAACTCTTCTTTTATTTTTATTTATAAAAAAAAAAAAGAAGAAGAAAAAAAAATTTTTCAAGTAGTCTTATTTTATTTTATTTCTATTTTTATTTTCATTTTTTTATTTTTATTTTTATTTTCTCTTTGCTGCTTTAAAAAAAAAAAAAAATGGAACAGCAGCAGCGTTGCTGCTGCTGTTGCTTCTGCAGAGTTTCTGCAAATTCCATCCCATGGCCATCCCTCTTCTCATCATCACCCCCAATTTGCACTCAACCTACCAGATTTTGGGGGATTTTGTTTGGATTCACCATCCCCTCTTTCTCTTCCTCTTCACAGACACACACCAGTTGACATTTTGCACTGACTTCACTCACCTTTTTCCCAATTCCTTCACCTGCAGAAACCATCTGACCCTCTCTGTTTCTCCCTCTCTGCAACACAAAAACTCACACACAAAGCACACACCAGACTAGCACTCACTTCTCACTCACTTCACTCACTCTCCCTCTCGTTTCTCTCCCTTCCTTCACCATTTGGCACACACTCACTCTCTCCCTCTCGCCCCCCCTCAGCTTCAGTTCACCACACATTCACCCACACAGACACCACCGCACACAGATCACTCACACTTCCATGCACTCAGTTCAGCAGCATAAACACACAAACACTCACCCCACTGCCCCTCCATTCACATACACAGACACAAGCATCACATACACACCTGCATTTTCTTCCTCACTCTCACGCCTCACACATATCACACAACACACACTGCATTTCCTCTGCACAATTCACCAAGCATAGACAACAATCACACAAACACACACTCATTCACGCATAGTTCACTCACGCACACAGACACAGCACACAGGCACACACCTGCACACACACTAAGTCACACAATTCGCACATACATACACACAGCACACCTGCATACTCCCAGACACACGCACAACACACACTTGCACGCAACCTGCATTTTTCCACACAAGAACAGAAGCACAGACACACAGTAACAAACACAACACACATTACACATACTACACCCCTGCATCAGTCCATACACACACCCACATCAGTTACAGCATGCCACATTCACTTCCACATGCACACACACACTACACACCTGCCCATTCACGCTCACTAACACCAATTCATGTACACACACACATACACCTGCACCACACACGCCTGCATAATGCATAATCGAACCTGCACAAATTAAAAAAAAAAAAACAACAACAACAACAACAAACAACAACAACAGCAGCAGCAGCAGCAACAACCGACGGAGCATCACCAGCCCCGCCGCGCACCGCCACCGCCCTATTCCAGGTAAATTTCCTACTCTTGCTTTCAATTTTTTTATTTTTTATTTTTTTGTTTTGTTTTGTATAAATCATAAAAAAAAAAAAACCAAGACAGAGAGAGTGAGGTAGAAGAGAGAGGATTGGACAGAGAGGGGAAGCAGAGGGGAATCGGGGAGGAAGAAGAGAGAAAAAGAAAAAAGGGAAGAAGAAAAGAAAAGAAGAAGAAGAAAAGGGAAGAAGAGAAGAAAGGAGGAAGAAGAAGAAAGGAAGAAGAGAAGAAAGGAGGAAGGAGAGAAGATCAGAAGGGAATCGGGGGGGGGGAAGCAGAAGGGAATCGGGGAAGAAGAATAGAGAAAAAGAAAAGAGGGAAAAGAAAGAAAAGGAAAGGAGAAAAGAGAGAAAAGAAAAAGAGAGAAAAGAAAAAAGAAAAAAAAAATCTGGAAAAAAAAAATAAAAAAAAAACGAAATCAGCCGAAAAAAAAAAAAATGCTTTGGTGAAACTACGTCGTTTTGACGTAGTTTCACTCAAAACTACGTCGTTTTGATTAGTTTAGTTTTTTAATTTATTTTTAATTAATAATATGTATTTATTTTATAGTCCTTATACTTTCATTAATGCTACTGTGGCTCCGGATATTTCTGATTTATGCATTTAAGTTTCTATTTATTGTAGATTGACCCCCGTAATTTTATTTTCTTTTCAATTAGGTCCTAATTAATTGCATTTAGGTCCCTCAACTTTTAGATAATTATAATTTTGGCCCCTACGTTTTTTAATTTCTATTTTTGACCCTATATTTTTCGGTAATTACATTTTGACCCCTGTAATTTTTCTGGAATTGCAATTTTACCCTCTGATATTTATGAAAATTGCAATTTTGCCTCCCAAGCTTGCTGTTATTATATTTTAGGCTTTAAATGTTGCTGAAAATTGTATTTTGGCCCTTATACATTGCTGGAAATTCTATTTTTGCCTTAGAATACTTGCTGGAATTTCATTTTTATCCCCCCAACTTTGCTGGAATTTTATTTGAGTTATTACACTTGCTGGAATTTTATTTTTGGCCCCCTATTGTTGCTGAAATTTATATTTTGGTCCTTTATGTTGCTGGAATTTGTTTTAAGACCTCCATTAATTGTTAGAAATTTTATTTTAGTCTTTTATTTATTGCTGGAATTTTTGTTTTTGGGCATTATAGTTGCTGAAAATTATGTTTTAGCCTTTAAATTCATTGTAAACTATGTCATTACCGTAAGTAGGGTTTAAAATTATAATTTTACCTTTTTACTTGTTGCAAATTACATTTTTCACTTTAGAATATTGCTTAAATTTTCACTTTTAATCCAAATCTTATAATATTTTATTTTTGCCAAAAAAAAAAGTATTAATTAAAATTAGTTATGTCTTCAAAACTTTAAATTATTTCTTTTCACATTTTCTTTATTTATTAAAAAAATTTTTTTTTTTTACAATTAATGTTCTAAAATTGGGTATTGTTAGTCTAATTAATGTTCAAATTAATTTTCTTTATTTCTCTTTTAGTTATTTTAATAATTCTTATTTGGTTTTTTAAAAGTTTAAATATGTATTTTTGTATTTTATCTTATATTATCATTATTTCTTTATTTTCGTTGTTTTGTTTTATTTACTTATTTATTCCTACTTAAACAATTTGCGTTTTCTTTTTAAATAATTAATTATTATTATCATTATTTTCTTTCCTTTATTTTTGTTGTTTGAATTATTTTAGTATGTTCATAGTGCTTGGTATTAATTTATTTAATTAATTGATTTATTTATTAAATAGTGGTATTTTTGACATGTTTGTTCATGTTAGTAGCAATTTGTACCGAGTTTACGAACGGGAGGTATTTCAATTACCCTTTTAATTTCTTTTTATGTAATTCTATGTGCTCCTATGTGTTTTTCTATGTGTTTTAATGTATTTTTGTGTTTATAATTTTTGTTTATGTATGAATGTTTATTTATTTATGTCATATTATTTATTCAAATTTAATTTTGATTATTCAAAGAAATGTAATAGATAGGTAATTTTCTATTTAGCAAAAAAAAATTTTTTGTATTTAGATAGTTAATGTAATAGATAGTTTATGTTTTATCTATTTAATTAAAGCCTATGTATTTTAGATAGAAAGTGTAATAGATAGGTTAGATAGGTTATTTTTAGACTGCAATTAGGTTATTCTCCGGTGTAATAGTTAGGGCTTTGTGTGCTATGTGTGCTATGTGTTTATGTGTTTTATTCGCTTTCTTTAGGATTTTGCATCTAGAATATCATGCTTGTGTGCTATGTGCTCCTATATGCTATTATTTGCTTTTGGTGATTATTGCTTTAATACATGCTTTGTTTATTTACTTACTTTAATTATATATGTGTATCGTCGCCACACTAGTCCAAAGCTAGTTGTGGTTAATTTCGTTTTCTTCGCTAGTCCAACGCTAGTGGAGAACTTATAGAAAATAGGCTAGTCCAATGCTAAGCCTTTAGGTCATTTTAGCATTAGGAACATTTTCGTGTGTTCATTTCATGCTATTTCACACACATTTTTGTTTTAGGCCTTTTTCCATTTTGAATGATTTTTATATACATACTCTATCATTTATTATCTATTTTTTAAAATACATGTTTGGTGCATGACATTTAGACTCCACCACACATAGAATTTTAGGTCATTTGCGTGACTTGACTAGAAATAGTCATCTACTCACGTGGGAAGCGATGGCGTACATGTCGTTCCCCCCTCCGTGAGTAGAAACAGTTAGTCACGAGTCCGTTAGTCCCCCGTACCCGTTATGTTTGCATCCCCACTTTCTTTGCTCACTTATTATCTATATTACTATTTTCCTTTCCTTTTGCATTTCATTTTGCATCTACACTCGTGACTCCATCGGGGTCTAGACTCGGGTTTCGCAATTAATGCGATAATCCCGACCAAACCTCAATGGAATATTTCGTCCCTTATCGATATCCATTTTTAGGATTAGATTTGCATTCATATAGTTGCATCCAAATGTGATAAAATCTTAGGGTTATATTAGGAAAATTTAGACTAAACCTCGCAACTAGTTTCGACTAGGTTGAAAGGGTGCCTTAGGTGCAAGCCTTTGCCTTCCCTTTCTTCAACTGTGACTCCCGAACCTTTTCTCTTGTTTTCAAAGACCTGGAGTTGTCTTAAAAAGGGTTTTCTTGTTTTTCTTATATTTTCTCGAAAAATCATTTTTCTAAATAAATAATTCTTGATTTCTTACATTTTTATAAAATATTTTCTGGTGACTTGGTACACCAAAACTCAATACCAAGTGGCGACTCCATTTTTCATAAAAACCCTTTTTAGACTCTATTTTTAGGCCCAAAAACCGTCGCATTTTCAAAAGTCCCATTTTAGGCCCTTTTTCGTTTGTTTTTTTTTTTTTTCAAAATAAAGCCTTTTCTTTTAAAACAAAGCATTTTAAATACAATCGCATTTAATTCTTCCTTTTTCTTTTTTCGACTTCCTCACACTCATCATTTATCATTATTATTTTCTTTCTTTTTCGAAAAATGGGGCGCGACAGCGAACACTTATGGGATTTTGAATTACAATCAATTACTTCTCAATTACACCCACAAGCTGACGATTTACATTTAATTACTTCTCACTTACACACATCATCTTAACTAGAGGACGCTTGACCGGATGATCTGCCAAACGACACATCGTCCACTTTTTATTACTTCTCAGTTACACCCACAAGTTGACGATTTACATTCAATTACTTACCGCTTACAACAAAAAACTGAAGATTTACATTCAATTACTTACTACTTAATTAGAGCGGATGATTAGTCAGGCGATCAGCCGGACGACACATCGTCCGCTTTTTATTACTTCTCAGTTACACCCACAAGCTAACGATTTACATTCAATTACTTACCGCTTACAACAAAAAACTGAAGGTTTAAATTCAATTACTTACCACTTAATTAGAGCGAACGATCAGTCGGACGATCAACTGGACGACATATCGTCTGCTTTTTATTACTTCTCAGTTACACCCACAAGCTGACGATTTACATTCAATTACTTACCACTTACAACAAAAAACTGAAGATTTACATTCAATTACTTACCACTTAATTAGAGCGGATGATCAGCCGAACGACACATCGTTCGCTTTCCATTACTTCTCAGTTACACCCATGTGCTGACGATTTATATTCAATTACTTACCACTTACAACCAAAAACTGGAGATTTACATTCAATTACTTCTCACGTAATTAGAGTGGACGATCAGTCAGACGATACATCGTCTGCTTTTTATTATTTCTCAATTACGCTCGTGAGCTGACGATTTACATTTAATTACTTATCACTTACACACAAAAACTAAAGATTTACATTCAATTACTTACCACTTACACACAAAAAACTGACGATTTTCGCCCAATATGTGTTATTCAACTTAGTTATTTAAGCAAAGGTACTCCAAATCTCACGACTTACCAATCCAAAAAAATCCCAAATCTAATTTCATATCAGTTGGTAGCGAATCCACCCTTTTTAGCATCGCTCTTCCTTTCTATTTTTTTTTCTAGCATAACCTTCTTCTTGTCCTGCAACTTTTAAGGTTGAAGAAGAACGACCAACCCTAACACAATAAGGATGTAATAATGTAGCATTTGTTTTCAGTTCTAAGCAAATTATGCCTTTGCCCGCCACTAATTTTACACAAATTTTTAAAAATCAAAATTAGCATCTTTTTCCACAATTGCACAAAATTTTCAAAATATTCTTATGTCTCATTCACAGTGTTTGTTGCTGTGGATGGATTTTGATTTTTTTTTAAAAGGCTGAAAATGACGTCGTTTTTTGCCTCTCCAACTTAAACCAACGTGGCTTGCTTTCAATCGTCAGATATTGACTTTAAATCCAGTCCATGAACTTGCGACAACTAGGACTTGTGTTGCCCCTCGTCTGATTTGAATGGCCTTAGCAGTGCATTTGATGATTGAAATATGTGGTCTTAAAGTGGGCCCACAAAAGAAAGGGGGAAAAAAAGGTTGTGGCCCAAATTGAAGGGGGATTGGGTGATTATAAGTCCCAAGGTGAACCCACAGCTTAAAAATTAAAAACACTACCTTTGGATTAGTTTGTTTAATTTAATTGTCTAGTTAGTTAATAACTTTCTAAGTCACTCACATTATGGGTTAATTAATATTTAATTTTTTCTTATTAAATAGTCAAATAAAAATAATTAAGTTCTAGTAATAGTTTGGATTTAGGATTATTCATAAAATAGGCCTAAGAGTTTTTAGTATTTTATGGATATAAATATTAAAGTGAGAATTGTATATTCTTTTGATTGTCTTTTAGGTGATAAATATTCTTGGGGTCAAGATTATTTAAGTTAGTGCGATTGGATTTGAACTCTGATGTAAGTGGTTCATACCAATTTCTCATGTTTTAAAAAAATTCTTGTGTATATATATATTTTTCCACTAATGTTTTTGTTATATAAAATATACAACGAGCATGGTGATATGTCCATAATTCCTTCGTATATTGTGACATTTTGATTATTTATACGCATATGTTTGCATGTATGTGATGTGTGAATACATGACATGTTATACTTTGGCTTTGATTATTATTTGTAAACTAGAGAGAGCTACTTCACAAGTAACCTACTTGACTGTGAATAGTCAGGTCATATAGATACAATATATGGACCCTCCTAATTAGAAAAAGTTAGGTTGGATATCTAGTATTAGTTCGTACATTGAAATTTGAGTTTATGTATCTATGAGCATGTATATAGTCGACTGTGTTTCATTTGATATGCCACAACCTTACTCTATATTGTGTACTATTTTTTTGTGTAATTATAAATAATGCGTTATGAAATCATTACATGTATTATATATGTATATTTAATGTAATTGCCCAGACTAGTGAGAAAGGAATAAAATTGCTTACTAACATATTGGTTGCTCATTCTATGTATGTTATTTGTATTGCAGGTATCATTACTTTGGGTTAGGCTACCAAGGTGTTTTAACTTCAAAATAAAGAAAACCTTTAGAGAATTACTAGGTTTATGGCAGTGAGACAATGAAGTTTATTTTATGTCTTGTATTATTTTTATTCACTAAGTAAATATGATGATTTTATGGATATTTATTTTATTAATTTGAGAATAATTTTAACAAGTGAGCTTTTTTAATATTTATGGTATTGATGATTTAGAATTATTTTGATTTTTACAGCATTGTATATTGGGCTAGTTTAATACCCTCACCTGGGCATGGGGTATGACATAAATTTCAATTATTTTCAAATTACTATATATGTATGCTTGAATGTTTATTATTTGAAGTAACGAAACAATTCTTTCTAGGCTTCAGAGGGTATATATAAGATACCCTTTGGACACAGAAATTGCTTCGAGGGATATGGGGTTTGACAATTCAATGTTTTCAGCCATTCATGACATGCTAGACATGATAGATGATACACCGAGAATAAGCCTCTACGCCCATCACGGCCCTATCCTATATTCGTGACACCAAAGCCATGAAAGCCATCCCAACAGATATAATTTTTTTCCAAAAAAAAATTCATTTTATTGGTTATCAATAAAGATCCTACACAGAGCTACATTCTCCCACTCTATTCAAAAATTACAGTTCCCCTGCCCTAGCACGCTAGGCAAGTCATCCCAGCAGATATCAGATAGTACCCAACGCATATACCACTTAGTCATAGACATGCCAAAGCTCAAATTGGACCAAATCAAGGTGCATCTGGAGGATAGCAACGTGCTCGTGGTGAGCAGGGAGCGGAGCAGGGAGAAAGAGAAGGAGAAAGAGAATGGTATTAGGTATATAAGAATGGAGAGGAGAGTTGGGAAGTTGTTGAAGAAGTTCATCTTGCTTGAGCATGCAAATACTTAGAGAATCACTGCTATTAATCAGGATGGAGTGCTCAACGTCATGGTTTAAAAGAAACCACTGCCGGAGCCCAAGAAGCCAAAGGTAATTAAAGTGAAAATAGGGCAACATGAAGGACGTCAGGAGGTTAGAACTGATGGCAGTCAAGGAGTGCAACTGTGTAAGGTGCTAAAGCCGGTCAGGAAGCTGAAGCCGGAAAAAATGGTTACTGTATTTGCTGGTCTAATTTACAAATGCCATTTTGAAAAAAAAAAAAAAACTTGCTGGTCTAATTTTATGTGTCATAATTAGCTAAAGATTTACTGAATTTGCGTTAAGATATTTGCTCTTTTTTTTTTTTTTTTGGTCGATTATCAACTATATCTTGCCTACTCCTAACCTCTAACCTCCCACCCACCATAACCTGGACGTGACCAATCGAGCTAAGCTGGTTTGGCTATTTGCATATTGTTTTTGCACAGTAACGTATGAATTTGGTCACTGTCTCCAGGTTACATCGTGATTAAGAATAATAAATTAACAAACATAGCATTCTAGAACTGGGGAATGGAAATTGCTTCTTTAAATTACCATTTACTCAATATTAGCAATTTCTGAGCAAGTAATCTTAGTCTAATTGACTTTTAAAACAAATATGCAGCAGACCACCGAATACTTGCTACAAAACAACATAGTAGAAATGAATGCAAAGAATGCAAATGGGAACACCGCATTAGATCTTTTCCAGGGAGTCACTAACTCAGAAATTGCAAGATCTCTTGAAACAGCTGGAGCCAAAAGGGCCAGGGATATTGACGCCTCTACTGCAGGAAATGCCCCCAAAAAAGTCGAACGGTTAACTCAGAAAAGAGAAGCACTAATGTCGGTGGCCTCATTGATTGCAACAGTAACTTTTCAAGCTGGAGTAAGCCAACCTGGAGGTGTCTGGCAAGATGACTCAAAAGGAATCAAATGTCAGAGAGCTCTCAATTGACTTACTACCACATAAGGCAGGAGAAGCTGTGATGGCACACAATCGTCTTACGAATATCAAGATTTTTTACTGGCAAATACAGCAGCCTTTGTATCATCTTCAGCATAATCTTGTAGCTGATCAGTGGTTTGCCCTTCAAGCGCTACAAGTTCCTTACGTGGGTTTTGGTGGTTGTAACGTGGATGACAGTTATATTCTTAGCTTTGACTTATGTAAATTCAAATGTAATGAAAACACCAATGAGCCTTAGGACAGAAATTATAGATATAATTTTTTTTTTGAAGAAAATTAAAGATATGATTGACCCCGGAATCAAAGGTGTGGAACTTTGTGATGGCGCTATTACTTTTACTGAACACCATTCGACTATTGAAGAGATGGATCAAATTCCTTCTACAACGTTTGAGGAACGCTATTCGACCATTGAAGAGGGGGCTCAAATTCCTTCTGCTACTTTTGCGGAATACTATTTGACTATTGAAGAGGTGGGTCAAATTCCTTTGTATACATTTGTTGAAGAAAATTAACCATGGGAATCGGGCTGTTCAAGAGCAAACATATTCGGATGCCTTAAGTGTAATGCAACTCAAATCTTATCCTAGGTGATCTGATATGAGCCATAAAATTGGTCAAATCAATATTGTATACCTAGCTAGTTAAGAGTTAATGATGAAGCTAATTAACTGATAGGATGCGTATTAATTGCTTTATTGGTGTGTATTTCTTTTTTTTTTATCAAATATTGTGTTAATTGATGAATTCTACTTATATTTGATAAATTGTGCTAATTGCAAGAATATAAAAAGAAAGGAAAGAAAAGGACAGTTAAAAGACTTTCCAAAAGACATCTATGCTGATTGGTGTGGGAGCGTCAATGCCTACTTGACGTCCAGAAAAATTCTGCACGTGTGAGAAGGTTGCAATTTGAGTCACAGCTGAACAAATGTCCTCTTTTGAGTGTTTTATTAATATTAGGAAGTTATCTTTTGTTTTAGAATATTTCTCCAAGAAGAGAATTTGGAAAGTATTAGCCCCCTAAAAATTCGGGAAAAACATGAAAAGAATTGTGTTGGGAGAAAACACCATCTTTGGTTATCAGGAAAAGAAGAAAAAAGCATCTTCCCTAGAAAAAAAAAGGAAGAGACGTGACTTTTCTTGGGGGTAAAGAAAGCAGACGTTATTTTTCTTCTTTCTAGGGAATTTTCTCTTTAACTTATGTTGTGCTTTCTTCCATGAGAAGCAACTAAACTATTTCTTCTAGTCAAGGGTCAATTTGAAGATTTGGTTCCAAACATTTTTGCAATCAAATTAATTCTTGTTTTTTTCTTTTATTCATTGATATTCGTATGTTCTTTGATTAAATTTTTTATGATTATTTTGTTCTTTGAATGTCAAGGGCCCAACATTCGAATTAACACAATAATCTATTTATTCATTGATATTCGTATGTTCTTTGATTAAATTTTTTATGATTATTTTGTTCTTTGAATGTCAAGGGCTCGACATTCGAATTAACACAATAATCTATCGCCATATTAGTCAATTGAATCCATAATTGTTTGATTGGCTAATTCTAGTGGTAACTAGCATAATTAGTTTCATGTTAGGGGAACATATGATCTAATTTAAATAAACCCTCGTAGCGTGTTTGTTAATTAGGATTTGGGTTTTTCGAGTTTTTAATGCAATTGAGGAATTAAATCCTACAGTCATACCTAGAGTTATTTCTTGGTTAGGAAAATAGGCAAAGGTCGTACCATAGCTATCAATAAAGTAAGAAAAAGTTGATGAATAATTGAACTATTCTTGCATCAAGGATCAGTTGAGCGAACCATTGATGCGTATTCTTCGAACTATACCAAAGAAACTCTAGGTAAGTGCACCTATCGTTCCATAATATAGTATAAAAAAGTACCAAATATTGTCCCACAAGGATTGGCAAGTACCAATATTTACTTGAGTTCTATTATCTAACTTAATGAATGCAATTGGACTTTTAAAAGTAAGATTTAAGAAAAATCCTATCTAAACCACTAGAGTCACAAGGGAACAATAAAGGAGAATAAGAATTGACAATAAGAATGACAAATTAAGCCTAGACGTGGTATTCCCCAATTACCTAATCAATGAACCGATTCCGAACTAATGCTATTACCGCAACTCAATTTGAACTCAAAGCCCCAAAATTAGACCGTAACCTTTCTCAAGAGAAACAATCTCTACCCTCTTGGTTGGCCAATTGGAATCTCTTCGCAATTAACACCCCAATTAGATGCTTTAGGATTAATGGACTCTAATTCATTAAGTCTTTTCCAACACTCAACAATTGGGAACAATTCATGGAACCCTATCTCTAGTAGTTCATTCAAATTGCCTTAATTTGTGAAGTGGTCTATTCATATGTGCAATCTCTCGATATACCCATACAAAACCAACCATAGAATCAAGAATGTATGCAAAATCCCAATCCCATTAAACATGATAAATCACAAATTAATCCAAATCAAAAGAGGTAATTAGCATAAACCAACAATCAATCCATCCATTACACAAGTGAGTTCAACCAAATCTAGACTACAATTGATTACCCTATAAGAATCAAAGAAACTACATTAATTAAGAAAAGGAAAATGTAAAAACTCATTCTAATTGAAGTCCTTCAAATCTCCCTTTGATCAATTTTCTGCAATTTCTTTTAGGTGGAGAAGATGTAAGCCCTCTTTTGTCCCTTGAAACTTATTCTTCTTCTCCCTTTTCTATCTCCCTCAAGAAGCTGCAATTTTCCTCCTTTTCTCCCTAAGGAACCCTAAGAGAAAGATAAAAGATGGAATCTCCGGTCACAGTGCTAATATTAGCTGTTAAAATGTTGCAGATTAGCATTCGAAAATCGCGAGCGGTTCTGTCCGTTGATCTCCTGCTGTTTCTCAAGTTTTTGAGAAACCGCGGACCAACCTGATAGAAAACCACGCGCAGTTGATCACGCAGTTTCTCTTCTTTGCACTTCCATGCGCACTCTCGTGCAGTTTTGTCCATGTTTGCTCTCTGGATAGAACTTGAGGCTACAACTGCACGCGGTTGATCACGCGGTTGACCTTCTGTCCATAAACCGCGCGAGTAGCCACGTGCATTTTCTTTGAATTAGTCCGCAGTTTAACATTTTTCTTCACAATCAACCTTTTATCTCAGCAATCTCCTTGTCTTTTTCATCAATTCTAACCGCCATCCTGTCCTTGATCTTCTTACCAGCAAAAACTTAGCGAATAAGTGCAGGTACATTGCTCAATTATGCTCCAATATGAACTTCAATTGACAACATGAAGTAAGTCTAGAAAATAACTGGTTTGACCCAAAACTACTAATTAAAATTGCTAAACTACCTACGCAAACCACCACTTAGACACTCTAAAACATGTGTGAAAATGCCACTATCAACCATATCTGAAAATTTATATCTTTGGCAAGAGTTTTGTTATTATTGATTTAATCTCTCCTTATTTGTTTAAATTGTTAGTTTTAGCTGCTATCTTCCAGTAATTAAATTGGTTGTCATTCAGTGGTTTTCTTTTGCATTTGCATTTAATCTAGCTTAGGATCAAAGGCCAAGAACCTGCCCCTTGAAGAATTCTTTTGTTGTTGGGAATTTAATGTTGTGGATGAGCATATTAAAAAAGCGTTTTAATTTGAGGGTTATCTGAATTTGACATCTTAATAGTCATTTCTAGGAGTTATGTGTTGAATGAAGCCACTAAGACTTCTCAAGACAATTCTATTTATTTAAAGCATACTAAATTGATATTGTTCTTTGCAAAATTATGTAAAACATAAGAGGGATAATCACATAAACCTCTCTTGAGATTTATGATAATATCAGGTCCCCTCAAGTTTAAAAAAATTACACTTAGTTCCCCTCATTGCATGAAAGAACTCTGGTAATCAGGCACGGGGACTCACAAGTTAGCCCCATGTCATTTCGGATATATTGAAGGTAGTGTAATTAGTCAGTGAAGATATGTAACTGCTCATTGAAAATATGTAATCGGTCAGTTAAAATTTATAATCACTTTTTGCAAGTCAATAAAGATATTTTAACTGTTTAGTGAAAATACGTAACCGTCAATTAAAAGTTATAATCACTTTTCACTTCAAAATGATATTATTTCTTGACTTGTAACCATGCTTGTCTAATCTCAATCGTTCATTATTGGCCATTTTAATCTAGGCCAAGAACTTGTTCGAAATGAAAATTGTAAGGCCCATGGCCATAGTAACCTTACAATGAGGGTACTAGAGCCCTTATCAAAATATAAAATTACACTTCTTTATTTATCAGAATATAAAGTACCATGTTAGATTTCTTCTCCTTCCCACCACGTCCCCCGACTTCCCACTCTCCTTCTCAAATCCAGTTCATCTTTTTGGCGTGTATGCTGATATGTAGCCAATGAAGTGGTAGCCCAATGGTTGGGTTTAGCTAGGAAAGAATTGAATTAGGGAAGGGGAATGCAGAGAATGTAAGGATAGAGAGAGAAATTGCTACTTCATATTCTTATTCCATATCTTTCAATGGATTACAATGGCCTATTTGTATAATTTCAGTAACTTCCCTTAACTAACTTTTGGCGGGAACAGTTATAGCTCATCCTAACTAATTGGTCAACTAACTAGCATACTACTACTTAACTCATCTGTCTTGTTTACGGCTCCCCTAGCTCAGCTCTTCATCTTCATTGTCTTCTCAGCTTCTTGTCACTTCAATTCTACATAAAACTACTCCCCATCTTCAGATCCCTTATCCTCAAGGAAAATTTGAAAAACGCAACTGAATGTCCTGATCAAATTCCCAAGTGGCATCAGCTAGAGAAGAGTTGGTCCAATGAATTAGCTATTGAGTTACTGCTGCATTGCCTCTTTTCACCACTCTTCTATCTAAAATTGCGCTTAGCTGTTGTTGGCAATATAAATGGTGGCAATGTGGAACTAGCCTGTACATTGCTGACAGCAGTCTTGAGCTGTGAGACATGGAATACAGGATGGATTGCTGCTGAAGGTGGTAATGCCAACTTGTAAGCAGTACTTGATAGTGAGGTGTCAGGATCTTGCTTATGTATGATAGAGGGTGACCAGTCTAACTCAGCATTGCTCCAATACCTAAGTTGGATGCATCCGTTTCCAAAACAAAATCCTGATTGAAGTTAGGTAATGCAAACATAGGTGCTGATGTTAGAGTAGCTTTGAGAGACTCAAAGTCCTGCTGAGCCTAGGCGTTCCACTTGAATGTAGTGCTATTCTTCAATAATGCATTCAAAGGTTAAGAGAGTTGAGCAAAATGCTTAATAAATCTGCGATAATAGCCATACAGACCCAAGAATCCTCTCAGCTATTTGACTGATACAGGGACATGCCACTCTTGTATTGCTCTAATTTTCTCGAGATCTGTGGCTACCCCTTAGGAGGAGATGAAATGACCCAAGTATTCCACAGAATTTACAACAAAACTACACTTGCTTATCTTAACAAAAAGAGTGTGCCTTAATAATACCTAGAACACCTTGTGAAGAGGATTAGCATGACTGGTCAAATTTCTACTATAAATTAGTATATCATCAAAGAAAACTAAAACAAACCTCCCTCAAATAAGCCTTAAAAACATCATTCATGAGATATTGGAAGGTGAAAGGTACATTAGTAAAGCCAAATGGCATGACTAAGAACTCATAGTGGCACACATGAGTTCTAAATGCTGTTTTGTACACATCTTCTAGTTGCATCCTAATCTGGCGATAACCAGATCTTAAATCCAATTTTGAAAAGATAGATGCTCCATGCAACTCTTCTAGCAATTCTGTAATAACAGGGATAGGAAACTTATCATTGACAGTTAGACTATTTATGTACATTCTCCATGATTGATTCTTCTTTTTTACTAGAATAACAAGTGAAGAAAAAGGAGAGTTACTGGCTTGTATTACTCCTGCCTCCAGCAACTCCTATGTCGTCTTCTCAATGATGTCCTTTTGCACATGTCCATATCTATAGGGCCTAATACACCTAAGTTGAGCTCCTTCTTTCAGATAGATTTTGTGGTCATCTGGCCTAGAAGGGGGTAAGCCTCTAGACTCCTGGAATACCGCCCTGAATTCCTTCAGCACTTCATAGATAGCTTTCGACAATGATCTGGTCACATCCTCCAGCTCCAGATCTATTACTGCCCCCTCCTTCACAGTTGATCCTGCCTATAGAGTAACGGCATAGCACTGAGACAATGCCACTTGTGATTCTTTAGATAGCACCTTTCGCATTGTCTCCTGGCTGATCCACTTCAATGAGTGACCTGTTTCTCCTTGCAATATATAGTCTTGCCCTTCCATCTGAAACTTCATGTACAACTACCTGAAGTTCTAGACAATGTCATCAAGCCTTGATAATCATTGTATCCCCAGCACTACATCATAATTATCGAACGAAAGGATCAAGAAATCAGCCTTAAACTAGTATCCTCCCATCTTCTATTGAAATCCTCTACAAACCTCATTGTACTACAGCTCATTCCCATTGGCTGCAGTTACCTTCAGTTCTTTGATAGGGACCATTGCACATCCCAGCTGCTTGGCCACCCTGGTATCCATAAAATTATGAGTACTTTCAGAATCAAGCAATAGGAATAAGGTTCTCTTACCTACACCACCTTTAATCCTCATGGTCTGAAAGGTACTAGTTCTATTAATTGCATAGAGTGACAACTAAGGCTTAAGGTCTTCCTCCAACGTTCCTAAAGATTCCCCTTGATCCTCCTCCATTCCTTCTTGATCTTCACACCCTTCTTGATCCACCGTCAACATGTATAGTTGCCTCTTTCTGCACTTGTGACCAAGGGTGAATTTCTCTTCACACTAAAAACATAGGCCCTTCTGTCTCATTTCATCCATTTCTTTATTGGAATGATTCTTTACTAGTCTTCTTGCAGGGTTAACAACTGAAACCATACCCATAGGAACCCCTTGTATGACTCTTTTAGGAAGCATGTTCACGTTAGTGCTTGTCTCGACTATTGAACCCTGTAACATCTTACCTCCTCCTTGGAATTTGTTAGGTCCCCTACCAGCCTCTTTGACCACAATACTTCTTGTACCTTTGCCAAAGCATATGCTGCCTGTAAGGTAGGAAGATTGAATAATCGGACTAACATCTCCACTTCTTCCTTTAATTCCCCAAGAAATGGCTAATGGTTTGTTCTTCATTCAAATATGTTCTACTTAATCTTAGATCAAATTCTTCCAAGTAATAATAAAGTGGCCCTACCTGTTTCAACCTTTTCAGTTTCGCCATAAGATCCATAAACAACTGCTCCCCAAACCTGGCTATCAATGCCTCCAAAAACTTACCCCAGTGGATTATTTTGCCAGCCTCTTTTGTTTTCAGGAAGGCCTTGTACCAAATCAAAGCCTTCCCTTCCAGGTGAATTGAGACCAGTTTCACCTCGGCTACCTCTAGGGTCTGATCCAGCCAAAGAATTGTTCAACGTTATAGATCCATTTCAATAGCCCTTCGCCTTCAAATCTTTAAAAATCTAACTTAGTGTAGCGGCTATGGCCTTGTGTCGTGTCCCACTTTTCAAAAGACGGCAAAAGGAATATGATTATTTGTGTGAAAAAAGAGTATAGGTTTTTGCAAAATGATTTTTTTTTAGAAAATACTTTATAAAAAGGTAGTTTGACAAAAGATGTGATTTTTAGAAAATGCTTTATTTTGAAAACAAAAAGAAAAGGACCGAAAATAGGACTTTAAAAATGCGACGATTTTGTGGCCCGAAAATAGAGTCTAAAAAAGGATTTTTAGTGAAAAGGGAGTCGCTACTTGGTATTGAGTTTTGGTGTACCAAGTCACCAGAAAATGTTTTATAAAAAGTAAGAAAATCGAGAATGATTTATTTAAAAAAATTATTTTGAGAAAAATGTAAGAAAAACAAGAAAAAACCCTTTTAGACAACTTCAGATCTTTGAAAATAAGAGAAAAAGGTTTGGGAGTCACAACTGAAGAAAAGAAAGGCAAAAGCTTGCGTCTAAGGCACCATTTCAACCTAACTGAAACTAGTTGCGAGGTTTAGTCTAAATTTTCCTAATATAACTCTAAGTTTTATCACATTTGGATGTAACTATATGAATGCAACCTAAACTTAAAAAACAGATATCGTTAAGGAACAAAATGTTCCATTGAGGTTTGGTCGAGATTATCACATTAATTGCGAAATTCAAATCTAGATCTCGATGGAGTCACGAGTATAGATGCAAAATGGAATGTAAAAAGAAAAGAAAAATAGTAGTATAGATAATAAGTGAACAAAGAGAGTGGGGATACAATATAACAGGTACGGGGGACTAAAAGGTTCGTGTCTAGCTATTCCTACTCACGAAAGAGGGGACGGCATGTACGCTACCGCTTCCCATTTGAGTAGGCAACTATTTCTAGTCAAAATCACACAAATGACCTAAAATTCTATATGAAATGTAACCAAAATGTCAAGCACTGAATATTTGTAAAATAGATTATAAGAATAATAATACATAAAAAACATGCAAAAATGAAAAAAGGTTTTAAAAAGAGAAAATGTGTGTGAAATGATATAAAATGCACACAAGAAGTGATCTAACACTAAAATGACCTAAAGGTTTAACGTTGGATTAGCCCATTTTCAAAAAATTTTCCGCTAGCGTTGAACTAGCGAAGAAACCGGAATTAACCACAACTAGTGTTAGACTAGTGTGGCAACGATATACATATGTCATAATAAGGCACGTAAATAAATAAATAAAACATAAATTAAAGCAATAATCGCATATAAACATATAATAGCACATAGGAGCACATAGCACATAAGCATGATATTCTAGATGCAAAGTTCTAGGGAAAGCAAATAAAACACATAAGCACATAGCACACATAACACATAAAAACCCTAACTATTACACCGGGAAAGCCTAATTGCAATCTAAAAATGAAAAAAATGAAAAAAAAAGATAAGAGAAATAGTCTATCTAACCTATCTATTACATTTTCTATCTAAGATACAAAAGCCTTTGTTAAATAGATGAAAATATAAACTATCTATTACATGAACTATCCAAATACAAAATTTTTGCTAAATAAAATATCACCTATCTATTACATTTCTTTGAATAATTAAAAATTAAATTCAAATAAATAACATGACATAAATAAATAAATACTCACACATGAATAAAAATTATAAATACAAAGAGATACATAAAAAAAAACATATAGAAAAACACGTAGGAGCACGTAAAGAAACATTGGAAGGACAATAGGGGTACCTCCCAATCGAAAACTCGATAAAAATGCTAACAACATGAACAAACTTATCAAGGTACCATAATTTAAATAAATAAACTATTAATTAAATAATTTCATATTAATCACTATAAACATGCCACAATAGTTCAAAACAATTATAGCAATAATAAACAAAAATTAAAAAAGTAATAATTAAATATTTAGGAAGAAAAATAAAAATTGTTTAAGTAAAAAAATAAATAAAATAAAATAAGAAAATAAAAAAAATAAAAAAATAAAATACAATAATACATACTTAAGCTTTTAGCACTCAAATAAGAATCACCAAAATAACTAAAAGAGAAATAAAGAAACTAATTTGAGCATTAATTAGATAAAAAGACAAAATTTTGGAACATTAAAAAAAATAAAATATGAAAAGAAAATAATTAAAAAAAACTTGAGGAATTAATTAATTTTTTTTGGCAAAAAAAAAATAAAAATATTCCAAGGTTTTGGGTTAAAAGTGAAAATTTAGGCAACATTCTTAGAGTAAAAATATAATTTACAGCAAACTAACGGGTAAAATTACAATTTCAAACCATAGTTAAGGTAATAACATGATTTACAACAAATTTAAAAGGCTAAAATATAATTTTCACCAAGCAGAATGCCAAAAATAAAAATTTTCAGCAATACTTAAGGCTAAAATGTAATTTTAGCAAATTTATGGGATAATACATAATTTACAACAACATTTAAAGAAAAAAAATGCAATTTCAGCAAGCTTGGTGAGGTAAAAATCAAATTTCCAGCAACATTCGAGGATCAAATTGAAATTCCAGCAAACTTAAGAACTAAATTGCAATTTCCAGCAATGTTCAGTGATAAAAGTGAACTTTACAGCAACAATAAGCCCCAATTTGTAAATTCTAACAAGAAACACCAAATTATAATTTTCAGCAACATTCAAGAGTGAAAATGCAAGTTCTAGTTACTTGAGGGGCAAAAATATAAATTCCAACAATATTCTAGAGCCACAAATAGAATTTCCTGCAATGCATAGGGGCAAAGATGTAATTTTCAGCAACATGAGGGACCAAATTTATAATTTTTAATAACATTCAAGGGCAAAAATACAATTCCAGCAAACTTGAGGAGTAAAAATGAAAACTACAACAAACCTAGGGGGTAAAAGTGTAATTTCAGCAAGACTTCAAGGACAAAATTGTAATTTTCAGCAACATTCAAGGACTAGAATATAAATCCAGCAAGATTTGGAACTAAATTGAAATTAATAGGATCTAAATAAAGAAAAATTAAAATCTAGAGGGTCAATCTACAAATATTAAAGATCTAAAGGCAACAATTAAAAAACATTCAGGATAGAATAAAAGGCTAACCAAAATCCTAGGAGCTAAAACATAAATACTAATCTGATAACAAAAATTTAAAAAAAGTAAAAGAAATTAATCAAAAGTACGTCGTTTTACGTCAAAACGACGTAGTTTTGATAACAGAAAAAAAAATTTTAACTGATTTTTTTAACCGAATTTCCCCGTTTTTCTTTCTTTTTTCTTTCTTCCCCCTTTTTCTTTCTTTTTTTCTTTCTTCCTTGCTTCTCCAGATTTCCTTTTTTATCTCTCTTTTCTCTCTTTTCCTCTTTCTTCTTCTTTTTCTTCTCTCTTCTCTGGTTCTCTCTCTTCGTCGGATTTTCTTCTCTCTCGACCCTCTCCGTTTCTTTCCTACTTCTTCTTCTTCTTCTCTAATCTCTCTCTGTTCTCTATTCTCTCTCTCTCTCTTTCCGAAAATTCCTAAATCATCCATTCAATTTCATCAATTAATTGTACAAAAAAGAAAGAGGGGTTGAGAGTTTTTTTTTTTTACCTGGACCGAGGAGGCATGGCTATGGCGGTTGTTCGGTGGTGATTTTGGGGTGGTGCTACTGGTGGAGAAGAACCGGTAAGGGGGGCTGGTGATGGGTTGTTGGCAGTGAATGGTGGTGTGCCTGTGGTTGATTGTGTGTAGTCTGTGTGTTTGTGATGCTGGAGTATGCATGTGTTTTTTGCAGGGGTGTGTGTGTTTGCAGGGGTGTGTATGATTGTGTGTGTATTTTGTGCAATTGTGTGTATAAGTGCGATTGTGCTGCGACTGTGGGTGTGTGCTTGTGTGTGCAGGTGAAATGTGTGTTTCTATGCCTGTTCTTGCTGATTTGTAGATGGTGTTATGGATGAAGTGCTGTGTGGTATGCATGAATGTGAGTGTGTTGATCTTGGTGAAGCGTGAGTGTGTGCAGTGTGAATGCATTATGTGTGTGTTCTTGTGAATGTGACTGATGAGTGAATGTTGGAAGCTTTGTGTGTTAGCAGCTTGTGTTTTTTGATTGTGTGTGTTCTGATGTGTGAATGTGACTGTGTAAGCTACTATGTGCACTAGTGAAGAGAGCTTGTCAATGAAGATGGTGGTGAGTGCCGGTGTGTGTAAGGTGTGTGCTTGTGTATTTTTCTGATGGAGTGAGGGGAAAACAGAAGGGGAGAGTTGTCTGTGTATGCTGGTGGAGGGAAGGCTAAGAGGGAGTGTATGGTGAGAGTGATGTATGCGTGTGTGTGTGCTGGAGCTGGGATGTGTGTGTGTGTGCGCTTGTGTATTTGTGTGTCTTGTAGGTGTATTGTGCTTGTTTTGCAGGTATATTGTGTTTGTTTTGCAGGGGTGTGTGTGTATGAATGAATCAATGTGTGTGATGCATTTCTGGTATGTGTTTTGTGTGTGCAGGCGTCCAAATGAAGATGATGGAGTTGTGAGTGTTGTGTGCAATGTGTTTGTGTTGTGTCTGCCGAGAGGGAGAAGAAGAGGGTCAGCTACAGGTGTGTGTTGAGTGTGTTAAAAAAATGGTCGTGCGCTTGTGTCCGCAGGTAAAGAAGAAATGTGGTCCGTGTACAAGGGGAGAGGACCAAGAAAGTGTGTGTTAATTGTGTAGGTGAAGTGAGTTGTGTAGAGGGAGAAGAAGCAAGTGTAGTGTGTGTCTGTGTATTTTGCTTGTGAGCTGAAGGCAGAGAGGTAGAGTATGTGTAGGTGAAGAAGGAAGAGCAGTTTGTGAACTGTGAGGGAGGGCCAAGGGAGAGCTGTGTGCTACTATTGTGAATGAAGAGGTAGAGAGAGTGAGGAAAGAAAAGTTGAGGGAGCTTGTGCATGTAGTGAGTTGTGTAGTATCTCTGCAATTGTGGTGAGGGGAGGGCAGAAAAAATGGTAAAAAATCAGCAGGAAAATCCTTAAAAATCTGATGAAAATCAGTGCAAATAGGGAGTGTGATGTGATTAAACAAAAAGTAATTAGGATGATAGTGTTTGGATGCTATGGGTAGCAGCCATGGTAGTGTAATAGTAGCAGTAGCAGCGTTACTGCTGCTTTTGTCTTCTTCTTTTTTCTTCCTTTTTTGTTTAAGTGGTAGAAGAGAGAAATTCAAATAAATACCAGAAATTTTTTTTGAAAATATCAAATTTGTTACAAAAAAATTCATAAATATATAAAATACACATATAAAATTTTGCACATGAAAATTCTAATAAAAAATACATTGGAAGACGCGCCGTATAAGACAAAAATTATGAAACAATACAAAAATACTAAATGATCTTTAAAAATAAAAAAAAATTTACAAAAAATCTATCATTACACAAAACACATATACTAAAATTTTCACTCAGAAATGTTAATATTAATGCATTCTTGGGAATTGTGCCCCTACTAGGCAAAAGAAGAAAAATTAAATAAATATCAAATGTCCTCTAAAAATTATGAAATTTTTACTAAAAATTTATGAATATACAAAATGCATATATAAAATTTTTCACTTGAAAATTCTCGTAAAAGAGTGCATTGAAAAATGTGCCATTAAGTTAAAAAATATTAAAATTTTAAATAAATAATAAATGACTCCCAAAAATTATGAAAATTAGAAATAATGATAAAAATAGTAAAACTATGTATTTAGGAAATGAAATAAAATAAAATAAAATAAAATAAAATGATATTTACATGGTGAAATTATCATTTTGCCCCTAATACATCTAATTAGATATAATTTAAGCAAAAATTACAATTAGCCCCCTAAAAAATAAAAAGTATCCCCAAACGAAGTAAAATATATTTTCTTATAAAAGGTGTGTCAAAATTTGGTATCTACAACTTGTCTCTCTTTGTCGAAAACTCGTAGAGGTTCTGGACAAAGACATAGGTGAAACCAAATTTTGACTCACCTATACATAAAACACAAATACATTGACTCCCGTAAAGATGAATGTAAAAAATGCAGAAAGAATGATCGGATTCTCTTGGAGTTGCCTACGTATCCCAATGAAGGGAATCAAGTCAAACGTAGTTCGAATGATGAAAGTAAAAAGTTTGAGATGCCTGATTTGAAAAATAAAATTAAAATGAAAATATGAAACATCCAGTTTACTAGAGAGGTGCGTGACCTAGTTTGTTAGGATTGATGATATGCAAAGAAATTAAACATGAAGGTCCTGTTTGCTGGACATGCACCCAGTTTGCTGAGATGAGATGCAATACAAAGTTTGGTTTGCTAAATTTGAAAAATAAATGTGAAGGTCCAGTTTGCTAAACATACACCCAGTTTGCCGAGGTGAAAAATGCAATGCGAAATCTGGTTTGCCAGACTTAGAAAATAAACGTGAAAGGTCCAATTTGCTAGACATGCACCCAGTTTGCTGAGGTGAAATGCAATGCAAAATCCGATTTGCTGGACTTAGAAAATAAATGTGAAAGGTCTAGTTTGCTAGACATGCATCCAGTTTATTGGGGTGAATGCAATGCGAAATCTGGTTTGCCAAACTTGAAAAAGTAAACGTGAAAGATCCAATTTGCTGGACATGTACCCAGTTTGCTGAGGTGAAATACAATGTGAAATCCGATTTGTCAGACTTAGAAAATAAATGTGAAAGGTCCAATTTACTGGACATGCACATAATTTGCTGGGATGAATGCAATGCGAAGTCCGGCTTGCTAAACTTAGAAAATAAATATGAAAGATCCAATTTGCTAGACATGCACTCAGTTTACTGGGGTAAATGCAATGCGAAATCTGGTTTGCTAGACTTAGAAAATAAACGTTAAAGGTCCAATTTGCTAGGGTAAAATGCAATGCGAAGTCCGATTTGCCAAACTTGATAAAGTAAACGTGAAAGGTCCAATTTGCTGGACATGCATAAAAAGGTTTTTTTTTTTTTTCAATGTCTAAAAGCAGCGCACAAAGCAATGTGAAAATGTTCAATCTACTGGACAAATGCATGAAAAAGGTTAAAAAAATAAAAAAAAATGTTAAAAACGGTCCATAGATCAATGTGAAACGTCCAGTTTGCTGGACAAATACGTGAAAAAAAAAATTTTTTTATGTCGAAAAGCAACTAACAAATCATTTAAAGTTTTTTTTTTTAATTTTGCCCCAATGTTATCTCCTGAATCAATTCGAAATCTCTCATTTGAGATTTTTTTTTTTTTTTTGTAACATATCAAAATCTATTTGAAATAAATAAAAAAAATAAAATCTTATACAAAACATTTGCCCTAATATAAATAAAATAAAATCAATTTGAAATCCATCCTTTAAAATTTACCCCAGTGTAAATTTGAAATCAGTCCTTCCCAAGACGGGTTCGAACATGAGATATCAAAATCAATGTGAAACCAAAATTTCTCAAAATTTTGCCCCAGTATCAATTTAAAATCAATCTTTGACTGGAATAATGCTCTAATTAGACCATTGCTAACTGCAAAGGACTTGCCCCAATTTTCTCTTTTCAATGAAATATCAATGATGAACTCATAATTTTACCTGCAGCCGAAAAATAAAGAATGATTAAATAATGTGCCACCACCATGTGATCCCTCAGGCTTTGTGAAACGTATAAACATGAGTTCTTGGCGCCAACATCTAATTCCAAATCCATTCCTGTGAGTCATTTCTGATCTTTATAGTCTATCAATATCCATCGATTGCCCTGTTGTCATGACTTACAAACATCAACTACCATAATTTTTCATGATAAATTATGAGAATTGTCTTTTGACACAAATCTAATGAATAGACTGATGCAAAATAATTTATTTGATTTCACTATTTTTTTTATTTTTATTATTATTACTTTTTTGATTCAACAATCATATTTCAAGAAATTGAAAACAAAACCACGAAATGGAAAAACAACACATTACAACAAGCAACATAAAAATAAGTGTAAAATAACTTTTGTCAAAAATAAGTTAAGAATTTCAACTATGACAAAACAAGTTATTACACGGTGTTGAAACCAGGCTTTTGACTAAGAATATCACATTTGACCCTTTTGGATGTCATCAATCAGAAGCTTGATATTGTCAAAAAGAACAACCATGAAGAGAAAAACCCAAGCAAACATAGTCGTCAGTTCTTTCAGCTTTGTCACTTCTCCTTTATCCGGCTTCATTTGTGTGCACAAGATTCCCGCCTTAGCGTCCTTTCGAGTTTTCACTAAGGTTTCCCCCATCCACTTTTCTTTTATTATTTTGTTTCTCTTTTTCTTTTCTTCTCTTTTTTTTCTTTTCTTTTTTTTTTTGTCTCTCTTTTTTTTTTTAGGTGCCCTTTTGGGTTTTTGCCTTTACAAAGGAGACATAGAACAACAATCATTCAAGTCTTGAATAGTCATTTTCTTTTTCATTAAATCAGACTAGTATTTGAAAAACATTTGGCATCAATAAGACAATCTTCCCTTGGTGAACTTGGGATAGATATATTAACATCATATGCCCGGTGATTCGTAAATTTTCATTTCAAAATTGTCACAAAAAAAAGACGGAAGCCGGTGACATTTTTGGCTTTTGAAATGTGGTCGGGTAATGTGCTAAAAATATTAAGTTGGAAAGTAGAAATTATAAAGGGTTTAAACAACTTGAAGTCGCATTTGCAAAGAAAATTGCCCTAGTTTTAATAGTTTTCACCTTTTCTTTTCTTTTTTTATTCAAAATTTTTTTAATGTATCCCAATTTTGCCATTGACTTTTGGGATTTTTCTTTTCCTTTCTCTTTTCTAAAAAGAAAATTTGCCCTAGTTTATTGCTTTTTTCGGGGTTCCCTTTTTTGTCTCTTTTTTTCTTTTTTTTTATTTTTTCTCTCTTTTTTTTTGTTTGAAACGCAAATCGAAATAAAATTTGTCCTAGTGTGGGATGAAATATCACAAAACTGTCCTCGTGTGGAAGGGGTGCGACCTTCAAGTGAGCTGTCAAATGAAAGTCACAGATTCTGGAAGCTCCTAGGGCAAACTAGAGAAGAAAAGTTTTTTTTTTTTTTGTGCAAAAGAAAGATGGTCTGGCTTTGATCCATCTCTTTTGCAACAATTTTTTTAAAAGAAAATTTACTAAATCAGATGAGAAAGTCCTTTGTGGTGTCTGAATTAATGATTCAGGAAAATATCCGATCATTCACTTCTGCTGGAACACGGCTTCCCTCGGGTAATGCTTATTTTCTTTTCTCTTTGATGAGAGCAACCGTGCACCAACTGATTTGAACTTTATTCAAATGTTATTGGCTTGCAAAAAATCATAAAATCTTGTGTGTTGATCTGCTCAAATTATTGTAGCCTTAAAATTCTAAATTCGAATGAAAAATATATAAAATGAGTCAAATTCACACTAAAAGGAACAACTTAGAAGCATAATTTTGATACTTGTCAATTCCCCCACATTTAAATCGTTGTTTGTCCTCAAATTGGAAAATGGGAGTTCAACTAAGGATTCAAACATTGAAATCACCCATGGGCATTCTGAAACATATTTTCTCAAGACCGAGTAAATAACCATTATGTAATTTATTGTCTTACCTTTAATACACAAAATATCAAGTAAAGGAGAAAAAATTATATCATAATTAAGTAATTTCAACTTAATTTCTTTACCTTACTGAATTTCACAAGTAAATAAATCATATGATCAATCAAAGTGCTTCGCATGCTCATGATCAATTTCTTTTTTCATTTGAGGTAAATTTTTTTAGTGAACTAATCACTCAAGATACAAGAGTGTTTTTTGACGCGAAAATCGACATTAGTTATGAAGGTTCCCTGGTTACTCAACACCTCAACCCTTAAGCAAGTAGCAAAAATTGTACTTGAGAAGTACGATTGCCTTTTTACGCAAGAATCGACATTGGTTAAATGAAGACCCCTGGTTACTCAACAATTTACTTACTCAAATTTACAATGCATTACTCATAATTCAAGTATCCTTTTGACGCGAAAGTCGACATTTTTAGATGAAGACCCTCGGTTACTAAGCACAAGAACCATTGGAGTAGAAAAACCACATCATTTTTTCTTCTTCTTTTCCGTCTCTTTTTTTTCTCCCTTTTTTGTTTTTGTTTTTGCATAAAAACCCCTCATAGTAGGTGTTGCAGAATAGATTACATGATTGCACTAATTGACCATAATCATAATTTAACATGTGAAATTAAGTAAAGAAGAGAAATTTGCATCAAACATACAAAATTTAGACATAATTCCAACCACTTTACAAGATATACTTTCTACAAGAACAAAACTCCAAACCACATAATAATAATTTCTTATTGCCCAGAGAAAGCATTTGTTGACACATATAAAGTAATTTCAACAAGTAGATAAATTAGACAAAATCACAACTGCTAACTACAACTCACAAACATGTGACACAACCTTATTTTAACCTCCTAAATAACCTATACAATACACTCCACATGAAAGTGAGAACAGTTAGGATGTGAAATACTAAACTCCCCTGGTGAATGGGTTGAAGTCGTATCCCTAACGTGTTTATCCCTTTTGCCGTGCTTGAATCCGCCAAACATGCATTGGAAACTTGTTTGACAATTTATTGCAACCCTCTATCTTAATGACTCGAATGCTCACAAGTGAGAATCTAAGCGATAAATCTGCCATTTTGCCTCAGTACCACTGTTGACATTCTGTCTCTTTTGAGTTAATCACGGGTTTTCTTTTTTTTTTTTTTTGCGTCATTCAGCATACTTAACATGGAATCTAAAAAATTTTTTTTTTTTTGTATCACTCTAGTTCTCCTTAATATTTTGCGTTATTTTGGAATCAGAAAGATACCAAAGCACCAATTATCAGCCTCAAATAAGATGACATCCGAAAACCATAGGCATTTATTTTCACCATCAAAACATTCAAGAAAATGTTTTTCTTTTCATTCAATTTGAACTCATTAACTCATCAAAAGAGAAAACCTTACAATTACACAAACCTAGCATTAGGTTTTGAGAAAAATGTGATTTATTTTGAGGCCTCATCAAAGAATTATTTGCTCAATATAACAAAAAGATTTGAAGCAAATCATTTTCAAAACTAAATACAAAAATATGAAGGGAAAATCTCATGCTACAAACAATTTTGAAAAAGCAACTTGTTTAGTGATTTATCTGAGAAAGAATTTTGAACATAAGGCAATCTTAAATTTACAGAAAGAAAACCGTTATTAGTGACCAAGTTATTCCTATTCTTATTACATCTAAATGAACCATTATCTAACTACAATTTCATCTATCACACTAATCATTCAAGTCAACCTCATCAATCTGAATCCTTAGCACTCTCAATTCTAAAAAACTGGATTCCCCCGATCCTTCTTATAGTTTGAAAAGAACACTGGCATTATAAATGTCAAGTGTATGACAGCTTTACTGGAGTAAAACTATGATTTAAAATGTTTGAATCAAATATGTATCCGACGTGTTTTCCAATTTGTTGCCTCCCTAGAGGACTTGTGAAAAATGAAAAGAAATCGAAGTTAGTATAAATGAAAACAAAAACAGACTGCATGCCCTAGGGGGGAGCCCTTTATTGTGCCAAGGGTAGGCCTAGCATGAAATGCAATTCTTTCAGGTGAGACCCCCCTTTAAATGATGATACGCTAGATTCGCCAAAAAAGAAATGCCTTCATTCTACTCATGTTACCTTACCTAGGGTCTCACCCTCTAGGATGGTACTGAAAAATATAAACGTGCATGTCTTTTAGGGTCATGTATCCAAGACAAAGGGATGGCTTTCCTATAATAGGATTCCCGAAATGGCATTCCCTCTAAGGTTTATGCATGATGCCAGTTTATTAAAGCAAGTTAAAATATGCAAAATGCAAAAATAGTCTGAAAATTTTTTTATTCTAATAATGCATAATTTCCCCGAGAAGATGGCAAATGAACTGTACAAAAGATTATTGATTTCAAATTTATTTGTTTGAAAAAAATCAAGCCTTTATGACGTTTATAGGACATATCATTGAAAATCATGACTTTATCTAGAAATATACAAGTCAAAATGCCAGTTTATTAAAGTCAAATGAAATATGTGTAAAAATTATATTTTGTATAATGTGGGATGGGAGGGTGGGGAATATGGTAAAAACAACGCATTAATTTCTTTGAAAAAAGGATAAATGTAAACTGTGCAAAAGTTCGACAGTTGGGTAGATTTATTGATTCTAAGAAAAATTGGTTCGGACAAACTGACAGGTACAACAAGGATGAATTAAACTTTTAAAAAAGTTTAAAACTGCAAATCTTATTCAGAAAAGTACACGTTGCAAAATCATATTTTTTTTTTTGAAATTTTGTAAAATTTATAATGATTGGATCCTTTTGGAATTTATAACACAAATGCAATTTGTGAAAAATTTATGAAATTTCATTTTCATCTTTCTCAAAGAAATTAACTATGAAAACGAAATTTAAACGTGCCAAAAAAGGGTTGGCTTCCTACGAGAGTACCATGCCAGGACTCTTTATTCTATGGTTGTGAATGCGACCAAAAAGGAAAGAAATTGCGTTAGTTCATTTAACAAAATATCACATAACACATTGATAAAGCAAAAACAGTAAACAATATGACAAAAAAATAAAGGGGGGTGGATTCCCTCCTCTCGTGCCTGGTGTACCTGATATGGTAAGGCCGACTCTATTCTAGGTTTATTTTACATGGATGCATGAGGTTGGGTTCACTAATGCATCTAGACTCGATTAAGGTTTTGGTTCCCGAACCTTCAGACTGAGGGATCCAAAAAGTAACAAGTCTGTCAATTCCAAGGATCCAAGGTCAGTGGTTCGAGTGATTCCCTTGACACTGCTACGCACACGTCTGGCCACGGCCACGTGTCCACGAATGTGACGGCCACATGTCTAGGCAGATCGATCCTAGTCCTAAAGGGATGGGTGGGTAATAACCACAAAAAAAAGAAAAAGGGTAAAATATATCGTATGCACGTATGAAGTGCTCCCTGTGAGAGGAGAAAAATATTGACATGCAAAAGGCTTTAAGGGTGACTAACCTCCTCCCCAAATGCAAGCGCGATATGAACATAAATCACAAATAAATAAATCATCCATCACATAGAAACGAGAGACGAAGGCGCATGTTAAATACAAAGAAAATCCCGAACAAGAAAAAATGCTATCCTAAACATCCAAATGCGTTAAAATGAAAAGGTTAAAGAAGAAAAAGGTGACAAAACCTAGTGCTCGGACTCACTCGTGATTCCCCAGTGGAGTTGCCAGCTGTCGCGCCCCATTTTTCGAAAGACAGCAAAAGGAATATGATTATTTGTGTGGAAAAAAAGTGTAGGTTTTTGTAAAATGATTTTTTTTAGAAAATGCTTTATAAAAAGGTAGTTTGACAAAAGATGTGATTTTTAGAAAATACTTCATTTTGAAAACAAAAAGAAAAGGACTTAAAATGGAACTTTAAAAATGCGACGGTTTTTTGGTCGAAAAATAGAGTCTAAAAAAGGGTTTTTAGTGAAAAGGGAGTCGCCACTTGGTATTGAGTTTTGGTATACTAAGTCACCAGAAAATATTTTATAAAAGGTAAGAAAATCGAGAATGATTTATTTAAAAAATAATTTTGAGAAAAATGTAAGAAAAACAAGAAAAACCCTTTTAAACAACTTCAAGTCTTTGAAAATAAGAGAAAAAGTTTCGAGAGTCACAATTGAAGAAAGGGAAGGCAAAGGCTCGCGCCTAAGGCACCCTTTTAATCTAGCCAAAACTAGTTGCGAGATTTAGTCTAAATTTTCCTAATATAACCCTAAGTTTTATCACATTTGGATGCAACTATATAAATGCAACCTAGACTTAAAAAATAGATATCGTCAAGGGACAAAATGTTCCATTGAGGTTTGGTCGGGATTATCACATTAATTGTGAAATTCGAATCTAAATCCCGATGGAGTCACGAGTATAGATGTAAAATACAATGTAAAAAGAAGAGGAAAATAGTAGTATAGATAATAAGTGAACAAAGAGAGTGGGGATGCAATATAACGGGTATGAGGGACTAATAGGCTCGTGACTAGCTATTCCTACTCACGGAGGAGGGAACGGCATGTACGCCACCGCTTCCCACGTGAACAGGCGACTATTTCTAGTCAAAATCACACAAATGACCTAAAATTCTATGTGAAATGTAACCTAAATATCAAGCACTGAATATATGTAAAATAGATAATAAGAATAATAATACATAAAAAACATGCAAAAATGGAAAAAGGCTTTAAAAGAGAAAATGTGTGTGAAATGATATGAAATGCACACAAGAAGTGATCTAACACTAAAATGACCTAAAGGTCTAGCGTTGGACTAGCCCATTTTTGAGAAATTTTCTGCTAGCGTTGAACTAGCGAAGAAACCGAAATTAACCACAACTAGCATTGGACTAGTGTGGCAACGATACACATATGTCATAATAAGGCACTAAATAAATAAATAAAATATAAATTAAAGCAATAATCACATATAAGCATATAATAGCACATAGGAGCACATAAGCATGATATTCTAGATGCAAAGTTCTAGAGAAAGCAAATAAAACACATAAACACATAGCACACATAGCACATAAAAGCCCTAACTATTACATCGGGAAAGCCTAATTACAATCTAAAAATGAAAAAAAGATAAGAGAAATAGCCTATCTAACCTATCTATTACATTTTCTATTTAAGATACAAAAGCCTTTGTTAAATAGATGAAAATATAAACTATCTATTACATTAACTATCTAAATATAAAATTTTTGCTAAATAGAATATCACCTATCTATTACATTTCTTTGAATAATTAAAAATTAAATTCAAATAAATAACATGGCATAAATAAATAAATAAATACTCACACATGAATAAAAATTATAAACACAAAGAGATACATAAAAGAAAACATATAGAAAAACACATAGGAGCACGTAGGAGCACATAAAGAAACATTGGAAGGATAATAGGGGTACCTCCCATTCGAAGACTCGGTATAAATGCTAACAACATGAACAAACTTATCAAGGTACCATTATTTAAATAAATAAACCATTAACTAAATAATTTCATATTGAATCACTATAAACATTGCCACAATAGTTCAAAACAATTATAGCAATAATAAACAAAAATTAAAAAAAGTAATAATTAAATATTGAGGAAGAAAAATGAAAATTATTTAAGTAAAAATAAATAAATAATAAATAAATAAGAAATAAAATAATAAAAAAATAAAATACAATAATACATACTTAAGCTTTTAGCACCCAAATAAGCATCACCAAAATAACTAAAAGAGAAATAAAGAAACTAATTTGAGCATTAATTAGATAAAAGACTAAATTTTGGAACACTAAAATAAAAATAAAATAGTGGAAAGAAAATAATTAAAAAACTTGAGGAATTAATTAAATTCTTTTTTTTTGGCAAAAAAATAAAAATGTTCCAAGGTTTTGGGTTAAAAGTAGAAATTTAGGCAACATTCTTAGAGTAAAATATAATTTACAACAAACTAAAGGGTGAAATTACAATTTCAAACCATAGTTAAGGTAATAACATGATTTACAACAAATTTAAAAGGCTAAAATATAATTTCCAGCAAGCATAATGCCAAAAATAAAATTTCCAGCAATACTTAAGGCTAAAATGTAATTTCAGCAAAGTTATAGGATAATACATAATTTACAGCAACATTTAACGGCAAAAAATGCAATTTCAGCAAGCTTGGTGAGGTAAAAATCAAATTTCCAGCAACATTTGAGGATCAAATTGAAATTCCAGCAAACTTAAGAACTAAATTGCAATTTCCAGCAATGTTCAAGGATAAAAGTGAACTTTACAGCAACAATAAGCCCCAATTTGTAAATTCCAACAAGTATTAAACACCAAATTATAATTTTCAGCAACATTCAAGAGTGAAAATGCAAGTTCTAGTTACTTGGGAGGCAAAAATATAAATTCCAGCAATATTCTAGGGCCAAAAATAGAATTTCCTGCAATGCATAGGGGCAAATATGCAATTTTCAGCAACATGAGGGACCAAATTTACAATTTTCAGCAACATTCAAGGGCTAAAATATAATTCCAGCAAACTTGGGGAGTAAAAATGAAAACTAGAGCAAACCTAGGAGGTAAAAGCATAATTTCAGCATGACTTAAAGGACAAAATTACAATTTCTAGCAACATTCAAGGACTAGAATATAAATCCAGCAAGATTTGGAACTAAATTGAAATTAATAGGACCTAAATAAAGAAAAATTAAAATCTAGAGGGTCAATCTACAAATGTTAAGGATTTAAATGCAACAATTAAAAAACATTCAGGGTAGAATAAAAGGCTAACCAAAATCCTAGGGGCTAAAACTTAAATACTAATCTGATAACCAAAAAAATAAAAAAAAAAGTAAAAGAAACTAATCAAAACTATGTCGTTTTATGTCAAAATGACGTAGTTTTGATAACAGAAAAAAAATTTTAATTGATTTTTTTTAACCGAATTCCCCCATTTTTCTTTCTTTTTTCTTTCTTCTCCCTTTTTCTTACTTTTTTTCTTTCCTCCCTGCTTCTCCAGATTTCCTTTTTATCTCTCTTTTCTCTCTTTTCCTCTTTCTTCTTCTTTTTCTTCTCTCTTCTCCGGTTCTCTCTCTTCGTCGGATTTCTTCTCTCTCGGCCCTCTCCGTTTCTTTCCCATTTCTTCTTCTCTAATCTCTCTCTGTTCTCTATTCTCTCTCTCTTTTCGAAAATCCCTAAATCATCCATTCAATTTCATCAATTAATTGTACAAAAATGAAAGAGGGGTTGAGAGTTTTTTTTTTTTTTGTGCAGAGGTGTGTGTGTTTGCAGGGGGTGTGTGTTTGGTGTGTATTTTGTGCAATTGTGTGTATAAGTGTGATTGTGCTACGACTGTGGGTGTGTGCTTGTGTGTGCAGGTGAAATGTGTGTTTCTATGCGTGTTCTTGCTGATTTGTGGATGGTGTTATGGATGAATTGTTCTGTGATGTGCATGAATGTGAGTATGCTGATCGTGGTGAAGCGTGAGTGTGTGCAGTGTGAATGCATTATGTGTGTGTTCTTGTGAATGTGACTGGTGAGTGAATGTTAGAAGCTTTGTGTGTTAGTAGCTTGTGTTTTTTGATTGTGTGTGTTCTGATGTGTGAATGTGACTGTGTAAGCTACTATGTGCACTAGTGAAAAGAGCTTGTCAATGAAGATGGTGGTGAGTGCCGGTGTGTGTAAGGTGTGTGCTTGTGTGTTTTTCTAATAGAGTAAGGGGAAAATAGAAGGAGAGAGTTGTCTGTGTATGCTGGTGGAGGGAAGGCTAAGAGGGAGTGTATGGTGAGAGTGATGTATACATGTGTGTGTGCTGGAGCTGGGATGTGTGTGTGTGCGCTTGTGTTTTTGTGTGTCTTGCAGGTGTATTGTGTTTGTTTTGCAGGGGGTGTGTGTGTGTGTGAATGAATGAATCAGTGTGTGTGATGCGTGTCTGGTGTGTGTTTTGTGTGTGCAAGCGTGCAAATGAAGATGATGGAGTTGTGAGTGTTGTGTGCAATGTGTTTGTGTTGTGTCTACCGAGAGGGAGAAGATGAGAGTGAGCTGTAGGTGTGTGTTGAGTGTGTAAAAAAAATGGTCGTGTGCTTGTGTCTGCAGGTGAAGAAGAAATGTGGTCCGTGTGCAGGGGGATGGGACCAAGAAAGTGTGTGTTAATTGTGTAGGTGAAGTGAGTTGTGTAGAAAGGGAGAAGAAGCAAGTGTAGTGTGTGTCTGTGTATTTTGCTTGTGAGCTGAAAGCAGAGAGATAGAGTATATGCAGGTGAAGAAGGAAGAGCAGTTTGTGAACTGTGAGGGAGGGCCAAGGGAGAGTTGTGTGCTATTGTTGTGAATGCAGAGATAGAGAGAGTGAGAGAAGCAAACTTGAGGGAGCCTGTTGTAGTGTGTGTGGTGCGTGTGTGTATGCAGAGACATGTATGTGAGTGTGCTTGTGCATGTAGTGAGTTGTGTAGTATCTCTGCAATTGTGGTGAGGGGAGGGCAGAAAAATGGTAACAAATGAGCAGAAAAATTCCTAAAAATCTGATAAAAATCAGTGCAAATAGGGAGTGTGATGTGATTAAACAAAGAGTAGTTGGGATGACGGTGTTTAGAAGCTATGGGTAGCAGCCATGGTAGTGTAATAGCAGCAGCAGCAACGTTGCTGCTACTTCTGTTTTCTTCTTTTTTTTTAAGTGGCGGAAGAGAGAAATTCAAATAAATACCAGAATTTTTTTTAAAAAATATCAAATTTGTTACAAAAAATATATAAATATATAAAATACACATATAAAATTTTGCACATGAAAATTCTAATAAAAAATACATTGGAAGACGCGTCGTACGTGACAAAAATTATGAAACAATACAAAAATACTAAATGATCTTTAAAAATCATAAAAATTTTACCAAAAATCTATCATTACACAAAACACATATACTAAAATTTTCACTCAGAAATGTTAACATTAATGCATTATTGGGAAATGTGCCCCTACTAGGCAAAAGAAGAAAAATTAAATAAATACCAAATGTCCTCTAAAAATCATGAAATTTTTACTAAAAATTTATGAATATACAAAATGCATATATAAAATTTTTCACTTGAAAATTCTCATAAAAGAGTGCATTGGAAAATGTGCCATTAAGTTAAAAAATACTAAAATTTTAAATAAATAATAAATGACTCCCAAAAATCATTAAAATTAGAAATAATGATAAAAATAGTAAAACTGTGTATTTAGGAAATGAAATAAAATAAAATAAAATAATATAATATTTACTTAGTAAAATTACCATTTTGCCCCTAATACATCTAATTAGACATAATTTATGCAAAAGTTGCAATTAGCCCCTCAAAAAATAAAAAAGTATCCACAAACGAAGTAAAATATATTTTCTTATAAAAAGTGTGTCAAAATTTGATGTCTACACCTTGATTGCTGCTTCCTGCTTCAAGAATACCTCTATTGTTAACTTGGGAAGGCGCAATTTGCGTCCTACTAGCCATTTCGTTGTTCGGCAGTGCAATTCCTGCTATCATTGTTTTAATTTCCTCCACGGCTTTGCTGTTTTGTTCTCGCTCCTCTGTGATAGCTCTGCCATACTTGTCATCCGTCTCTCTAATAAGGTTCTTAAGATCCTTCAGATCTTGCCTTTTGCTATTGTTCGCCATTTTGCCAAGATTAATGCTCTAATGCTAGTGATATGTAGCCAATGAACTGGTAGCCCAATAGCTGGGTTTAGCTAGAAAAGAATTGAATTGGGGAAGGGGAATGCAGAGAATGTAAGGATAGAGAGAGAAATTACAAGTTCAGATTCGTATTCCATATCTTCCAATGGATTACAATGCCCTATTTGTACAATTTCAATAACTTCCCTTAACTAACTTTTGGCCGGAACAGTTACAGCTCATCCTAACTAACTGGTCAACTAAACTAACATATTACTACTTAGCTCATCCGCCTTGTTTACGGCTTCCCTAGCTCAGCTCTTCATCTTCATTGTCTTCTTAACTCCTTGTCACTTCAATTCTACACAAAATATGCGTCTCTTTCTCCCTCGCCCAATCTTTAACCTTATTCACCTGCCACCACTTCCTCCCCAACATTACCCGCCTACACCCTTATTTCTACCGTCATTTTTCTTTTTGGGTGATTATATATCTCCCCACCCCTTGCCCCTCCCCTACTAACACCACTCACCTCTATAACCACTTGCCACCATCCCTACCACAATTACTGCCACCAACACCTTGCCTTTTTTTGCAAACCCACCAACACCATCCCTATTGGTTTGCCTATTTGAAGGGTCCCTAACCGAAGTTTATTTATCTACTACCCTGCAATGGAGATTTTTCTTTTTTTTTTAATTTTTTTAATTCCCAATGGTTTTTGGTGATAGTGATGGTTCGGATTGTTGTTTGGTAATAGTGAAAGAGTCTACGGTTGGATGGAGTCTATTTCCTATTGGAATATTGCAGTCTAATTTTTGTAAGGTTTGGAGAAAAAGATTTGACAATGGTGGTAGTGGATGATAGTTTTACAAAATTATAATATACTATTACTTTTTAACAAAATTAAGATTAATGACGTCATTTTTTGTTTTTAAAAATTTTCACAAGCTAGGTTATACAGCAGGTTTTTTGGCTGTGTGAGCAAAATGATTTTTTTTTATTACTAAAAACATTAAAATAGGGGTTTGAGTGTAATTTTTCAAACCCGACATAGTCAATTCTCATGAATTTAGCGGTGTAATTGAGACTGCAGTCATAGTGTGGTCCGGGGTGATGGCGCTACCACTTCTGGGGAACACTATTCGACTGTCGTTGAACAGGTGGCTCAAATTCAATGGTATAGATTTGTTGAAGAAATTAAACATGGGATTCGGGATGTTCAAGCGCAGAGCAGTCATAAGCAAGAAAATATTTAGATTTTATTCTGTGTAATGCAACTCAAATTCTTTTCTAGGGTGATTTGATTTCGGCAATAAAATTGGTCAAATCCATATTGTTGTTTATGATGAAGCCAATTAATGATCCAGAAGTAAATAAATCCTATTTGTTTATGTAATATATTCCTATTTTTTTGCTTCATCATGTGATTACTAGTTATTCTTTTATCCATAGCGTTGTTTGTTTATCTATTTTTTTTAGAAACTTCATACATATTTTTCAACTACCTGTTTATCTCACATACGTATTTATCAAGAAAAATTTTTAAAACTGTTAGAATAAAAATTAAAAAAAGCTCTTAAAAAATAACTATCCAAACGCAGCCAGTTTCTTAAAAAAAGTATGGCGTTCCTTTGTGTCTTGTCAATCTCTTTTTTTTTTTATTAGAATACTTATCAAATTCTAATAAAAAAAGAAAATCAAATTCTTTTATGCTTAAACGGAATTCTAGTCAAATAAACACTATAATTATTTTGTTCTGAATTGTTTGGTTTACCCATCTTCGATTTTTTTGTCTCAATCTAAGATTTTATCGAGGGCAAAATTAAAGGTTTTTTAAGTTCTAGAATGCCGCATTGTAGAACTTCCCTTTTTAGAATATAAAACTGCTGTAAAAATATATTTTCCTTAAAGTTTTTAAATTTCACTTAAGATTCATTAAACAAAAAATTTAAAATCAACTGCAGATATGTTGAAACGTCAAAATGTGTAAAGCAACATTCTTTTACGCCTAAACAGAACTTTCATCAAATTAGCAGTATAATTTTTCTGTTCTGAGTTGTTGTTTTAATGATATTTGATTTTTTGCCTCAATCTAGCATTATATGGAGATCAAAATTAAGGATTTTTAAAACTTCTAGAAATGCTGCATTATTAAACTTTCCTTTTTACCAGATATAAAACTGCTGTAAAAATATAATTTTCTTAAAATTTTCACTTAAAATTCATAAAATAATTGATATCTGTCCCGCAACTCTCTTTTTTTTTTTTTTTTTTTTAAGAATATATCCCGCTACTCTTTTGAAAAGTCAAAATATATAGGGGTATAATCACACCTAGTATAATTCAATTATAACTCAAATGTTGTACTTGAACATTACAAATATGGGACGCTGGAACAATTTAATCAAACAAACAAGCTTTCAATATACTAGTATAGACCTTCACCAAAACTTAAGCCACTGAAACTTTACATTTGCCTTAACACGACCAACGAACGGCTATTATATTGGCAACCTATATCGGATAAGGAGTTGACTTAGTGGACTTCATGTTTGAGAAAATTTCTGGAAAATAAAAGAGAGACACGTGGAACTTTTAACAGCAGCCACTGCAAACCTGTGGTGCGTGGAGGCAGTGCGGTACATATGTAAAAGTGAGTGAGCCAGTGAGAGTTAGAAGAACTTAGATTTCAGCGAATACAGAGCAATGGAAAAGAATCTTCTTAATGCAGCAATTGCAAATGATGTTGTGACTCTTGGCCAGTTACTTGAAGAAGATCCACTTATTCTTGATAAAGCTGCTTTGAATTGTGAGGACAAGAATCCTCTGCATATTGCAGCAATACTCGGGAATGTTGATTTTGTTCGTATGATTTAATTTTTCTTCTTGCTACTGCATGTGTTTGGCTCGCATCGATATGGCAGAAACCCTTTTCATCTTGCTGCAGTATATGGCAAATCGCAAGTCATGCAAGAGCTAATTGATTCAAAATTTCAGGACGCAGCTCTAGAGAAGGCAGACGGCGGAGGGACCATTTTGCATTTGTGTTGTGTGTGAAGTATAATCCGCTGCAGGCCTTGCAGATGCTAGTCCAAAAGTTCCGAAGTCTAGAGTTTGTGAACGCCAAAAATGAGGATGGCATGACCGTGTTACACCTAGCCATATACTACAAAGAGATCTTAAGGTACAAAGATTTTTTTTTTTCTCTTTTTTCGTTTTCTTGTGAAATTTCTCTTCTTTTTTTTTTCTTTTTTCGTTTTCTTGTGAAATTTCTCTTTTCCTTTTATTTTTGGGGGTAAAATGTGACCCAGAAAACTGGTACATCCAATACGCAAGCATACAGACCTTTAATCTAACTACCGAAACTGTTTTGGTGACAAGAAAATAGATGAAGAATTTGCATAATTATCTGACAATTTATTGAAAAGGTTTACTATTTCTTTTTATAGCTATATTTAACCCCAATGTCACTATAACACATCCCAAATAATTTCAAAACTGTAAACTTCAGACCATACGAGACTTGATTGAATTCACTGGATCGGGGGTGAAGCACATCATGGATGCAAACGGGAATACTGCGTTAGACCTTCTGGCATTGAAGGGTCAGATTACAGATTTGGGAATTCTAGACCCTCTTGAAGCGATTGGAACCTTTACTGATAGTACTGAAGAACGAGAGACCAAAAGGCGTAAATGGATCGAAAAGGGTAGAGATGTATTTATGGTAATTGCCTCACTTGTTGCTGTAATGGCCTTGTATGGCAAGAAGAGTTATTGGAAGGACCTAATCCACACAGGATAGGAGAAGCTGTTGTGGCACAAGGCCATCCAAAATATTTTCGATCTTTTTTTATGCAAATACAACAGCACTTATTTCGTCTTAGAACACACTCATCTTGCTCATTCGTAAATCTAGCTTTCTTAACGGATGTTTAATGCCACTTTTGGTATTTGTTATGTGGGTGGCAATTGCAGCCATAGCTACAAGCTCTGCCTTGTCAATTATTATGGTAGTGCCACAAGACACAAGACACAAGACCAGCAGGGCAATTGAGTAATGCAGGTGAGATTGTACTCAGCGAGGAGTGGTTGGGTGCTAGCAGAGCTCTCCGAAATCACTGGCCGTCGTTATCTATGGAAATTTTTGAAGTGGTTATTATAAGGTTGAAACTCAAGAGAACGCAAAAATGATGGAGTTTAGAATCACAGAGTAAACTTGATGTATTGAAACTCATATGCATAAATAGTTATTTCATGCAGCGCACTACTATGGGTGTAATCAAGTCAAGTTAAGTTCAAGTAACACGATGCTCAAGCTCAACAGTTATAAGTGATGTTCGAACTCGATTCAAGCTCGATCGAGTAGAAAATTTTGTTGCTCGAACTCGAGCTCGAGCTCAAAGTAGTGAAGTATTATTGGAGCTTGACTCGATAAACTCCTTTTTTTTTTTGTTTAACTTACAAGTCTACTCAGCATGATCCTACTCGAGGACATTTAAGTAAATTCTACAATTTTCATACCAAAAATATTAAATACATAATAAATATATATAATTACTAAATGATTGCATGCTTGATAAGACCGACAAGCTTTCGAACCAGAAAAATCGATACTCGAACTCAATTCATTGAACCCAATCGAGTTACTCAAACTCAACTCGAACTTTGCTAATCCTAATTCGAACCAAGTAATTGACCAACCTACTCACGAGCAATTGATGAGCAGCTCAGTTCGATTGACCCTAACATCTAGTACCGTTGGAAGACGCCAGCCGAAGGCAAAAATGGACAGCCAATTTATGGGCTAAATTAAATCCCAAAAATTGCTTGGGCCTTTATGCTGACATGGGAGCCTAAACAAAGCTCTGTACTGTCTGGGCTTTCGGTACTGTTCTCTCTTATTTAAAAAAAAAAAAGAAAAAAGAAAAAGACCATGGGAAATTTTGCATTTCGCTTTTGGATCTTTGGTGGCATCAAATAGAATTTTATTTTTTCATAAATATACGCAAATCATGAAAATTTATGACAATAGTATAAATTTAATATACTTTTATAAAAAAAAAATACTATATGAATTGTAAACTATATTTGTCTAGGAAAGGATGAACATTCTCGATGCATCAAGAAGTGTTGAGGATTAACCATAGCTTTGTTGATTAATATAAAAAGTCTAAAAGTTCTCGGCCTTTATTATTAGAAATTGGAGACTTGCAAAAATTTTTTCTAATATTATAGTAAAACTTTTTCCTCAACATCGGTTTTTTATGTTGCCTTGATCAAGTTAATGGATGCACTTAACGATAGGGTAGAAAATGTGAAAATTTTAACAAAAAAGAAGGTGGAATGCCTACCGATATAAATACTGTACCACAAACGCCTTCATCATCAAATCTAGCACGTTAAGCAGTGTTGATGAATAATAATAAGTATTAACAATTGGTACATTGGAATTATCACTTCAAAATTTAAGCATCCCTAAACCAAGCCTCAAACTAGATTCTATTCCATGAGAAGTAGTCAAAATCTATTCATTTGCCTGAAATTTAGCCTTAAATATTTATTGGAGTAAATCTTATCAATAAGGGTTGTTGAGGAGAGCTTTACATACTAAGCACTTTCATCCACTTAATTTCTTAATTTTATCACTTTCCACTTATCTCTCAAAATATGAAATTCTAGTATGCCAGTTCACTACTAATAACGAGCACTGCACATTCAAGCTCCTCAATTGCCTTAAAAGTGTGTTCTTTTCTTTTATTTCAAAAATTAATTTTCATACACGTTTTATAATTAGTCTTTTATTTCATAAATACACAACCAAAAAAAAAAATGCTACGATGTCATTTTCTTAAGAAATCTTCTATATTCTTTTGATTAAAAATCCATCTCCATTGGACTTATCTTTACCCACACATAATTTAGTTAGAAATAAACTTCACACATCCATGTCACACAAAAGGCGAATTTGGTTCAATAGTTCTTCTTTGAAAGTCCCCTAGAACGTCATTTGTTTTTTCTCGATTTTGACTTTTATTAGATCATGAAGTTAAATAAGGAAATGATTGAATATTTGATTCGAATATGTTGTAGAACTTGCTTGGCGGAAAAATTAATCAAAATTTATATTGAATTGTGAATCAGAAAAAAAAATTGGCTTTTTTCATTTCCTAACATTCTCAATTTTTTTCCTCCAAATTTTGGAACCATTGTTAGGATCTTTGAGAGAAGACTTCATTGTGCCATTCAAGGTCTAAAATCAATGTGAAAGGAAAGAAAGAAAACAGTAACAAAGGAAAGGAAGAGCAGTGAAAAGAAAAGGAATAAGGAATAGAAATCTTCATCTTGGTATTTGTTCGAATAAAAAAAAAATGCAAAATGTTTAAAAAGATAGGAAGAGAAAAACATGGTGTATTTGGGAAGACGTAGCATTGCAGGACACAACGGAGAACATGAGCTTTCGTAAGAAGGTATTACATTGATTCCCAAACGCTATGTATTTTGTTTTCACTCTTTGGATTTTTTGAACAATTATAAATGCTCCCACGAACTTTTTCAATTTTTCTCTGTTGTAGTCTTGATTGTCTTATTTTATAGAT
The DNA here is from genome assembly GCA_024721245.1 of Mitragyna speciosa. Classification (NCBI taxonomy): domain Eukaryota; kingdom Viridiplantae; phylum Streptophyta; class Magnoliopsida; order Gentianales; family Rubiaceae; genus Mitragyna; species Mitragyna speciosa. Next base: position 27,988,721 of record CM045559.1, on the reverse strand, counting down.
AAGTATTGCGGATTTAGTTCTACGCTCATCAATTTGCATTCGAAGATTAATAAACGTCAAAATGCAGTTAGATTACAAAGGGTTTTGAATCATAAGAAGAGTGAGGAACAAAAATAAAAAGATAAAAGGATATTTTTGTTCATATTAGTTAAAATGCCAGGTATACCTTTACAACGATACTAAAATAAGTGAAATTCTAGCTCCATTTTCTTATTCGACTTATCAGTCTCTCTTTCCTCGTTCCTCTTGCACTTCCCAAACCCTCATCTGCTGCACTCCAAACTCTCTTTCGGCGACGTGTGAGTCAATTGTCATTGTTAGAGATGATTTTCATCATTTTTCACTTTACATTAAGATATAAGGAGGTGAAATGACTATTTCCAAATTATTATGTGAATATGTGTTCGATCACAAAACTACAATGAGGTAAAAGGTAACTTAACCAGTTATAAGTTATTACATAAATATATCTTACTTCCCATGGGGTTTAACCGCACTATAGATTGGAACCTAAGATTTGATCATATTACAAAAAGACTCGGAAGTTAAATAACTTCTAACATAAAGACCTTACAGTATGTCAATGTTCATTGACTGTTTAAAAATTGACTTAGTCAACAAAAATATCTCTTAAATCTCCCATAATTCCCATAAAATTCTATCTTTGTTTAGCTTTCCATTTCTCTTCTCTCATCATTTTAAATAAAAATCTTAATTTCACATCTTGTTTTACTTAAAAAACAAGTCATCACCCTACAGCTGAGCATCTCCATCTTTTTAACTTAAATAAAACGATAATGATTTTTTCATATATATATATATATATATATTTTGCTTTCTATGTTTTTATTATTTGTTACTAATTCTTACTACTTAGTTTTTCTCGTTTTGGGACATGATTTGTTTATTATTTCTAATCTAGTACTTGAATTATCAATTTTATTTAATTTCATTTGTATTTGTAGATCTTTTATGCCAGGGCCTAATTGTGCATCTGTTAGCTAGTTTGGACAGTGTTACTAATAGGGAGTTAAATGTAATTTGGTCAAACTTTAGAGTCTAATATATAGTTTGGTCAAAACATATAATTAACCCAAAGAAAAAGAATAAAGAATAGAAATCTTTATGTTGAGATTTGTGCGAATAAAGAAAAAAGCTAAATGTTTAAAAAGATAAGAAGAGAAAAAACACGGTGTACTTGAGGAGATGAAGGATTGCAGAACACAAAATGAGAATAGGAACTTTTGTAAGAGAGTGTTATATTGGTTTAGGTTCTAATATATAGTTTGGTCAAAAGATATAATTAACCCAAAGAAAAAGAATATAGAATAGAAATCTTCATGTTGAGATTTGTGCGAATAAAGAAAAAAGCTAAATGTTTAAAAAGATAAGAAGAGTAAAAAAACATGGTGTACTTGAGGAGATGAAGGATTGCAGAACACAAAATGAGAATAGGAACCTTTGTACGAAGGTGTTATATTGATACACAAAACTTATCCAGTATTTTGTTTTAATTCTTTGGATATTTTGGACAATTGCAAATGCTTGCACGGACATTTTCAATTTTTTTATGTTGTTGATCTTGATTATCCTATTCTATAAATAAATATTACGGATTTAGTTCTACAGTCATCAGTCTGCATTCGAAGATTAATAAATGTCAAAATGCAGTTAGATTTGAACGGGTTTTGAATTATAGGAAGAGTGAAGAACAAAAATAAAAAGATAAATGGAATTTTTATTAATCTTAGTGATATAGTTGTAAATATGCTTTCTGTTTTTTTTTTCCCTTTGAAACAGTTGTAATTGTGTTTTCATATTATGTAATTAACTCATAATTAAGATTCCATGCATACATCGGGTTTGTAATGCAGATCTTATCGGTTTGATCCATCGGTCTCGTAACTTAGTCATTGCCTTAAAATTTGAATTCAGAAACGCAGCTTGCAAATTATTTTAACCTTTGGTTTCACATTTGACCATATAATAATCATATAATTTAAAAATGGTCAGTTCAGATCTGTCCTTTCATGTAAAGTGAATTTTTTTTAAAAAAAAGTCACATCTACTATTAAAATGCAAATATATAATTGCATCAATGCTAAAATAAATGAAACCTCTAAGAGTTATGATGAAGCTAATGAATGATCCAGAAGTGAACAAATCCTATTTGTTTATGTAATTTATTCCTATATTTATTGCTTCATCATGTGATTACTGGTTATTCTTTCATCCATGTTTCTTTAAAAAGTATGATGTGCCTTCCTTTCTTGGCAATCTCGTGTTTTATCAAATTCTAGTAAAAAAGATAATCAAATTCTTTCAGGCCTAAACGGAATTATTGTCAAATTAACACTATAATTTTTTTGTTTTGAATTGATTGCTTTACTCATATTCGATTTTTTATCCCAATCTCACATTTTATAGTGGTCAAAATTAAGGATTTTTAGAAGTTCTAAACATGCTGAATTATATAAATCCCACTTTGTTTGGGGATATAAAATGCGGTAGAAATATATTTTTCTTAAAATTTTGAAATTCACTTAAGATTCATAGAAAAATTGTAAGCAATTGCAGCCGTGTTGAAAAGTCGAAATATATCTAGCAACAATTATATCTAATATAATTCAGTGACACTGACACAACTTAAAGAAACAAACAAGCTTTCAAAATGCTACACTACCATTTACCAAAACTCAAGCCAAGAATTTTACCTTTGCCTTCATGGCCAACGAATCTGTGTCGGTTAAGGAGTTGATTTGGTGGAACGAATCTGTGTCGGTTAAGGAGTTGATTTGGTGGACTCCGTATTTCAGAAAATTTCTAGAAAATGAGAGAGACACACGTTGAACTTTTAACAGCATCTCCTACGAACGTGTGGTACACATATAAGAGTGATTGAGCCAGTGAGAGTTAGAAGTACTTAGATTGCAGAGAATACAGAGAGCAATGGATAAAAAACTTTTTGATGCAGCAATTGCAAATGATGATGGAACTCTTAGCCAGTTATTTCAACAAGATTCACTTATTCTTTTTAAATCTACTGTGAATTGTGAGGACAAGAATCCGCTGCATATTGCAGCAATGCTCGGGCATGAAAACTTTGTTCGTGCAATGATAGGATTTGATCCGTCTTCTTGCTACTACATGTGTTTGGCTCGTGATCGAGATGGCAGAAACCCTTTACATATTGCTGCCGTGTATGGCAAATTGCCAGTCTTGAAACTGCTAATTGATTCAGGATTACAGGATGCAGCTCTAGAGAAGGCAGATGGCGGAGGGACCATTCTGCATTTGTGTGTCAAGGATAATCAGTTGCCGGTCTTGAAGAGGTTAGTCGGAATGCTAAAAATGAGGACGGCATGACCATATTACACTTGGCCATACACTATAATCGAGATTTTGAGGTACAAAACTTTTTTCTTTTGGTTGCTTTCTTTTTCGTTGTCTTGTGTAATTTCTCTTTTCCTTTATTTTTGGTGGCCAAAACGTGACCTAGAAAACTGTTTTTGGGGGCCAAAATGTGACCTAGAAAACTGGTATGTCCAATATCAAGCATATTGACCATTAATCTAACTACCGAGACTGTTATGAATTTGTATAATTATTTGATAACTTATTGAAAAATTTTATTATTATTATTTTTTTTTTTTTGTTTTTGGCACAACACTAAGCGTCATGTAACTAGAACACATTCCATAATAATTTCGAAACTGGAAAATGCAGACTTTTATACGATACTTGATAAAAATCACCGGACCCGGGTTTACGGACATGACGGATGCAAATGGGAATACTGCGTTAGACCTTCTCGTGTCGAGGGATTACCCTGAAGAACTTTTTGTAAAATATCTTCACAAAGCTCCGTATATTACGGACAAACGAAAGGCCGGACGCCAGTGGGTCGAAAAGAGCAAAGATGGACTTATGGTAGTTGCCTCACTCATTGCAACAATGGCTTTTCAAGTTGTAGTAAGCCCTCCTAGAGGTATGGCAAGATGAGTTATTGGAAGGACCTAATCCACACAGGGTAGGGCAAGCTGTTATGGCACAAAGCCATCCAAAATATTTTCGGCTTCTGAATACTGCAAATGCATTGGCATTCACTTCGTCTTTGATCGCAATCATCTTGCTCGTGAGTAAACCTGGCCGTCTTAACAGATTCTTAATGGCAACTTTGGTACTTGTCATGCGGGTGGCAGTTGCAGCAATAGCTACAAGCTATGCCTTATCAGTTGTTATGGTAGTGCCAAAAGACGCAAGATCAGCAGCACAAAAGCATATCAGCGATGAAGCTGAGATTGTAACCATTGTACTCGCCGTTTGGGGGGGGGGGGGGGGGGGGGTTGGATGTACATAAAAATATGTGAAACAGTTGTCGGTCTTCTTCTGTCGAAAATTTTTGAGTGGTTGTCTCAGATAAGAAAAAAAAAATGTTTTGACTTCTTAGCTACTTGTATGAAAAAAAAAAATAATAATAATAACGAATAGTTTTTTCGAGTGGTTGCTTTTCGACCCCACCTTGGAGGATTGATTCCTACCAATTTCCCCATCTCCAAAATTCCCATTGTAATATTATAAACTTTCATTAAAAATAAATTAAAAAAAGAGAGAAGAGTATAGTATTTTATTTTATTTTTAACATTAACAAATAGTTGAATCACAGCTTGAACTTGTTGAATAGAAACTCGCATATAGATAAACATCTATTTCATGTAGCTTGCTCGTATATTAGAATCAATAATCGTGCTATGGGCTTAAGTGAACGGAGAAAACAAGAATATTGTCTTTTATTACTAGTATTTCTTATTAGCATATATATAAATATAATTGTAGACTTTTGTGTGACTTCAAGATTTTCAAGACTTTTATTGATTTCCAAATTGTCTGTCCAATTACACAACGGGACCTTCAAATGTTGACTACGTGGCTTTTTATATTCTCTCAGTGTTTACCGTAATTTGGAGCTTTTGGGTTTGAGAATTGAACTCGCCTTGCTCGCTTTTGTAAATATCTCACAGTTTTACTGATTATTTCTCCAAATGCTGAGCCTATATTTTTCTTATTATTCTTCTAATATTTGACACCGATGAACTGAAAATAATCAATCCCAAAACAACACACAGGCAGGCATATATCTTCAGCACAATAATTTTGTCATTTCTTAGGTCTCATTGGTATGCGAGGGTGATTCGGAATACAACAGAGAATTATCGTTCCCTTTGTAATAAAACTGATAAGATGTAAATACTATTTTTGTAGGAATGAGAAAAGAAACATTAATTGCGTCCCGGAGTTGGGATGCATCTCCTGAGAAAAGAAAATTTGAATTGCTTCCAGAGTTGAAAAAAAAATGCGTCGTCTTAATTAATTAATTAACAATAAAATGACAACAAAATTCATTTTGATATTTATTTTCATATATTCAAAATTTTCAAGAAGGGAAAATCCATAACGGATAAAGATTTGCCCTTATAAAGTTTTAAGAAAATTTTGTATCACATACTCTCTTACTCTTATCACTCTAACTTTGCTCCCCTAAATTTATAGTTTATTCGTCCTCTATGCTCCTAGATTTGAACCATAGCATTTACGACCGAGTTAAACAAATTAAACTATACACCAGACAAATTAAACTATACACCTACCAATAATAGTAAACATACATTGTTAAAAAGGTTAAATTGAAATATTCATCCGCCAAATGTCAAAAGCTGAATTGTAAACTGTGAAAAGTTATTTTGGACCTTCGTAAAGTTTAGAAAAAAAAATGAAAGGCTCTAATAATGATGATGATAATGATGATGATGGTGGTGATAATAAATAAATAAATAAATAACTATAAAAATAAATAGAAGAATTGTTTTTAATTTTTTAATAGAGAATAGCAAACTAAATATCCCTAAACTCACTGTCAATCTTCTTCTCAAAGGGCAAGTGTAAGATGTGCAAGAAGTGAGTGGAGAATTCACAGAACAAGGATTGCTGATCACTCCTACAGTCCCTACAATAAACACGGTCAGTTTAATTCCTAACTTTAGACTTTATTGTTCCTAGATTTAGAGTTTAGAACAGATGGGTTTAAGAAGAAATGGGGTTTAGCATTCATAAAATTTTATAGCAATTGATGCCCTGATTATCACAATAGGGACTTTAATTTTTAGTCTATTGAAGAATAGGGTAGAGTTTAGTGGCAATTAATTGGGGAAGAGACTTTGGTCATGGTTGTTGTTTGAAAAAATAAAAAGAAAGAAAGAAAGAAAGTTGGAAAGCCAGCAATGTTGCAAAGAATGAAGAAAAAGGAGGAGGGAAAAACAAAAGAAAGGGAAAAAATAGAGGATCGAATGGTTAGAGTTCTATGACTTCACCCTAGAGGTCGAGGGATTTGAATCCCACCAAGTACTATTCCTCTTTCCCCAATAGTATAGATTTGATAAAAAAAAAAAAAAGAGAGAAAGAACAGTGTTACTGACAATATTTTTAAACTTGGACTAGCAAGTGAATCGTAAGAAGGTCTGATGTATATGTACATATAAAAATTCTCTCTTATGTGTATGTATTATGTGGCTGTTAGATTGCAACTAATCATTTTTTTTAATCTTTGGTCTACGACAAGTCAACAACAGTAGATATGTTCGTCATATTTGCCCATCAAATTTGTCTCATTTTATCTTTCGCCTTCCTTGTTTTAATTTGTAATGGCGAAGAAAGAATTAAATAAAATCAAGATATAATACATTCAATAGTTAAAAGTCTTTATTCTTTATTTTTAGCAATTTCTAACAGTTTTATGCATAATCTAACAATGAAATGGTACATATGCCCTACCCTATTAAACATGTTAACTTGTTACTTGGTTCAATATATTCATATATACAAGTTAATAAATCTATTATGTTTGATAAAAATTTTATAAAACATTTTTTATCTCTAAAAATTAAATTAACAAAGAAAATGGCATTACAAATATAAAAGATATAACACCTATAAAATAATTGTATTTGAAAAATTAATACAGATAAAACAAATACTTTAAAGTTCACTAGAAAACTACATTATAATATTTTTAAATATTTTAAATTACAACCTTGAACATCCTAAATTATTAAATCATATTCGTTACTTGTTTTCACATTCTCTACTCTTAAGATTTATTTGGTTTTTTTAATTTTTTTTGCACAACCTAATTAGAGGTATTTTTTAGCAATTTTACATCAATGAGGAATTTGATTTAGAATTTCTTAAAAGTGATTGAGTTTGATTTAGAATTGGTTTTTAGGTCCCAATAAAAAAAAACTTGTGATGCATTGGACTATTAAGTGAGTCAGTTTGAACTTCATATAGTAGTCTCAAAAATAAATTAACAAGTAAATCTATTTGTTCGTTGGTTCTTAATTTAATCTATTATGTTCAATTTAGGATGTTTTCTTTTAGTATATCATATCTCTATAAAAAAAAAAAAAAGAGGTGGATATGTGATGTTATAATAATTGGAATCTATATGTTGCATGGAAAAATATGATTTTAATAATTTGAACTAATCTTTGGTTTATAAAAAGGAAATAATTTTCCATCCATTTACTTTCAAGATGCCATATATGCTTATTATTGAATAATGATTTATTCACTTCACTTTTTAATTAATACACTTAATTGTAATTCAAAAATCTAAACAAATGACTTGCATAAAATACCAATAGAAAATTTTGAATAGGGAAAAGTTTTGGGCATAAATGAATGATCAAACAATTTAGATAAGAAAAAATAATTTAGTTCTAGTAATAATTTGGGGTTTGGGATTTTTCGTAAAATAGGCCTAAGAGTTTTTAGTATTCTGTGTATATGAATTTTAAAGTTGGAATTGTATATTCTTTTGAATGTTTTCGTAAATAGGCCCAAGAGTTTTTAGTATTCTATATATATAAATTTTAAATTTGGAATTGTATATTCTTTTGAATGTATTTAGATGGTGAATATTCTTGGGATCAAGATTATTTAAGTTCGTGTGATTGGATTTGGATTATGAGGTAAGTAGTTCCTATCCTTTTCATATATATATATATATATATATATATATAGTGATTGTCTATATGTACGAATATTTTTGTAATATGAAAAATGAGTGTGATGATATATGCATAATTCTTTAATATATTGTGGCACTTTAAATATTTGTATGTATATGCATGCATGTATGTGATGTGTTAATGCATGACATATTATGTTTTAACTTTAATTATTCTTGTATCAGAGAACGATTGTCCAATGTAGATGCCTCTTTAGTAATTGGCTATAGTTATTCCCCGTTATCAATATATACAACCATTTTGTTGCTTCCTGGGAAAAAAAATATAAATGCATCTAATCAGGCTTTTTTAAAATTCTTGGGGATGGTGAGCATACATATTTAATACTAACTTCAATTAGGATGTCAACAAAACCCACCAAAAAAAACAAACCCACTTTCAATTTGTCTTGTTTTTTAATTTTTAATTTCATTCCTGACTTCCATTCTTCCTGCATAAAAGTCAAGACCCTGAAAATGGTTTCCTGGGGCTTTTTTTATTTTTTTATTTTTTTGGTTGATGTTGGTTTTTTTTTTTTTTTTTGTGGTGTCTTTTTTTTTTTTTTTTTTAAAGAGGGTGCGGGAGGGGCTGGGTTTAAAAGAATTTTGCTGTGTACAAGGGAAAGATAAATCTGTGTTTCACAGTCCAAATAGGTCATGGAGATGGGGTTGTTAATGAAACTGGGCATGAGCCAATTCGCCTACCATACTGAATTTTGGGCCGTTGAAGAATTACTCCTCTTACAGTTTTCCAGATGTCAGCCTCTCATTAAACCAGCTTTCTTGATTTTTCCGGAAGAAGACAGAAAGATAACGTTATCTAAAATAGAAATGCATCACAACGCTCCACAGCATACTAGAAATCTCTAGTCTCTCATCATCTCTCATCATACATTGGGAAAAAGAGACTAGAAATCACTAGCAGCACTGCTTTTCATGGATCTTTTCTATATATAAAGCGGACTTTCCATTCCATGTCGTGTAGATTATAGAATTGCTCCCAAACAGGAGTCGTTAAAAAGAAACTTGGAAATGGATTTAAGAGATTTAAGATCTTTCGCCATCGATAATTCAATTTTGTCAACCATCCAAGACATGATAGATTTGTCCGAAGACTTTGGCAAGACAAACCAAAACAATCCCTCGAGAGTATGTCCGAGATGCAAAGGCCATGGCGACAACACCAGCGGATGTCCAAGAATATCCAAATTCCTATGTGTTCGTTGTGGACACGCAAGGAATCAAAGCTAATGAGATCAAAGTGCAAGTCGAGGCCGACAACGTGCTTGTGGGGAGCGGAGAAAGAAAGAGAAAAAGGATGGAGTGAAGTATCTGAGCATGGAGAGGAGAGTTGGGAAGTCCATGAGGAAATTTGCGCTACCTGAAAATGCTAATATTAATGCCATTTCTGCTGTCAGCCAAGCTGGGGTGCTGGCTGTCACTGTTCAGAAGAAGCGTCCACCTGAGACCAAGAAGCCCAAGACTATTAAGGTCAAAGTCGGTTGAGTGAAACCTGAATTTACATGTGGTAACTTCAGGCCTAGTAGTAAGGTTGTAAATGAATCGAATTGAATTGAAATTTAAAGCTGTCGAATTTGACTAGAAAATTTGAGTTCGAATTCGAATTCGAGTTTGATACGAATGTCGAGTTCGATATGATTTTGTATTCTACAGATTCGAGGTTGAATAGAAAATTTGAATTTTTTTAATTTTTTTATTAATTTATTAATAAAATATATATTTTATATAAAATATATAGTTTTGTATAAAATGTTATTATATATTAAATAAATTTTTTAATTTTTGTATTAATTTATTAATAAAATATATTTTTATATAAAATACATAATATGTTATATAAAATATTATTATATATTAAATAAAAAATTTTTTGAGCCGAATGCTAGTCGAATACGTAAAAGTTCGTATTTGATTTGATAACACAATTTAATTTTATATTGTGTTAGAACTCGATTCGAGTTCGGTAAAATTCGAATATGAATCGAACCTTTAACGAATCAAGTTTGAATTATTCGTTAAGGGTTTGATTCATTTACAACCCTACCCAGCACTCACAATCAATCCTAATTTATGAGCTAATCTTCAACAAGTGAATATCCCAGACTAAATGTGTGGTCCAACTCTGTCTCAGCATTCACAATATATCCCAAGCTAATTTTGTGGATTGGATAAGTAAATACTTTAGGAGGCAATGGGGTGAGTTGGGCTGTTTTTTGACGGGTTGATATTGAATTTTTCATTTAAATGAGTTATACTTAATTTGCGTAATTATATATTGGGTTAATATTGAGTTGAGTTAGGGTTAATTCAAATTCATGATTCAAATATGACCTAACATATTATTTTATAAATTTTAATATATAATATTTTTCACATACATTTAGACACAAAAATAATTGCAAAATAATTTTGTTCACACATATAAACACATTTTTTCATATATAAACATATTTTTACATATTAGAACACTTTTATTACACTCACATAATTCACAATATAGAAATCGCATACATGTTCAATTTTTGACAAATACAAATCCAAATAAATAATTTGCACTTGTATCTATAAAAGAAAACGCATTTGTTATAATAAATAAGTATAAAAGAACTAATTTGCACTTGTGTTTGCAGTGTGCAAGAAAGTTGGCTAATAGCATAATAGGAGGTAATAAAACGAGGATGGTCTTTAATTGTAACTAAGATCTAGATGTTTGCAGGATTGAAACAACTGGATAAAAGGTTCTTATTTGTCACATAATAACAACCAAAAAGTCAAAAGAAGCATCCGTGTGGGAGAAACAAGTACATCAGGATTTGGGGAATAAAAACAAGTCACTCCACAACTAGTTGATCAATACCAAATCACTCCCAAACGCATAGTGATACAGTCCCATATATTTTCCTAAGAAGACAAAACATAGGAACTAAAAACTAAAAAGTACTGCATATATTATTGATTTATTATTTTTTAACATGATCCCATCACATATACTAGTGATGTATCTTCATTAATTATTTATCAAGGACAGCAACATCAGAAGCAACCTAAGCAGCATTCGAAAGTCTCGTAGCAGCAGAAACAGCAACAGAACGCGAACATACTGCATCACAAAATCAATAAAATTAAACGACACGTTTCACCAACAGAGTTTAAGACTCGTAGCTTTCATCACTAGCAGAATTTTAAAAAAAATTCCTCAGAAAACATTACCCAAAAGGAAGCCTGAATTTCCAAATCAAGGACTCGATACTGAACCGTGTAGGAGACATACTTAACAATTGAATCGATTACTACAACTTTTGGGAGATAAATATATCAGAGGATATTCTTAAAAATTGAAAATACACCGCGTAACTGTTTTCTTGTAACGGCTATTCTTGTAAAGTATTTTCCACGAGAAGCAGATTCAACTCCGAGAATCAGCAATCGAAACAATGACCAAACAGAAGAAAACAATTCAATTAAATAGGAACTAAAAAACATTGGAAAAAAAAAAAACTAACCAGCAACAGAAGAAGGCTGGAGAAGGTAGTGTGGTGTCATAGTGATGATGCTGAAGAAACCTTGGTAGACGACGGGGGAGAGGCAGTTGATGAAGGCTTAGGTAACGATCGGAGGTTGGGATTGGGTGGCTGCGGAGGAACTAGTGGATTGGGGATTTGAGATGGCAGTGGCCAGCGATGCCAATTTGACGCAAATTTTTAGGATTGCCTCGACGACGACGTAGCTTTTTGAGGGCTTCAGATTAGTAGAGAAACTCACTAAAAAAAAAAAAAGATTAGTAGAGAAACCACCACAAATATTTTGATTTTTTTTAAATATAAGTTAGGTAACGGATATTCAAATAAAAAATTTAATCTATTTAATAAATAAGTTAGATTTTCTTAATTCAATTCATCAAAATTCATAATCCAACTAACCTAACCTATCCTTTAAAATTAATGGACGGGTTGGATGGGTTGTTGAGTATTAGATTTGATTACCAGCTCTAGTAAATACTCAAGGAAAATTTTGTGCCACTGGAAAACCCTTTAGCTAAATTTTGTAGCATGGCAAACTGTCTCCAAGGATGGATTAAATCTACTAACTTTGTAATTTAGATTTCATACCAATTATAGAATTTGCTAAATTAAGGGGTTTGAATATCACAACAAAATATACAGGAAGGAGAAGAATAAAATAACTAAAAATTGTGGACTGTCAATAAATTCTCATAATCAAGTAAGGATATTTTTTATTTTTTGGAAATAACCTTTCTCTTCTACTAAACTTGTTAGTTCTAAAAAAAAAAATACTTATTGAGGAACTACTTGAAAATAGGGTTTGTCAGAGATTAAAATTTCGACATAGAATTTATCAAAAATCAACACAAGGTTAAAGAAGAAAAAAAAATTTATTTTTTATGAGGAATTCGGGGGAAAGAAAAGGAGTGACATCAGACAATTTATGGGCGAATTATATCCCAAAAATTGCTTGGGCCTTTATAGTGATTTACATTACAACATGACATGGGAGCCCAAACAAAGCTCTGTACTTTCTGGGCTATCGGCACTATTCACTTTGATTAAAAGAAATAAATTAAAAAATGACCATGGGAAATTTTGCATAATGTCAATATCGCTTATGGATCTTTTGTGGTATCAAATAGACTTTTATTTTTCCGTAAATATATGCAAATCATGAAAATGTATGAAAATAATATAAATATGATATATTTTTAGACAAAAGTAGTTATATATGAATTGTAAACTATATTTGTCTAGGAAAAGTTGAACACTCTCCATGCGTCAAAAAGTTTAGAGGATTAACCTAGCTTTGTTAATTAATATAAAAGTCTAAAAGTTTTGGGCCTTTTACTATCAGAAATTGGAGAGTTAAGTACAATAATTTTTTTGTAATATCATAGAAGCACTTTTTCCTGAACATCGGTTTTTAATTTTGTCTTGATGAAGTTAATAGATGCACTTAATGATGGGATAGAAAGTTAATGTAAAAATTTAACACAAAAGAAGGTAAAATGCCTACCGACATAAATACTTCAAAAAATAACGCACAAGCGCCTTAATCATCAAATTTACCACGTTAAGCAGTGTTGGCGAATAATAATCTAAAAAATTTGTACATTGAAATTATCATTTCAAAATTAAAACATCCCTAAACCAAGCTTCAAACAAGATTCTATTCCATGAGAAATAGTCAAAATCTGTACGTTTACTTGAGTTAAAAAATGTATTTTTCATGGGTATGCATCCAGGGTGAAAGGATACAAACTTTGATTTGCTGATCCCAAATTACCAAAATTTATAATTAGCAAAGATATTACTTTTGATGAATATTTTATGTTACATTCTTCAAAGGAGTATTCTAGTTCTTGTGATACAGATAAAGAGAATAGTGCACGAGATCAGGGGGAGGTTGAAATTGACAATTTTGGTTCATCTCAGTCAAGTTCTTCTACAACTCAGTCAGATCCAGTTGAGAGTTGACCCTAAAGAGGAGCAATATTCCATAGCCAGAGACAGACTTAGGAGAGAAATTTGGCAACCACAAAGATATACGGATTTAGTTGCATATGCTTTGTCAGTTGCACTAGAAATTGAAGAAATTGGCGAACCATCTACATATGTAGAGGCAATTTCAAGTGTTGATTCAGATAAATGGTTGACTGCTATGAATGAAGAAATCGAGTCTCTCCACAAAAATTGTACTTGGGTTCTTGTAAAGCCACCTTCTGGAAAGAAAATTGTTGGTTTCTTCAAAATAAAGGAAAGTATTTTAGGAGTTGAAGATGCAAGGTACAAAGCACAATTAGTTGCAAAGCGCAATTGTCAGGTACACGGTGTTGATAATGATGTCTTTTCACCTGTTGTCAAACATAGCTCTATTCGTGTCTTACTTGCTTTGGTTGCCATGTATGACATAAAATTAGAATAGCTTAATGTGAAGACAACTTTCCTACATGGTGAATGTCGCGCCCTATTTTTTGAAAGACGAAAAAAGATTATAGTGTGGAAAAGAGAGTGGTTTTTGTGAAAATGATTTTTTTTTTGTTTTGTTTTGGAAAACAAAAGAAAACGGCCTAAAATGGGACTTTGAAAATGCGACGATTTTGAGCCCAAAAATAGAGTCTAAAAAAAATTTTTTTTTTAAAAGAAAGGAGTTGCTACTTGATATTCAATTTTAGTATACAAGGTCACCAAAAAAATATTTTTGATGTGAAAAAGCGAGAAAATAAGAACAAAAATCTTTTTAGAAAAAAACATTTTTATAATGAAAAGCAAGAAAAGTGAGAAAACCCTTTTTAAGCGACTTTGGGTCTTTGAAAACTAAAGAAAAAGGTTCGGGAGTCACAGTTGAAGAAAAGGAAGGCAAAGGCTTGCGCCTAAGGCACCCTTTCAACCTAGCCGAAACTAGTTGAGATGTTTAGTCCAAATTTTTCTGATGTAACCCTAAGATTTTATCACATTTGGATGTAACTATATAGATGCAATTATAGACCTAGAAGAGATATTGTGCGAGGCAAAATGTCCCTTCGAAGTTAAATGGGGATTAGAGCATTAATTGTGAAACCCCGAAATAAAGTGTCGAAGGGGTTATGAAAGATGCAAAATGAGACTCAAAATAAAACAAAATAGAGTTTATATAGATTTAAGTGGTTAAGGAAAAGAAATGCAACATAACGAGTACGGAAGACTAATAAACTCATGACTAAGTGTTCTTACTCACGGAGGAAGGAACGGCATGTTAAGCCACCATTTCCCACGTAAGTAGGTGACTATTTATAGTCGAATCACACAAATGTCCTAAGATTCTATGTGAAGTGTAACCTAAATGTCATGCACTAAGCATATGTTGAAAAATAAATAATAAGGATAATAATACATAAAAACCATGCAAAAATGGAAAAAGCCTTAAAAAGAGAAAAAGTGTGAAATGATATGAAATGCACACGAGGAGTAATCTAACACTAAAATAACCTAAGGGTCTAGCATTGGATTAGCCCATTTTTTAGAAATTCCCCACTAGTGTTGGACTAACGAAGAAACTGAAATTAACCACAACTAGCGTTGAACTAGTGTGGCGATGATACACATGTATCATAATAAAACAAGTAAATAAATAAAGAAACATAAATTAAAGCAATGAGCACATAGAATCAGATAATAACACATAGGAGCACATAATACATAACCATAATATTCTAGATGCAAAATCCTAAGAAAAGTGAGTAAAACACACAAGCACATAGACACATAGCACGCAAAAGCCTTAACTATTACATTGGAGAGGCCTAATTACAATCTAGAAGAAGAGAAAGGTAAGAAAAATAACATATCTAACCTATCTATTACATTTCCTATCGAAAAATACAAAATTTTGTTCAATAAGAATATAACCTATCTATTGCATTAGCTATCTAAATACAAATTTTGTTAAACAAAATATTTTCTATCTATTACATTTCTCTAAATAATTGAATTAAATTCAAATAACTAATCATGACATAAATAAATGCTCACATATAAATAAAATAATAAACATAAAAAATACATAAAAAAACACATAGGAAAAACATGTAAGAGCACGTAGGAGCACATAAAGAGATATTGAAAGGATAATAGAGGAACCTCCCATTCGTAAACTTGGTACAAATGCTAACAAAATAAATAAACACATCAAGATACAAATATTTTGGATAAACAAAACATAAAGTGAATAATACAATATTAATCACTATAATCAAGGGATAAAATAGAAGGGAGTTATAATAACAATAACAAGCAAAAAGTTAAAAGCACCAATAACATTTAGGAAAAATATATTTAATTTAAAATAAAGAAAAATACAAAAACATATAATTAAACTTTTAACTCATAAATAAAAAAACCAAAAATAATTAAAAAAGGAACAAAGAAACTAATATGACCATTAATTAAATAAATCAGAATTTAAATTGGGTCATTGATTAAAATTTAGAAACACAAAGGGCGTAATTAAAAGTATGAAGACCTTAATTAGATAAAAAGAAAAGTTTTGAATAAAAAATAAGAGTTTTCTAAAGTTTTGGGTTAAAACGCAAATATCCCCAAATTATGGGCAAAAATATAATTTAAACAAAATTTAGGGATTAAAAAAATGTCAATTTTAACAAGCTTAAAGTTAAAATATAAGTTCTAACAATGTTCTATGGCAAAAAGTGAAAAGTCTAGCAAATTGGGGGACAAAAACATGAATTTCAGCAAGTCTAGAGTAAAAATGTATTTTCCAGCAATGTTCTAAGACTAAAAATGCAATTTACAGCAAGCTAAAACATAAAAATACAATTTCCAGCACGTTTTAAAAAAAAAACAAATTGCAATTTTTAGTAACATTCAAGGTTCAATTTGTAAATTATAGCAACATTAAACATTAATTTTAATTTCTAGCAATAAAATGGGGGTAAAAATATAATTTCAACAAGCTTGGGGGACAAAAATACAATTTCCAGCAACATTCAAGGGTGAAAAATGCAATTCCAGCAAACTTGGAGAAATGAGGGACAAAATCGTAATTTTAGGCAAGCTAAGGGGGCAAAAATATAATATCCCAGCAACTTTAAAACAAAATTGTAATTATTCTGGACATAATTGAAAAGAAATCCAAAGGTCATTCTACAAATGCTAAGGACATGATAGCAGTAATTAAAAATGTTTAAGGCATAATTAATAATACGATCAAATCCTAGGGGGGAAATTGCAAATATTAATTCTGATAATAATAAAAAACATAAATAAATATATTTTAAAAAAAGGAAAAAAACCAAAAATTTTATTTTTATTTTTTTACTGATTTTCTTTTCTTCTTTTTTTCTTTCTTTCTTCGTTCTTTCTTTCTTTTCTTTCTTTTCTTCTTTCCCCATTTTCTTCTTTCTTCTTCTTCTTCTCCTCTTCTCCAGATTTCTCTCTTTCTCCCTCTCTCTCGTTCTTCTGGTTTCTCTCTTCTCTCTTCTCTCTCCCTCTCGTTCTTCTTCTTTCTTCTTCTCCTTCTCTTTTTTTTCTTCTTTCAACCTCAATTTCTCCCTCTTCAGCTTTCCCTCTGTCTCTCTCTCTCTCTCTCTCTCTCTCTCTCTCTCTCTCTCTCTTTCTCGGTCTCTCTTTATCTCTTTTCTGGTCTCTCTCTCTCCTTTTTGGTCTCTCTCTGTTCTCTCTCTCTCTCTCTCTCTCTCTCTCTCTCTCTCTTCTTTATCTCGGTCTCACCTCTCTGCCTTTCTCTTTTCTCTTTCATCTCCCTTCTCTCTACTTCACTCCCTACCTCTGTTTTCTCTCTCGCTTCAAATGATTCTTTTAATTCCAAATTTCCCAATTTAATAAATCAACTTCCAAATCCCCCCAAAATGTAATCAGTTCTCTTAATTCCCATCAAAACCCAAGTTGAAAGAAAAATGAAACCAACAAATTTAACCCTAATCTATAAAAAAAAAAAAAAAAGAGTAAGAGAGAGAGAAAAAACCTCACCTTCTTGGCTGAGGCTATAGTGGATTGTCATGCCAGTGGTTGAGCGTGAAATGGTCCTGGAGCTTGAATAGTGGTTTCTGGCAGTTTGGAGGTGGTAACAGATGACACCGATGGCTGCTAGTAGCAACGCTTTTGAGGCTAACGGAAGCTGAAGGCGTCGGTGTTGGTGTGGCATTAGGTCAAATGACGATGGGTATGGCGAGGAAAGGATGGTAGTAGCTATTTTGCAGGTGGATTTTTTTACGACTATGTGGCTGATGTCGTGGGAATTGCAGGTGGTTAATGGTGGTGAATTGGGTTACTAATGTGTGTATTGATTTTGTGCATGTGTGTGAGTGCTACTATGTGTATGTTGTGGTTTTGTTGCTGCATGTATCTCTGCGTGTTTAGTGCTATTGTGTGTGAATTTGTATTGTGTGTGTTTTGTGTTATGAGGTGAGGTTGTGAAGGTGTGTGTATGCCAATGGTGTTGGTGTATGAAAGTAGTGTGTTTTGTAGGTGTATTGTGAAATGGTGAGTGAATGAAATTGTGGGGATGAGACAGTCGTGAGAAGTGCAAGTGTGAGTGAAGGGGAAAAACAAAAAGGGGAAAAGTGGTAGGGGAATGGTGAGTAAAATGTGTAGGTGTGTGTCTATTGTGTGTGCAGGTAAAATTGTGTAACTAGGGTGTGAAATGTGCAGGTGAAGTGGGGAGTGAAGTGAGGGAGGGAATTATGTGAAGTCTGTGGGCAGTTAGTGAACAAGAGGGAGAGGATGGAGTTGATGAATCTGGTGATTGAAAAAACTGAGCAAGAATCTCCTAAAATCTGGTGAAAATGAGTACAAGAGTGTGATGTGATTAAACAAAGAGTAGTTGGGATGATGGTATTTGGAAGCTATGGGTATTACTAGGGTGGCTAGGAAATGATGGAATTTGGAGTAAAGGTATGGCTGTTTGGCCATGACAATAGCAGCCATCCTGCTATGGGCTGCAAACCTGCTTGTTGCCCCTCCTTTTTTTTTTTTGGGATTTGCAAGAAATGAATAGAATAAAATAAGATAAAATTCAACTGGACTCCTTGAATTATATATAAAAAAACTGAAATTCACACATTATAAGAAGAAAGAAAATTCAATGTAAAAATTAAAAACTAATGCAACATTAGAAAATGCATCATTAGTAGACAAAAAGATACAATTTGAAATAAATACCCAAACGGTCTCTAAAAAATCATGAAATTTTTACATAAAATCTACAAGTATAAAAATTGCACAAATACAAAATTTTCACATAAAATTTTTAAATAAAAGGTGCATTAGAAAACGTGACATAAATATGACAAAAATTATATAAATTATGAAAATTATTAAATGAGATTTAAAAATTACAAAAATTTTACACAAAATACATTATCACACAAAACACATATACTAAAATTTTTACTAGAAAAATTTTTACAACAATGCATTTTCTTGAAACGTGTATTTAGTAAACAAAAAGACAAAAGTTAAATAAATAACAATCAATGTCTAAAAATTATGAAATTTTTACAAAAAAATTTATAAATACACAAAAAGCACATATAAAAAATTTCACACAAAATTCTAATAAAATAAAATAAAAAATGCATTGAAAAACGCGCTTTTAACTTAAAAATACCAAAATTCTAAATAATTACTAAATGACTCCGAAAAATCTTTAAAGATTATAGAAATGACAAAAAAACCATAAAATATGAATTTAGAAATGAAAATAAAACAAAAGGTGTTTACAAGCTAAAATTACCATTTTGCACCTGATGCAACTAATTAGTCATAATTTGGGTAAAAATTGCAATTGCGCCCCCCCACCTTGAAAAATAAAAATTATCCCCCTAAATGAAATAAAAATACATTTTTACAAAGGATGTGTCAAATTTTGGTGTCTACAGTGAACTTGAAGAACAAATATATATGAGACAACCTGAGGGATTTGAAATTGAAGGAAAGAAATACCATGTTTGTTTATTGAAGAAATCTTTATATAGATTGAAACAATCTCCGAGACAATGGTATAAGAGGTTTGATTCCTTCATGTTGGGTCATGGTTATTCACGGAGCATGTATGATGGCTATGTTTACTTCCGGAAGTTAGATAATGGCTGTTTCATTTATTTACTGATATATGTTGATGACATGCTCATTACTACCAAGGATTTGACAAAAATTCACACTTTGAAGGCACTGTTGAGTAGTGAATTTGAGATGAAAGATTTGGGTGCAACTAACAAAATTCTTGACATGAAGATCAAAAGAGATCAAGGAGCTAGAAGGCTATTCTTGACCCTAGAAAATTATCTTGAAAAAGTCTTGCAGAGGTTTAGCATGAAAGATGCTAAACCTTTGGACAACTCCTCTTGCTAATCATTTTCAGTCATCTGTTGCTTAATCACCACAAACAAAGGAAGAGGAAAAATCCATGGCATGAGTACCATATTCCAATGCAGTTGGCACCATTATGTATAAAATGGTTTGTATACGTCCAGACATTTCACATGCAGCCAGTATGGTAAGCAGATACATGGCCTGTCCAAGAAAGTCATATTGGCAAGCTATGAAATGGATTCTCAGATACTTGTGAGGCATTTCAAACACTTGTTTGGAGTTTGGAAGAAGTAGTAAAACATTGGTCGGTTTCATGGACTCAGACTACACCGGAAATCTTGACAAAAGAAAGTCACTTACAGGCTATGTATTCTGCATTGGTGGTTGTGCTATAAGTTGGAAAGCTACTTAACAGCATGTTGTGACATTATTTACTACAGAAGCAGAATATATGGCTACAACCGAGCAATTAAAGAATCATTGTGGCTGAGGGTTTGTCTATATCAAGATGTGACTACTATTCACTATGATAGTCAAAGTGCTGTTCACTTGACTAAAGACAACATGTATCATGAGAGGACAAAACATATTAACGTGAAGTATCACTTCATTCGTGAAACTATTGCTGAAGGAAAAGTCTTTGTTCATAGGATCAATACTAGAGACAATCCTGCTGACATGTTGACGAAGAATTGCTTGGACTTGATTGGTGTTTTCAGTTGCTGATTTTACCCATTAGGGTGTTTGTGGAGAAGATAGAGTGTATCTACTATGTTTGTCCTTGTGAGATGGAAGCCAAGGTAAAGATTTGTAATGGTATGGTGGTGGAGTGGATGGGATGTCTCCCATCCCACATCGCCAAACCAACAGTCTTTTCACCATTTTGATGGCTATAAAAGAAAGCCATATTTGGTTATTTAGTCTAACAACTCAAGAAAGCTCAATAAGCTTGTTAGGCCTTTGTTTGGCATTTGAGTTTTTGTGTTATTTGAGTTATCTTGAGTTTTCCTATGTTATTTCTTTTGAGTTTTTAGAGTATCCTCCTAAACTTGTAATCTTCTTCATAATAGTGAGATTTTGCTCCTCTTGACCAGTAGACGTAGGTCACACTGACCGAACCATGTAAATTTTGTATTTTTTTTTTATATTTTATATTTTCTTCACAGGTTATTGTTATATTCGTTATAGTCATAAGGGCTTGTCAATTTATTTTATTAAATTCCTAGGGCTCCGATCCTAACAGTAACCAACCTAGATGATAATATTAAAAATCCTTCATTTCACTTTTATAAATCAATTATTTCATATAAGTTTTGTTTATTCACCAAAATAAACATTTTTTAGCAGCATATAATAACTTATTCAAGACTTTCAAATTATTCTAATTTTAAAAAATAGTCATTAAAACTATGTAAAAATATGAATTATGTCTAAATTTTTGTTTATCCAAATTTGAATAATAAAAAATATGCTTTTATCATAAAATACATTCTAATGTTTAACACAGAAATTTTAATATATGGACTGGTTCTGGTAATCAACAAACTACAAGCTTGCAAACCACTACTCGAACTGGTAGGCTAAGTACCCGAACTGATATTGAAAACTTGTTCAATCACTCTTCTTTTTAACAAATTGATTTTATTTTTAAATTTGTTTTAAACATCCCAACTTCCCTCCTCCGTCAGCCCTTTAAGCCACATCTACCGCGTGAGTCAATTGTCATTACTGGAGATGATTTTCAATCGCTTTCCACTTCACACGAAAATAGAGGGAAGGGATAGGAAGAAATTGTAGGAAAAAAATGTTTCCAAAATCACGAACGTTATGTGGTCTTCCTTTCAAGTCAACCAGCAACTGCCTTTCATAACTCTGTGCTGCATTCTGAAAGCATTAAATATGAGAGACTTGTTATGGGCCATTGATAGGAAGAAATGGAGCAAAGACTTTACGGGGCTGCAGTTGCTGATGATGTTTCTAGTCTTGTTCAGAATGAAGCAAAGACTTTATAGTGCTAGAGTGAGTATTGCGTGTACCACGCGCGCCACGTGGCGTGCCACGTGGTGCATTAGAACCAATCACACATTGCCAAATAATACAAGGTATGACTCACCATTACCACATTGTGATAAATTATTGGTTCTAGTACACCACGTGGCAATGCACGTGGTGTATTGTATACTTTTCCATAGTGCTGCAGTTGCTGGTGATGTTACTAGTTTTGTTCAGTTAATGCGGAAGATCCAGTTCTCCTCTGACTGGTGTTTCGCCCCAAAACAAAAACATATAGATACTCAAAAATGATGTTTAACGTTTGCAAGGTAATTGTTGTTATGAAAATTTATATCTATGACTGGTTTTTAAGAACGCTTTTGCAGTTGAAATTTAAAACATTAAATCTAAAACTAAAAGGCTATAACGGAAATTCGGATACAAACATAATTATTGGTTGGGTTTGGTGCCGCGTTGTTCACTAGTGCAAGTGATTGCAATTTGAAACTACCCAATATGAAATTGGATAAGAAGAAAAAAGTGCGATAAATAGCGAATCTCAAATAACAAAAACAGTTTTTATTAGTTTACCAAATGTTCCTAATCATGCACGGTCTGAAGCAAAAACTGAATGTGGTATAAGATTTCTCCTCCCTTTTTCTCTCTCTTTTTTTTTGTTTTTTTTTTGGGGGGGGGGGGGGGGTTAGAATGGCGAATGGAATTTCAGACTAATTTTTTTATTAATGAAACACATAATAATATTAAAAATAAAATTTTGGAATAATTCAAATGAGTCGTTGACAATGTAAGTCTTCACCAAGTTGATTTTGACCTGCAAGACAAAAATATAAAATAGTATAAAACGCAAATTGAACTTTTTTTGCATCAATTGAATGACAATCAGACTTTACACTTGATAACATTGAAACCACGAATGCTCTATAACAAAAATTGAGATTTCGAGAAAAGAATTGGATTACATTGGAAATTTACAAATTTCCTTCTTTTTATTTTTTTTAGTTGTTGGCAACTTGATTAAACCCTCAACTTGTTTTTTGTTTTTTTGGACGTTATTATTTAAACTACATTAAAATATAAACAACCTCCTATCTTTCTTCTTTTTGGACGTTATTTTTCTCTCTTTTTTTATTGTCAATTGGATCGTGTAGAAGTTCAGCTAACGTACCTGTAGGACTTGTTCAATTCTCAGTTTGTGGTGTCTAGAGGGTATAAACAACGATGATAAGGAGACCCTATATAAGAACTTTAAGATACCAACTCTTTATTACAAAATCAAGTAAAGTCAATCATAATTTTGGCATATAATTCCCATAAATAACAAATTGGCCTGAGGACTATGAACAGTATGTGATCTATAATAACCATATTAAGATAACAGAGTATTATTAGATGTAAGATCTTATCTTGGTATTTCAGTTGGAGATCCAAGATCCCAATTCCTCATTCCGTTCCTCAGATCAAAGCAGCGACTACAATACATTAGCCTCGTTGCTGTGGTCTTGTCAAGTGATGTTCCTGATTTTTAGCTAGTACACAGCGGGGTTGGGAAGAGTGAGTATTGCGTGCACCACGCGCGCCACGTGGCGTGCCACGTGGTGCACTAGAACCAATCACATATTGCCAAATAATACGAGGTATGGCCCACCATTGCCACATGGCGATAAATTATTGGTTCTAGTACACCACGTGGCAATGCACGTGGTGTATTGTATGCTTTTTCGGTTGGGAACGAGAATTCAGGTGGCCCCCACACCCCCCCCCCCGGGGCGCCAAAAACCCAAAACACACAAACAATAAAAAGAGAAACCCAACGGGCCCACCCAAAGACGGAGAGAGACCCGACGACATTGGTCAGCAGCCCCACTTCGCAAATTAAGGCATTGGACATGACAAGTGCCATTTTAAATAAGTTCAGAACTAAATTAAAAAGATAAAAAATAAATGAGTAAGATTGAACAAATAAAGTAAAATTTATAATGAAAAATAACGTTGTTTGGAATGATAAATAATTATATCACGATTCAAAAGAGTTACGTCACAATTTCAGGATACATACACATTTTATCAAATCAATTATTCACACTCTAACTTGTGGGAAATGAAAAGACCCTAACTAGGCAGACCCGTGTTAACAAATTAAGGACTTTCCTAGCCCCATTGTCTCTTAGCCGGCTTGCTTTCAAGTTTTCCACCTCTTATGCTATTCAGCGATCACACCATCTTATCCTCTCTGAATTTAATGGGGCAGTTGAGTTGAAGCTTTTATTAAAAATTGAGAGATGAGATATATATATATATTTAGATAGAAGAGAGACGAGATATTTAAAATGTGCCATAAATTCTCCAATAATACGTCTTAGTCTGCCTACCAACTACATAGCTATTAATGACGCACACCCTAACTTATGGGGAATGGAAAGGCCTTAAATTGGGTGTCCTGTGTCCACAAATTAAGGACTTTCCCGGGAGTGAGTATTGCGTGCACCATGTACGCCACGTGGCGTGCCACGTGATGCATTAGAACCAATCACACATCGCCAAATAATACAAGGTATGACCCACCATTGTCACATGACGATAAATTATTGGTTCTAGTACACCACGTGATAATGCACGTGGTGTATTGTATACTTTTCCCTTTCCCGGCCCCATTGTCTCTCAGCCGGCTTGCTTTCAAGTTTTCCACCTCCTATGCTATTCAGTGATCACACCATCTTGTCCTCTCTGAATTGAATGGGGTAGTGTTGAGTTGAAGCTTTTATCAGAATTGAGAGATGGAACATTTAAAATGTGCCAAAAATTCTCCAATAATACATCTTAGTCTGACTACCAGGTACATAGCTATTAATTCTTCTTCATTACTTTTGAGAATGACCCAAGTAACTCTACTAATCTTTACCATTTCTGTGACGGGAGTTTAGCATGGTCATACGTTCACATGTTTCTTGGATGCTAAATCTCTCTAGACATAAATTTAATGTAAAAAATTTGACATTGTAGACCCCACAACATTTATAGATTCAAATATCAAGCTACAAAATTACAGAATTGAGAGAAATTAATCACAAGAAAATATATTGAAGAAGAAAATAAAAACTCACAATATTATTAATATTTCAAACAATGAAAAAAAAACTCTGTAAACTCTATGGAGTCTCTCTCTAGACTCTTTGAGACCATCTAACAAATAAGACCAACAAATAACTTATTTATAACCAGCTAAACTTAATAGATAGAAATACCAAACATAATCAATTATCAAATAAACTATTCTACTACAAATAGAAAACTACTAAAAACTAAATAGAAATCTGCCAAGCTTGATTTAATTACTCCAATATTGTCTTAAATCAAGCTCTCCATTGAATTAGTTCCAATTCAATCACGAGCATAAGTCTCCATTGAAATTTCTGTCGCAAAATGCATGATGTGTAACACCTTGTAATTGACCTTCATCTTCACAGTGGCACTCGACAAACTTTATACTTCGCAAATAATTTTTCAGCCAATTTTTTTATCAAAAAATTCACAAAAAACCACCCATTGATCAACATATTCACCATAGTTAATCTCACAAAAATCACCAACAAAATTGTACAAAAAATCATAACATTCTTTCTTGACAAAATTTCCACCATCAAATTCAAGTACTCCACTACCACAATCTTCACATAATTTACCTACTTCAAAAAATAAATTCTTATCATCCTTCAAATCTCTATCTTCAAATAATTTCTCAATCACAATAAAATTCAATTTATCGATGCAATCAACATTGTCATGGATTTGATAATTTGGAATCTTCAACCCATCATCACCAATTTCAACATTAATTTTTCTTTTACCGTTGGGAGACTACGAGTCAACCAAAAAAATCTCATCCACAATTTTTTCTTTTTCTTCTTCTAACAAATTAGCCATTTCTTCTTTCTTAGTGACAAATTCTTCATCCTTAATCACCCCAAAAATTGTGTCCAAATCAAAATTTTCAACCAAATCAAAATTTTCAAGAACAACTTTAGTAAATTTATCCTCATCAAAATTTACTTCCCACTGAAAACCAAATTTGTACTTCCAAAAAAATGGCAAAACTTGTTTTGTTTTAAAGTAAATATCTCTCCAAACTTTATGAGGTATCTGAGAATAAAAAAAACTTTTCTGTAAACTTTCCCATTCATTGATTTGTACATGATCTTCCAAAATAATTTTTTCTTCTGTTCCCAAATTTTTTTAGGTAAACGAAGGGCTAATTTTTCATCAATAATATCACCTAAATCACATTGTTTGAGATATTGTTCCATTGTTTGAATCCATTCTATTCTCCCTTGGATACTAATCCAAGTATACAAAATGCTAAATTTTTCACCGTTAACTAACTCTCTTTTCATCTTAAGATCACAACAAAAAATAAAAAATAAAAAATTTTTTGGTCCACCTGGATGAATAAATTCTTCTTCCTTTACTCTGCAATTTATTTAGCCTCCCTAACTGATAACTGAATCAAACTCTTCAATTCTGCAACTTTGTGACATCAATAATTCTGACAAGATACTTCACTGATCTCTGTCCCAACAGTCACAACCAATCACAATCTATAATTTATTCCTCGATAACAAAATATCTCAGGACCAACTTTGTGGTCTAACTCTAATAACTGAAGACTCCAAGACAAACCTTGTGCCTTAACTTCAACAACTGAAAACCCCAGGACTAACCTCTTTAGCCTAGCTTCTACCTCCAACGAGATAATTCGGAAAGACTATTTCTACTAGCTCTAATACCAATTATAGAACCCACAAAATATATGGGTTCAAATATCAACTCACAGAATTACAGAATTGAGAGAAATTAATCACAAAACAAATATAGAAGAAAATAAAAACTCACAATATTATTAATATCTCAAACAATGAAGAAAAAACTATGTAGACTCTATAGAGTCTCTCTTTAGACTCTTTGAGACTCAACAAACAAGACCAACAAATAACCTATTTATAACCAGTTAAACTTAATAGACAAAAAATACCAAACATAATCAGTTACTAAAAAAACTATACTATTGCAAATAGAAAACTACTAAAAACTAAATAAGAATTTGCCAAGCTTGATTTAATTACTCCAACAGACACGACATAGAGTGGAATGCCTTCTGACATAAATACATTAAAAAATAATGCACAAACGCCTTCATCATCAAATCTACTACGTTAAGCATTTTTTATTAATATTAATTATTAACAATTTGTACAATGAAATTATTATTTCAAGATTTAAACATCCTAAACCAAGCCTCAAACAAGAATCTATTTCTTACGAAGAAGCCAAAATCTGTAAATTTGCAAGAAATTCAGCCTTAAATATTTGTTGGAGTGAAATCTTATTGGTAAGGGTTGCTGAGAGTAACTTTACATATTAATCAATTTCATCAACTTCATTTCTAATGATCCATCACTTTCCATTCATCTGGTTCTCAAAATATTAAATTTTAGTTTCCAGTTCACTACTATTGAAGAGCACTGTGCATTTAAGCTCCTCAATTCCCTTAAAAGGTCTGTTCCCAAAGTTTTTTTCAAAAATCATTTTTCGTACATGTTTCACGATTAGTCTCATTCTCATATCTCATAAATGCACCATCCATGGTGAAATTTTCTTGAAAAATCTTCTAAATCCTTTTGAAAGAAAAATTCAACTCCACTGGGCTTACTTTTACCCACATATAAATAAGCTGCAAATTAATTTCACACACCCTTGTAACACAAAAGGAGAACTCGGTTCAATAGTTTTTCTTTGTCATTCTACTAGCTAACTACTCTTCAAGATTCCCTGATTAAGGATGTGTTGATCTAATCATAGTCATAATTGAGAAAAGCAAATGTTATATTAGGAAAGCTAATGCATCACCATTGAGAACTAATGTATGGTCGTTTTCCAGATTGTTTTCCCTCGTGTATGCAGCTGAAATTCTCCGAACTTTCCTTTTAAGTAGTGATTTTAAACTAGAATCCGTTGAACTAGTTAAACCAGGAAGCGATTGAATAAGTCCACTCTCATATTGAACTAATGTAAGTGGCATTTTAAATAAGTCCACTCTCATATTAAAAAGATAAAAAATAGATAAATAAAATAAAATCGATAAGGTCAAGTTTATAATTAAAAAATAATATTGTTTGGAATGACAAATGATTATATCACCATTTAAAAGAATTACATCATAATTGGAGAATGGAAAGACTCTAATTTGGGAGGCCCGTGTCCACAAATGGACTCTGCCAGCCCCATTGTCTCTTCGCCAGCTTACTTTCAAGTTTTCCACCTCTTATGCTGTTTAGTGGTCACACCATCTTATCCTCTCTGAATTTAAAGGGTTTTTTTTTTTATTTTTATGAACTTATACTATTATAATGGGAAAAGAAAAATAATGTTGGTGAGATTCAAACTTCCGACTTTTGGAGTGAAATTGTAAAATTTTAATCGCTCAATCCTCTATTCGTTCCCTTAATGAGTTAGTTGAGTTGAAGCTTTTGTCAGAATTGAGAGATGGGATTCTTAAAATCTGCCATAAATTCTCCAATAATACATCTTAGTCTGGCTACCAGGTAGGTAGCTATTAATTCTTCTTCATTACTCTTCAGACTAATTTTTCCAATGCGAAATTGTGAACTGTTACCTTGATGAGTGTATTCTGATTCATGGAACCATAAACGTGAGCGCGTGTGCGGTGTAAAATAAAAATTTGATTTCAGGAAAAAGTAATAATGATGGCCGTGTTGTTGGAAAATATATACCCCTAACGGTCAAAAAATCGTTACTCTGCGGCTTTGAAAAATCTTCCGCACGATGTGCGAATCAAAATTACAAGAATTGAAGTTAGAAAAACATTCGAAGTTACCTACACTGCAACCAAATATACAGTACCCATCATGGCGCCTCCAAAGAGGTCAAAAGTTCAAAGCTTATCTCCTATAAAAAATTTAAATGGATGCTTAATGTATACATTTGTTTCGATAATAATTCAGTTTTTATCGATTTTTTTGAAACTCAGTTGGGCTCCTCCCCTCTAATATAGATTAGAAGTATGACAATATACTGTTAATTATCGACAAAAAAAAATCATGACACCCCTAAAGATTATGAAAAGAAATAAAAGGTCGTATTTATACAAAATTCTTTTGGCAAATGAAAAAAAAAAACTAAAAATGTACTAGAAGGCCATAGGAATATTGGTACAAAGTCAAGCATAGATGATGCCGATGTCCCTTCACAACTTTCTGTTGCGACTTTAATCTTAATCCCAGAAAGAAACCAAGGATGGATCAAAAGATTAGAAAAAGGAAAAAATGTCCATGCTTTTCTTGACATGTCTATGTGCCTACGTTTGAGGCGGTACACATGGGAAACTTGCAAAATTCCCTTTTTCCTGCATCTATTTCATTCGATAGAAGAACTCAAAACGGTTTTGGGATGAAAACTAAAACTAACATATAAACATAATTGGGCAATTGTTTGCCGCAATGCTAGATTAACAATCCATTATTAGCAATGTAAAAACAATATCCATAATTGTCCAGCTCTTGCCTCTGGGATCGACCTTCATTATTATTTCTACTTTTTTGTATAAGCAACCGTGGTTTGTTGACATTTGATAATAAAATTAGAATAGCAAAATAGTGCCAAAAAAAAAATGTTCGATCCTTTGAATATTGCAATCCAAAAGTCGTCCGTCAATAATTGAATCTCTTTTACAAACTCGAAAAAAATCTTACAACGAGAAAGCGACCACAATCATTTAACATTATTCTTTTGTCAACATCAAGGTAACTGTACACTAAAATAATCTTTACTATTTCTGTGACGGGAGTTTAGCATGGTCATACATTCACACGTTTTTTAGATGCTTTCTCTAGACGTAAAGTTAATGTAAAAAATTTAACACGACATAAAGTGGAATGCCTTCCGACATACATACATTAAAAAAATAATACACAAACGTCTTCATTATCAACTCTTCCACGTTAAGCAGTGTTGATTAATATTAGGTACTAACGATTTGTACATTGGAATTATTATTTCAAGATTTAAACATCCTAAACCAAGCCTCAAACAAGATTCTATTTCATGAGAAGAAGCCAAAATCTGTAACTTTGCCAGAAATTCAGCCTTAAATATTTGTTGGAGTGAAATCTTATTGGCAAGGGTTGTTGAGGTGAACTTTACAGATTAATCACTTTCATCAACTTAATTTCTTAATGACATGTCACTTTCCACTGATCAGTTCTCAAAATATTTAATTCTAGTTTGCTAGTTTGGTACTAAGGAAGAGCACTGTACATTTGAGCTCCTCAGTTCCCTTAAAAGGTGAACACATACAAACGTGCATGCATGCATGCATGCATACATACATATATATAGATATATATATATGTAATTCTTTTTATTTTTTTCAAAAATCATTTTTCATACATGTTTCATAATTAATTACTTTATTTCATAAATACACCACCCAAAAAATGCTACAATGATATTTTATTAAAAAATCTTCTAAATTCTTTTGATTAAAAATCCAACTCCACCAGGCTTATCTTCATCTACATATAAATTAGTTACAAATTAACTTTACACACCTATGTCACACAAAAGGCGAATTCCGTTCAATATTTCTTCTTTTTCATTTTCCCTAAAATATCATTTGTTTTTCTCGATTTTGACTATGATTAGATCAACAAGCTAAATCAGGAAGCAATTGAACATTTGATTTGAGTATGCTATAGAACTTGATTGGCGGAAAAATTAATCAAAATTCATAGTAAATTGTAAATGAGAAAAAAAAACTTGGCTTTTTTTTTTCATTTCCTAACATTCTCATATTTTTTCCCCAAAATTGGGAACCATTATTAGGTTGTTTGAGAGAAAACTTCATTGTGCCATTCCAGGTCTAAAATCAAAGTTAAGGGAAAGAAGGAAAACAATAAAAAAGGAAGGGAAGAGAAGTGAAAATGAAAAGAACAAAGAATAGTAATTTAAAAATGGTCAGTTCACACCTGTCTTTTCATATAAAGTGAATTTTTTTAAAAAACAAAAGTCAGATCTACTAACTACATTAGTTAAAATGCAAATATACAATTGCATCATTGCTAAAATAAATGAAACCTCTAAGATGAAGCTAATTGATCATCCAGAAGTGAACAAATCCTATTTGTTTGTGTAATCTATTCCTATATTTATCGCTTCATCATGTGATTACTGGTTATTTTTTTCATCCATGTTTCTTTGAAAAGTATGATGTTCCTTCCTTTCTTGGCAATCTCGGGTTTTTATCAAATTCTAATAAAAAAAATCAAATTCTTTTAGGCCTAAACGGAATTATTGTCAAATTAACACTATAATTATTTTGTTTTGAATTGGATTCTTTACTCATATTCGATTTTTTTATCTTAACTTAACATTTTATAGTGGTCAAAATGAGGCAAATTTCTTTGATTATTGCACTTTTAAAGAAAAGTTCCTAATTTGGGGTCTTTTTTTTTTCTTTCTACATCTGTTTGCACGACTATGAAAATTTTGATTTTTTTAATTTTCTGTGTTAGATTTGTGTCAGTTTTTTTTTTGTTGAAATGTCACCGCACAAAGGGTGTGCAGCGACACAAATGCAAATTTTTTTTTTAACTTTTGGGAGGGGCTAATTTGCAATTTTATTACTTTCTTGAGGGTCACCGCACAACCTCTCACAAATAATTAGCCCCCAAATTTAAAAAAAAATCTTGTGATATTTGGGGGATTTGTGAGAGTCACTGCCCACAGTTTGTGCGGCGATTCTTATAAAAATAACCAAATTGCAATTTAGTCTCCAAATATAAAAAAAATTAACATTTGGAGGGTGTAGACACCAAATTTTGACACACCATTTATTTTCAAACACTGGGAGGCATGTTTGCACTTTTTAGGACAAATTTTAAATTTTAATAATCTCGGGGGGCAAAATAGTAATTTTATCTGTAAATATTTTTCTATCAAATTTTGGGGGTTTTAAATTCATATTTTTATTTTTATATGAATTTGTTAATTTCTTATGATTTTTTTGAATTTAATTGGTATTCTTTATATTTGTACCAGCTAAGGGCAAAATCGTCATTTTACAAATTAAATTTATTTTTCCCAATTTTGAGTCAAAAATGCATTTTCCAATGTTTTAAGCTTATTTTTAATTTTTGGTAATTTTTTGAGGACAATAGCTATTTTTCTGCAAATTTTCATTGCCCAAGGGCAAAATCGTTATTTTACAGATTAAATTTATTTTTGTCAAATTTTGAGTTGAAAAGGCATTTTCCATTGTTTTAAGATTATTTGTAATTTTTGGTAATTTTTTGAGGTCAATAGCTATTTTTCTGCAAATTTTCATTGCCCAAGGGCAAAATCGTCATTTTTACAAATTAAATTTATTTTTCACAAATTTTGAGTCAAAAATAAATTTTTTAGTGTTTTAAGCTTATTTGTAATTTTTGATAATTTTTGAGGTCGATAGCTATTTTTCTGTGAATTTTCGTCATCCAAGGGCAAAATTGTCATTTCACATTCCAAACTCATTTTTCACAAATTTTTGGGTCCCAAATTCGTTTTTAGGTTTTAAGCATGTTTCTAACTTTTTTCAGAGAGAATTAGTGTTAATGAATTTATTATTTACATTTTTCTTGATTTTTTCATTATTGTGAAAGAATAATTTTTTAAAGGATAAAATTGTAATTTTTGTAGTCAAGGGCATTTTGGTCTTTTAACAATTTCTTGGAGGTTAAAACTTGTGCAGTATAAATACCTCACTTAGGAGGAGGAGAAAAAAAAATTGCAAAACCCTAAACACACACTTTTTTCATCTATTGAGATCAAACCACATACCATTTCACCTAAAAAAACACACACTTGCCGATTATTTCCCAAGGTTTCCACTGTTCATCGTCTCCTCCAAGAGTGAATCACTGTTCATCCATCATCAAATCAGTTTCAAGCTTCAAGAAGGTAATTTCTCAACTTTTCCTCTTTGTTTCGATTCATTTTTATGGTGTAATTCTGATTATTGTATTAATTACTTAGAATTTTGGTTAAGTTTTATTGTTGAATTTCTTTCTGCAATTTTATTCTGGATTTGTGTTAGTTCTTCTGTTTTTCTTCTCCCACCGTCTCTTTCTCTTTGCCCCCTTCCTCCTTCCACCAACAGAAACAAAATTCAGTCTCCATCTCCAATCATCAACCACACCAATTCCAATCTCACCATCGAATCACAAACAAACACCTTCACCAGCTCTAGCCCACCACCAAAATCAGCAAGAACCTCACCATTTCCTCAACTTCGAACCATATTCTTCCCAGTCACCTTACCTACAACCCAAATCCCAACAATCACCACATTTCTTCCGTCGTTAGTCCATCTCAAACTAGAATCACCTCAACCTCGCCATCCACCATCAGGTCAACCAACATCAGTCCAAATTTCCACCATCTCAGTCAGCAATCAAAAGTTTGAAAATGGCCAAAACAGACACAAACAATATGAACTACCAAGTCAACCACAATCCCCCCTCAATTTTCCTTGCTTACCACCTGCAAGAAAATAGCAGCAAAAATAGCAAAAAAAAAAACACGCAAACCTCACAACCCCCAGAACACACAGGATCACAGACAACACACAATCACTCACATGCGCAAAAATCAATTGCATACACACACAATTAACATCAGCAAAAACCAACACACATACACAAAAGTCCAGCTCCACTAGACCCTCACAGAACCACCAGCAGAGCCTCCACCATCTCTCTGCTGCACACACTGCCGGACCACCCCATCGCAACCAAGCTGCGCAAAAACAACCCAAAAACAGACCAATCCCATCCCCTTCCCGACTGCCCAGGATCAAAGTCCACCAGTCACAAGCCCCATAACAATCGAAAATTGGTCTGCAACTAGCCTCCATCACCTCAAAACCGTTACCACGACCACACGCACAGACACACACAATCAATCACACATAATCAATCAGGTGCACACACACTCACAAATTCATACAAACACAGCCACACACACAGGCATAGCTAATAACAAACACACACAGAAGACCAAGGATCCCACCCTCAACAGCCCCAGTTTTCCCAATCTGAGGGAGGGAGTAATTGGGGGTTGATTCCAGCGATCAGTGAGAGAACAAAGGGAGAGTGAATAATAGGGAAGGGGTAATCGAAAAGGGGAAATAGGGACCAAAACAGAGAGTGGCTAAGGAGACACGCAAGAGAGAGAAGTGGGAAGAGCTGAAGAAATAGAAAAGAAAAAAAAAAGACAAGAAGAGAACAGGGAGGTTGAGACTCGATGAGGGAAAGAAGAAACTGAGAGGAGCAGAGAGGGCATCGAGCAGTGACGGGAAAGAAAAAGAGAAGAGAGGAGAGGGAAGAAGAAGAGAAGAAGAAGACGGGAGGAGAGAGAGAGAGAGAGAGAGAGAGAGAGAGAGAGAGAAAGATGAAAGAAATTTAGAAATTGGGAATGGGTTTTAATTTTAGATTTTATTCTTTTCCTTTCTTTTATTAATGTTATATTAATTTAATTTGTGGTTTGGCTCCTGATTTTGGTTTTAATTTAGTTTCTTCTGGTTTAAATAACTGGCTTAGTTATTTGGATTGATTCAAGCCTCACCTCAATTATGTCTTTGATGAATGCTGGTTTGGGGTTTGTTATTTTTGGTTTAGTTTTACTTTTAGTTAATTCCTTTATTTGTTTTTCTGGTTGTGCTTTAGCTTTAGCTTAAGTTTAGTTTAATTAATTGATTTTAGTTCTTTGATTTAATTTTTATTAGTATTAGTATAAGATAGATATTTACATTTCGGCCTTTAGGTTTCTTTGAATTGCGCTAGTGTACCCCTCTATACTTCTGTTTTATGCAACTAAGTCATCCATAATTTTAAATTGACCTCCCTAAATTTTATATTTCTTACAATTAGGTCCCTCAATTTCAATTTGGTCCATTTTTATTGAAGTTTATTGTTTGCCCCTTCATTTTACTTCAATTTGTACCTTAGCCCCTTAAATTTGCTTTAACTTTCAATTTTACCCTTTAAGTTTTGTGGAGCTTTATTTTAGTCTCCTTGGTTGCTAAACTTTGCATTTTACTCTCAATTTATTAGTATCTCGATTTTGTTTGTTTATATCAAGGTGCCTTGACTTGTTTGTTTATTTTGATTAGTATTAGTACCGGGTCTTCAAAGAGGTATTCCGATCTCTCATTATTTCTTTCTTTATGTGCTCCAACGTGCTCTAATGTGATACTTTATGCAATCTTTCATGCGTTTCTTATTTTATGCACTTTTTGCATATTTATTTATTTCGTGTTACTTAATTTTATTATTTTTGACGAAAAATGTAATATTCTTGTATTTAGCTAGTCAATGTAATAGTTAGATTATTTTTCTCGTATTTTAACAAGGATTGTGTAATTAGATAGAAAATGTAATAGATAGGGCATTTTTAATTTTCCCCCTTTAAAATTGTAAGTTAAGCCCCCGGTGTAATAGTTAGGGTTTATTTGCTTTTGCGTACTTATGTGTTTATTTCTTTTACCGCTTTCCTTAGGATTTTCGCATCTAGAATATTATGCTTATGTGTTATGTGCTCCTATGTGATCTTATATGTTCTATATGTTTAATTTTTCTTTTAATTCATGCTTTAATGTTTAATTTATGATTTATAGTATTCCGTCACCACACTAGTCTAACGCTAGTTGTGGCTTTTTTTTCTTTCCCGCTAGTCCAATGCTAGTAGGACATTTTAGAACGGGCTAGTCCAACGCTAGACCCTAAGGACATTTTAGTGTTAGGTACATTCGTGTGTATTTCTCATCTCATTTCACACACTCTTGGTTTTCTTTCCATTCAGCATGATTTTATTATTATTATTATTATTATTATTATTATTATTATTATTATTATTATTATTATTATTATTTTGACACATCTTTTAAAATGCATAACATATAGGTTGCATTTCACTTAGACTTTAGGACATTTGTGTGATTCAACTAGAAATAGTCGTCTACTCACGTGGGAAGCGGTAGCGTACAGGTCGTTCCCCTCTCTTGAGTAGAAACATTCAGTCACGAGTTATCAGTCCCCTATACCCGTCATGTTGCATAACCACTTTCTTTCTTCACTTACTGTATATTATTATTTTCTTTCTTTTTGCATCACATTTTGCATAAACTCGTGACTCCATAGAGGTCTCGACTCGGGTTTCGCAATTAATGCGATAATTCCGACCAAGCCTCGACGGAACATTCCGATCCTCCCGATACTCACATTTAGACTTAGGATTTGCATTCATTCAGATACATCCGAACGCGATAAAATCTAGGCTTAATGTAGGAAAATTTGATTAAACCTCGCAACTAGCCTTGGCTAGGTTGAAAGGGTGCCTCAGGCACAAGCCTTTGCCTTCCCTTTCTTCAAACGTGACTCCCAAACCTTTTTCTCTCATTTTTCGTAGATCGGAGTCGAAAAAGGGTTTTTTAAATATTTTTTTAAAAATTTTATTTTTGTTTTGTTTAAACAATTTTTTCGGGTGACTTGGTACACCCTAACTCAATACCAAGTGGCGACTCCATTTTAAAAATAAAACCCTTTTTCAAAAGTTATTTGGCCAAACCTGTCGCACTTTTAGTCCCGGCCTTATTTTCTTTTAAAGTGCCATTTTTCTTAAAAAACTTTTTTTTACTAAAAATTTGATTTTTTCTCACACACGCACGGTTTTTCTAAAATTTTAGTTTTTTAAAAGGGTCATCAGACTAGACCGTCTTTTCGGGACGCGACAGTCAACGACCCCACCTTTTACCCTTTTACTTTTACGATTTTTTGGGTCTCGACAGAGGGTAAAAAAAATTATTCCACTAATTAATTGCAAAAAAAAAGAATTGTGTAGTGAATAATCATTACTTGCAACATTCTTCTCCTAATTAATTACTTGAATCATTTTTTTTACCTCCAAAAGCTATAAAAAAATTTACATTTGGGTACTATATCTAATTGCAAATTTTTTACCTCCAAATGTTAAAAAAAAATATTTTTTAACTCTTGGAGGTTAAAAAAAATTGTTCTCCTAATTATTGCATTGAATGATAATTAATTGCAACATTATTATCCTAATTAAATACTTGAATGGCAATTTAACAAATTGTCCTAAATGGCAATTAGTAAGTTTTTGTGACAGTGACTCTTTGCGGTGACTCTCACAAAAATAATCAAATTGCTATTAAGCCCTCAAAATGTAAAAAAAAAAAAAAAGTAATAACATTGGGGGCTAAAAAGCAAAAGTTTCTTCACCTAGCAACTTGGATGAATGACTACTACAAGCATTTATTAAGAAAATTTTCTGTACATTTTTAGCAAACAACGGTAAACATACATAAAGTATGCATAAAATCTTTTATTTTCTGTACATTTCTGTGCTTCTGTTTATTTTCAAAATCTTTTTACTTAGAAACAAAGTCATACGTAAAGTATTCAGAAATAGCTTACTACTGGGCTTAGTAAAAGGTTTACGAACAAGCATATGTCCTCAATTGTCTGAGCATATTGAATTTGATATGCAGTGATTTCAAACATAATTTTCGATTCTTTAGTGGAGCAGTTCTAAAACAAGAAATGCATGAAAATGTTTGATGATTGAATCGAACCTAAAATGAACAAATGAAGAGTATTTTCGAGGAGAAAATGTTCATTCATCTTTGACAATTGACCCGAGAACTTGAATCTTGATGGCTGTGAATCCCATATTCAGGAGAACAATTTATTTATTTTTTTATATTTTGGGGGCTTAATGGCAATTAGTTTATTTTTGTGAGAGTCACCGTGTAAAACCCTAGAAGTTTAAAACCACTTAGTTTCTATGTAATGAATGTTAATTGTAAAAATTTTCTTATTAGTTGTTGTTGTATGATTTTCTTTTACAATTTGATTTCTTGAATTATTATTATTACATGTTTAATGATAATCATAGAAAAATTATACCAATTAAATGTTACCAACCAAGCTTAGATATTTAGAAAAGTAAGGCCACCTATAACTTCGATATTTGGAAGATTATGCCACCTAGTACCATAAATGGCCACCTATTATTGGCTTTCACTTTGACCAATTCTTTGCAATTTTTTTGGCTCAAATTTCCTTGCATTTTTCTCTCTCTTGGCCAGCCACCCTATTGCCCAAAGTACTCTTCAATTTCAACCATTTTAAACACTTAAAAGACTAACTTAATCTTTCCCCAAAAGCTAAACAAAACTAGAAAAGAAATCCCCTCAAATTTCAACAAATTCTCTCCAAGTTTCAAGCTCAAATTCTTGCTCAAAAGTTGAAGGTTCTTAAGAGACTAATCATCCACTCTTTTTCAACTAAAACCCTACCTATTTTGAGGTAAATTCATCAAGAAACTTCAAGTTCTTTCAAGTTTTATTAGAAGAGTTCTTATGTTTTTCTTATGATTTCATTAAGTACTTAAGATTTATGATTATATTTGTTTTCTTGTTATATATATGAATATTTATGCTCATGATTATGAGGTTTCCCCTTGTTTTGATCCTTTCTTTGATAGTAGATTAACTATATTATGACCTACCTGCTTAGTATGGACTTGTATAGGAATTTGTTGCTTTATTTGAGTGGAAAATCTTGAAATCTATGGCTGAAATTTTGACTAGAGTTAGAAGGCATGTTGGATAGTCTTGTTAGAGGAAAAATTCTGGAAGAATTTCAGTATTTAAGGCCTGTTTAGTGGGCTGAAGTTGCTGGAATTTCAGCTTGCGTGGCACTTCCTTGTTCCAAATCTTGAACAAAATTTCAGCTTTACTAGTTTACAAAAGTTTAGCTTTGATAACCTAATATTTCCAGCTATATTAACCTTGTTTTGGCTAAGTTTTGATGACAAAAAAACTGCTGGAAATTTCAGCTTGTGAATTAGTTGAAGTGACACCAAATATTGAGCACTTTAAACTCAATTTACTAAACCGGTTTTTAGGAAAATGTTGTGCAATGATTTTGGAACCTTGTTAATCAATTTTAGGAAGAAACTCTTATAAATTTTGAAGATTTAAACTGGTTAGAAACTTGACTTTTGAATGTGTAAGTGAAATTTGACTAGTTTCACTTTATACTTGATTTAGTATGTTTTCACCAAATAACCCTAATTTGTTATTTAACTAGTCCTCATTTCATTAAATATCATTAGTTTGATATTAATTAGTTTAAAACCATTAATTTACTTAATATTTTGGAGTTTTTTCATTTTAACCTATATTAATTTTGCTAAGTTATTAATTTATACTTGACTATTACTAATAAATCTTTCTTGGACTTTAAAAACTAGTTTACTTATAAACTAATAATTTTGGACAAAATTTCTTTTACACCAAAACCTTGTACCCTAATCAATACTAAATTAAACTAATCAATACTAAATTAAACTACTTCTTTAATTCATAGTATTTAGCAATATTTTCTTTTGGTTCAAAATGTATAGCAAATTATTAGAGTTTTGCAACTAATATAGTAAATAAAACGGAATTAAATAATGAATTCCTAGTATTAATTATTCCTTTTAAATTTAATCTTAATTTTGACACTTAATGAATCATTTGCCCTTAGAACTAAATTACTTTCAAAAAGGGAATTTCTTAAATTTCTTTATCAATTGATTTAGGGTTTTACCCGGATTCCTTTATTATAAGTTCTTGGATTTTTCCCTATAACCAATTTACATTTATTTTGAAACCCTAGTTAAACTTGGGTACATTTTATAAAAAAAATTCTTTTGAAAGAAAATCCAATAGGTTAATTAGACTACTTATGAATTTCAGGATTCGAATCTGAACCTCGCACGTTTTACGAGGAACTTTCTTGAAATTTCAGGTGAGTGTTTCCTTGAGTGCGCCTGATGCATGTTTAAGTGTAAATTCTATTTTATGCCTGATACTTGTTAGCTACTACAATATGCTATATGAGGGTAAGATGTGTACTTTATCACATCTATCATGCAATTTGTTACATGCACAACTTTTATCAAATGTGAATATACTTGTTTGTGAACTTTCGACTAAACTGAGCCTTCGGACTAGACTTCCGTAGTCATATTTCACCAGTTACACCACGGTTAGTCATACTAGTATTAAGGAGGATATAAGGTGTTTGGGCATTAGGGACTTGTGTTCTTTCTTCTGAGTTGAGATTTCTCAAACAAGCCAACTCTAGACTGAACAAACTGTTTTACCTCCAGGGTTGAGATCTCACCCTGGAATGGAGGTGTTGAGGAGGTAAAGGTGCATGGGTGGTTACGGATACTGTTATCTGATATTTACCAAATCATTGACAAGGACCTGATTTTCTCTATTGGTCCGAACATTATTGCTAGATGATTATGTACCTGATATTCCCGCGATTGAGCTTGCTCCCGTGGTTGAGATGTATCCTTCCTTATTTGATTAATTGTTTACTTAACTTGTTCCTATATTGTTTTATGGCACATGTTATTTATTTATTTATTTTTCTAATTGTTTGCCTATGTGTTTGCATGTGTGGGAACCTCACTGGGCTATTATAGCTCATACTTTTTATTTGTTCTCTTTAAACAGACTCCTATTATTAAAGCTGGTGGTGAGGATTCAAAGGTAGATCTTGGTAGGATTTTGCTAGTAAAAGGATGTTTGAGATTTTACTGTATTAGTTAGATGTTTATGATGTAAACTACTTAACTGGTACCTTTACTCTTAAGTTTGAATCATATGAATGTATTCACGAGTTTTCCATAGAATGTCAATTGTTTCATGGATTCTAGTGCGTGCTTGACCCAAGTTCTGGCGAGAGCTAGGCAGGCAGTCCGCTAAACCCTTTGGTATGCCTTAGGGTAAGGTGGGGTTGTCACACACCCACAAAGGCTGTGCAGTGACTTTCACAAAAACTTACTAATTGCCATTTAGGGCCCCTTCTTTAAAAAAAAAAATTCACTTTTGGAGGTTAAGGAAAAAATTGCCATTCAAGTAATTAATTAGGATAATAATGTTGGAATT
Organism: Mitragyna speciosa; assembly: GCA_024721245.1. Taxonomy (NCBI): domain Eukaryota; kingdom Viridiplantae; phylum Streptophyta; class Magnoliopsida; order Gentianales; family Rubiaceae; genus Mitragyna; species Mitragyna speciosa. Next base: position 27,947,704 of record CM045559.1, on the reverse strand, counting down.
AATTATCACTCACTGCAATAATTTGGAGAACGATTTTTTTAACCTCCAAGAGTTAAAAATATTTTATTAAAACATTTGGAGGTAAAAAATTCACAATTAGATATAACACCCAAATGTAAATTTTTTTTATAGCTTTTGGAGGTAAAAAAAAATGATTCAAGTAATTAATTAGGAGAAGAATGTTGCAAGTAATGATTATTCATTGCAATTAATTAGTAGAATAAATTTTTTTTGCAATTAATTAGCAGAATAATTTTTTTTTACCTCCAAATGTTAATTTTTTTTATATTGGGGACTAAATTGCAATTTGATTATTTTTATGAGAGTCATCGCACACCCTCTATGCAGTGACTTTCACAAAAATAATAAAATTGCAAATTAGCACCTCCCAAAAGTACCAAAAAAAAAATTTGCATTTGTGTCACCGCACACCCTCTGTGCGGTGACGTTTCAACCAAAAAAAAAAATGACACAACTCTGAAACAGAAAATAAAAATATCAGAATTTTCACAGTCACCGCACACCGTGTGTGCGGCGACTATAGATGTAGAAAGCAAAAAAACAGACCCCAAATTGGGGGCTTTTCTTTAAAAGTACAATAATCAAAGAAATTTGCCTCAAAATTAAGGATTTTTAGAAGTTTTAAAAATGCTGAATTATATAAATCCCACCATTTTTGGGGATATAAAAAAATGCAGTAAAAATATATTTTTCTTCAATTTTTTAATTTCATTAAGATTCATAGAAAAATTGTAATCAATGGCAGCCACGTTGAAAAGTCGAAATATATCGAGCAACAATCACACCTAATATAATTCAGTGACAGTGGAACAACTTAAAGAAACAAACAGGCTATCAAAATTCTACAGTACCTTTTTGCCAAAACTTAAGCCAGGAATTTTACCTTTGCCTTCACATGGCCAACGAATCAGTGTCGGTTAAGGACTCCATATATTAGAGTGAGTGAGTGAGTGAGCCAATGAGGGTTAGAAAAACTTAGACAGCAGAGAATTCAGGGCAATGGAGAAATATCTTTGTGATGCAGCTGTTGCCGGTGATGTAGTAACTCTTCGCCAATTACTTGAACAAGATCCATGTATTCTTGATAAAGCTACTTTGAATTGTGAGGACAAGAATCCTCTGCATATTGCAGCAATGCTCGGGAAAGTTGAATTTGTTAGTGAAATGAGAGAACATAATTATTCTTCTTGCTACCGCATGTGTTTGGCTCGTGATCGAGATGGCAGAAACCCTTTACATCTTGCTGCCGTGTATGACGAATTGCAAGTCTTCACGGCACTGCTTAGAATTTTTCGGGATGCAGCTCTAGAGAAGGCAGATGACGGAGGGACCATTCTGCATTTGTGTGTCAAGTATAATCGGCTGGCAGCCCTGAAGGAGCTAGTCAAAAATTTCCTACTTCCAGAGGATGTAAACAAAAATTTCCGACTTCCAGAGTTTGTAAACGCTAAAAATGAGGACGGCATGACCATATTACACTTGGCCAAACACTATAATCGAGATATAGAGGTACAAAACTTTTTTTCTTGTGAAATTTCTCTTTGCTTTATTTTTTGGGGCCAAAATGTGACCCAGAAAACCGCGGTATTTCCAATGTGCAAGCAAACAGACCTTTATTACTGAGACTGTTATGAATTTGTGTAGTTATTTGATAACTTATTGAAAAATTTTACTATTTTTGTTTTTTTGTTTTTGGCGCAACACTTAACACCATGTAACTATGACACATTCAATAATAATTTCAAAATTGAAAAATGTAGATCATACAATTCTTGATAAAAATCAGCGGACCAGGGGTGACGGACATCGCGGATGCAAATGGGAATACTGCGATTGATCTTTTGGTGTCCGAGGGATACACTGATAAGAAGGAAATTCGAAAGTCTCTTAGAGCGATTGGAGCCACACATGGTCTTATCCGCGAACGAAGGCCCGAGAGGCTCCAGTGGCTGGAAAAGAGCAAAGATGGACTTATGGTAGTTGCCTCACTCATTGCAACAATGGCTTTTCAAGCAGGGGTAAGCCCTCCCGGAGGTGTATGGCAAGATGAGTTATTGGAAGGACCTAATCCACACAGGGTAGGGCAAGCTGTTATGGCACAAAGACATCCAAAATATTTTCGGCTTCTGAATACTGCAAATGCATTGGCATTTACTTCGTCTTTGACCACAATCATCTTGCTCATGAGTAAACCTGGCCGTCTTAACAGATTCTTAATGCCAACTCTGGTACTCGTCATGCGGGTGGCAGTTGCAGCAATAGCCACAAGCTATGCCTCATCAATTGTTATGGTAGTGCCAAAAGACGCAAGATCAGCAGCGCAAGCGCAAATCAGTGATGGAGCTGGGATTGTAATTATTGTACTCGCAGTTTGGGGGGGTTGGGTGTACATAAAAATATGTGAAACATTTGTCGGTCTTTTTCTGTAAAAAATTGTTGAGTGGTTGTATCAGATAAAAGGAAAAATGTTTCTATTCTACAAAAAATATGTGAGTTATGTACCAGACTTTCCGCTAAGCAGCGACGACGATCATGAGGACCATGGCGAGCTTTAAGAGGTTAGAGAATTCGATTCCTACCACTCTCTCTTTCTCTAAAATTTCTATTGTAATAGAATAGACTTTCATGAAAAAAAAATAAAGACAAAGAATAGTTTTTCTTTTTTTTCTTTTTTTGAAAAACAACGAGTATTTAAATCAAAGTTTGAACTTGATAAATAGGAACTCATTTTATAAATATCTATTTCATGTAGCCTGCTCATATATTAAAATCGATAATTGTGCTATGGGCTCAAGTGAACAGAGAAAACAATAATATTGTATTTTATTACTAGTATTTCTTATTAGCACGTATATAAATATAATTGTACACTTATATGTTTTTTTGTCAACTTTTATTCAAAATTAGAAGTTAGATTAAAATACTTGAGGCTCACCGAAGGGCATTGAACTGAAGTTAACTAACCTCTCATGCACTAACAAGCAAGGGTTAACTCAACTTAAATTGGAACTCACAGAACTCTTCCATTCAGGCAATTTCTGACTGGAGGAGGAGTCTATCAGGCTCGAGAATGAGTTGACTCAATAATATGTCCCTTTGCTTCTATTTTCACAAACAGAATGAGAGGAAATTGCAGGAAAGACTGAAATTAACGAGAGAGCATAGAGAAAAGAGGTAGAAGAATAGAGAATGAGAGAGATTAGAGGGAAGGGAGATTGTAGAGAGAGAAAAGAGAAATGAAACATATTGAACAAAATTCCAGAACTACCTTCTCTTCCCTATCGGTTCACATTTTGTATTCTTCTTTTTCTAACTGTCTCCTAACTAAATTTGCTAACTAGGACACACTGATTTCTGTTAACTAAAACTACACCGTTTCCTTTCTCACCTTACTTACACCTTTACTTCCCTCATTTACTTTAATCCTCCTGACAATACCCTCCCTGTTCAGCACAGACTTGTCCTCAAGTCTGGAAATGGGGGAATTGGTGTTTGATGAACGACTAATCTTCCCATGATGCTTCTTCTGTAGCTAGTGAGTTCCAACTTATAAGGAATTGTATGAGTGGTTGTCCCTGTCTCATAATCGCCCTTCTCTTCAGTATTTTTGTAGGCTCTAAGTGGCATTGATCTTGATCATAGAATTCTGGTAGTAGAGGATCTACTTGTTGTACTGGTCCTATCTTCTTTTTGAGCATCGAAACATGAAATACTGGGTGAATTTTTTACTCCTATGGTAATTTCAGCTTATATGCAATTTGCCCCACCTTTTCAAGAATCTGAAATGGCCCATAATAATTTGAAGTGAGTTTGAGACTCTTTATAAGTGCAATGCTTTGCTGTTGATACGGCTGCAGTTTGAGATAAAACTAATCTCCTACCTGAAAGCTCCTCTCTGTTCTTTTTTAATCCGCAAAAAACTTCATTCTCTGTTGTGCTTTGACTAATTGCTCCTTGATTGACTGCAACACCCTGGTTCTAGTCTGTACCAAGTCTGTAGCCGCCTATATCATACTGTCTTGGTGCGGCCCCAGTGGTAAATGGTGTGGTTTGTAACCATATAGGGCCTCAAATGTTGTGCAATTAAGGCTGGTATGATTGTACCACAATTTTGCCATCGAAATCCATCTGCTCCAGTGTGTGGGGTGTTCACTAGTCATACATCTTAGAAATGCCTCCAAACACTGGTTCAATCTCTGGCTTTATCCATCTGACTGGGGGTGGTAGGCTGAAGTGTAATGAAGATTGGTTTCTATTAGCTTGAACAATTCTCGCCAAAATTGGCTGGTGAAGATTTTGTCTCTGTCAATAATTATAGATTCAGGAAGGCCAAGGAGTTTGTATATGTGATGTAAAAACAGGTCTGCCACTTATCTGCATTAGTGTGTCAAGTATAACAAGCTGGCAGCCTTGAAGATCCTAGTCGAGAACTTCAAAGATTTAGAGTTTTTGAATGCTAAAAATGAGGACGGCATGACCATATTACACTTGGCCATATACTATAATCGAGCTTTTGAGGTACAAAACATTTTTTTTTTCTTTCTTTTTTGTTTTCTGGTGAAATTTCTCTTTCCCTTCAATTTTTTGGGGGCCAAAATGTGACCCAGAAAACTGGTAGATCCAATATGCAACCAAACAACTTTTAATCTAACTACTGAAACTGTTATGGGTTTGTATAATTATTTGACAACTTATTGAAAAATTTTATTATTTTTTGTTTTTGGCACAACACTAAACATCATGTAACTATATCACATTTCATAATAATTTCAAAACTGAAAAATGCAGGATTATATAAGCTACTTGATAGAAGTCACTAAACCCGGATTGACTGACATCATGGATGCAAATGGGAATACTGCAGTAGACCTTCTGGTGTCCGGGGGATACACTGAAGATCGGAAAATTCTAAAGTGCCTTAAAGAGGTTGGAGCCGCACATGGTCTTATCCGCGAACGAAGGCCCGAAAGGCGCCAGTGGCTCGACAAGAGTAAAGATGGACTTATGGTAGTTGCCTCACTTATTGCAACAATGGCTTTTCAAGTTGTAGTAAGCCCTCCTGGAGGTGTATGGCAAGATGAGTTATTGGAAGGACCTAATTCACACAGGATAGGGCAAGCTGTTATGGCAAAAAGCCATCCAAAATATTATCGGCTTCTGAATACTGCAAATGCATTGGCATTTACTTCGTCTTTGACCACAATCATCTTGCTCATGGGTAAACCTGGCCGTCTTAACAAATTCTTAATGCCAACTTTGGTGCTTGTGATGAGGGTCGCGGTTGCAGCAATAGCTACAAGCTATGCCCTACCAATTTTTATGGTAGTGCCAAAAGACGCAAGATCAGCAGAAATCAGTGATGTAGCTAAGATTCTAGCTATTGTACTGTCGGTTTGGGGGGGTTGGATGTACATAAAAATATGCGAAACAGTTGTCGGTCGTTTTCTGTCGAAAATTTTTGAGGGGTTGTATCAGGTAAGACAAAAAATGCTTGAATTATTATTTAGTCATAGGCATAGATGTGCTTGTTGTGTAGAATTCTTCTACAACAGTCTCGACAGGATCCTGCCTTCGGGGAGACGAGCAGGATCCTGCCTAGGGGGAGACGAGCAGGTTTAGAGCTTTACAACTCCTTTTGGGATCGGATGATTGATTCCTACCGATCTCCTTTTCTTCAAAGTTTCTATTGTAATAGTATAGACTTTCATCAAAAAAATAAAAAATAACGAGTAGTTGGATCACGATTGAACTTGATGAATAGAAACTTGTATACATAGACATCTATTTCATGTAGCCTGCTTGAACATTAGAATCAATAATTGTGCTATGGGCTCAAGTGAACGGAGAAAACAAGAATATTGTATTTTATTACTAGTATTTCTTATTAGCACATATATAAATATACTTGTAGACTTCTATGTGATTTCCAGATTTCAAGACTTTTATGTATGTCCAAATTGTCTGTCCAATTACAAACAGGACCTTCAAATGTTGACTACGTGGCTTTGTATATAGGCCTGTATTTTCAGCAATTTGGAGACTTTTTTGGCTCGGCTTGCTCATTTTTGTCAAATATCTCACAGTTTTACTCATTCTTTGTCCAATTCCAGAGCCTCTATTTTTCTCATTATTCTTCTTCTAATATATGCCACCCATGAATTTAAAATAATCAATCCTAAATTAACACGCAAGCAGGCCATATATCTTCAGCACAATAAATTTATCTTTTCTCAGGGTCTCATTGGATGCTAGAGTGATTCAGAATAGAATATAGCATGTCTATCTCGTTCCCTTTGTAAGTAAACTGATAAGATGTAAATACAATTTTTGTAGGAATAAGAAAAGAAACATTAAATTGCTTCCAGAGTTGGGATGCATCTCCTGAGAAAAGAAAATTTGAATTGCTTCCAGAGTTGAAAAAATGCATCTTCTTAATTAATTAATTATTAATAAAAAGGCAACAAAATTCATTTTGATATTTAGTTTTCATATTTTGAAAATTTATAATAAAAGAAAATCCATAACAAATAAAGATTTGCCCTTATAGAGTTTTAAGAAAGTTTTGTATCACACACTTTTATTCTTATCATTCTAACGTTGCTTCCCAAAATTTATAGCTTATTCGTCCTCTATGCTCCTAGATTTGAACAATACCATTTATGACTGAGTTAAACAAATTAAATTATACACCTCCCAGTAATAGAAAAGATACATTGTTAAAAAGGTTAAATTGAAGACTCATGCGCCAAATTTCAAAAGTTAAATTGTAAATTGTGAAAAGTTATTTTGGGCCTTTGTGAAGTTTAAAAAAAATGAAGGGCTCTAATAATAATAATGTTTATGATAATGATGATAATGATGATAATAAATAAATAATATAAAAATAAATGGAAGAATTTTTTTTTTAATAAAGAATAGCAAACGACGTTTCCCCAAACTCACTGTCTGTCTTCTTCTCAACGGGAAGTGAAAGAAGTGCACGAAGTGAGTGGAAAACAGGGACTGATGATCACTCCTACGATCTCTACAATAAACACGGTTAGTTTAATTCCTGACTTTAAATTTTATTGGACCTAGATTTAGAGTTTAGGATAGATGGGTTGAAAAGAAATTGGGGTTTAGGATTATTAAAATTGTATAAGAATTGATGCCTGATTATTATAATTGGTATTTTAGTTTTTAGTCTATTGAAGAATATAGAGTTTAGTGGAATTTGATTGGAGAAGAGACTCTTATCTTGGCTATTATTTTTAAAAAAAATGAGAAAGAAAGAAAGAAAGTTGGAAAGCCAGCAATGTTGCTAAGAAAGAAGAAGAAGAGGGAGGAGGGAAAAAAGAAAAAGAGAAAGAATTGTGTTATTGACAATGTTTTTAAACTCGGACTAGCCAGTAAACCGAAAGAGGGTTCGGTTCACGATTTAACCGATCTGATCCAGGTTCGACAATTTTCTTTTTTTTTTTAAATAAAGACTTTTAACTATTGAACTTAATATATACATATTTTATTTAATTCTTTCTTCTCCATTACAAATTAAAACAAGAAAACTAAAAATGTAAAATAAAATAATTTTTATGGGCAAATATGACGAACATATCTACTGTTGTTAACTTGTCATAACTAAAGAATAAAAAAAAAAATTTTGATTAGCTACAATCTAACAACCAAATACTACATATACCTAAGAGAGAACTTTTTAGCAATTTCTAAAAGTTTTATGCATAATCTAACAATGAAATACTATATATATCTCACTCTATTGAACTCTCATTACTTGGTTGAATATATTTAGATATACAAGTTAACAAATCTATTATATTTGCTAAAAATTTTATGAAACATTCTACGTCTCTAAAAATTAAATTAATAAAGACATTACACGTATAAAACATATAACACCTATACAAAAGTAATTGTATTCAAAAAAATAATACTAATAAAACAAATACTTTAAAATTTACTACTAAAGTACATTATAATATTTTGAATTACTACCTTGAACATCCTAAATTATTAAATCATATTCATTACTTGTTATCACATTCTCTATTCGTTAAGACCTATTTGGTTTTTTTTTTTAATTTTTCAAAACCTAATGAGAGGTGACTTCGAGCAATTTTGCATCAATGAAGAATTTGATTTAGAATCTTTTACAAGAGTTTGAGTTTGATGCGGAATTGGTTTTTATAGGCCTCTTGAAAAAACAAAAACTTTTGACGCATTGAATCATTAATTGAGTCAGTTTGGACTTCACATATTATTCTCAAAATAAAACTAACAAGTAAATCTATTTGCTTGTTGATTTCAAATTTAATCTATTATGTTCAATTTATGATTTTTTTTTAGAATATCATATCTCTATCAAAAACAAAAGTGGATATGTGATGCTATAATAATTGAAATCGATATATTGCATAGAAAAATATGATTTTAATAATTTGAACTAATCTTTGGTTTTTAATAAAGGAAATAATTTTCATCCATTTACTCTCGAGATACCATATATGCTTGCTATTGAATAATGATTTATTCACTTTACTTTCTAATTCATACACTTAACCATAATTTAAAAATCTAAATAGATAACTTACATAAAATACCAATTGAGACTTTTAACTAGGGGAACATTTTAGGTATAATGATTAAACAGTTTAGATAAAAGGACTGATCTTAGTAGGAGAGATTTGAGAAAAAGTAAATCCAAAATTTCTTTAATGAAATGAATTTGGATGCGAAACTAAAAGGGTAAGAACCAATTAATTTTATTAAACATGATTGATAAGGAAATAAAGAAACTAAAAAAGTAAGAATCAATTAATATTATTAAACATGATTGACAAAGCAAATAAAAAAAGGAAGAAAAAGAATAATTTAAACATTATTAATGTGAAACTTAAAGATTAATTTAAAAATCACAAATTAAAAAAAGCTGCCAATTCACGGTTCGCATGGTTTTTTGCAGTTTGCACAGATGGATAGTTTTTTAATGATTTTTTGAGCTTTTCTCGCTTTTATATAGGACCGGACCTGAGGTATATTTTTGAGCTTTTCTGGCTTTTATGTAGGACCAGACTTGAGGTATAGCCGATTCGCAATTCAATCGATTGAATTGACTACTGTAATCCGGTCCATTTTTAAAACACTGGTGGCTGTCATTAGTTTCTTTAACGATTGGGAATTTGTGGTCCCAAAGTTGGCCCACAGAAGAAAGGTAAAAAAAAGATCATGGCCCAAATTGAAATGGGAACTAGGTGTTTGTGAGTCCCAATATGGGCGCACACTAAAAAAAAGAAAAAGAAAAAAACAAAAGTCACTATCTTTGGGTTAGTTCATTCTTAAGTAAAATTGATTATAGTTTAATTAATATTTAGTTTTTTCTTATTAAGTAGTCAAACAAAAAATACTTAAGTTCCAAATAATTTGGGGTTAGGATTATTTGTAAAATAGGCGCATAAAAGCTTTTAGTATTCTATGTATATAATTGTTAAAGTGGGAACTGTATGTTCTTTTGATTGTATTTAAGTGGTGAATATTCTTGAGGTCAAGATTATTTAAGTTAATGCGATTGGATTTAGATTATGAGGTAAGTAGTTCCTACCCTTTTTCATGCTTTAAAAAATTTTTGGATTTAGATTATGAGGTAAGTGATTCCTACTCTTTTTCATGCTTTGAAAAATTTTCTTGTATGTATATATATACATATATAATGTTTTCACGAATATTTTTGTAATATGAAATTTAGAAATGAGTATGATGATATATGCATAATTCCTTCGTACATTGTGACACTTTGATTGTTTATATCTATATGCATGCATGTATGAGATGGGTAAATGCATAACATGTTATGTTTTGATTTTGATTATTCTTTGTAATGAAGAACAATTATCAAATGTTGATCACAAGGATCTCGCAAGATATAGGGGCAAATGCCCCTTCTGTGAATTGGCTGTAGCTATACCAATTATCAATATATATAACCATTTTGTTGCTTTCTGGCAATAAATAAATAAATGCATCTAATCAGGCTTTTTTAAAATTCTTGGGGACGGTGAGCATACACATATGGTACTAACTTCAATTAGGATGTCAATATAACCCAAACACCCCCCCCCCCCCCAACAAAGAAAACCCCACCCACAAAAAACAACTTTCAGCTTGTCATGTTTTTGAATTTTTGTTGTTTTAGAGGGGGTGTAATTCTCAAACATCCTAACTGTCATTCTTCCTGCATAACAATCAAGACCCAGAAAAAGGTGGGGTCAAAAAGAATTGGGCTGGGTGTAAGGGAAAGATATGTTCATGTTTGAGAGTCCAAATTGGTTCATCGAGATGGAGGCGTTAATGAAACTGGGCATGAGCTCATCAGTCTTCCCTATTGAATTTTGGGCCGTTAAAGAATTGCTGCTCTCACAATTTTCTTGACGTCGGCCTCTCATTAAACCGGCTTTCATGATTATTCCGGAAGAAGACACAAAGATAACGTTATCTTAAATAGAAACACATTGCAACGTTCCACAGCATACTAGAAAATCTCTAGTCTGTCATCATACCTAGGCAAAGGGAGACTAGACTAGAAGTCTCTAGCAGCACTACTCTTCATGGATCTTTTGAATATTTAGATCACTCTGTGGATCTTGTGAATCTTGTGATCCACTTTCAGTTATATTTACCAGAAGTATTATGAGACTTACATGGAATTTACAAAGAACTCATAGAAAGGTCCACCAGTAAAAGATGTAGTTCAAAGTGAATCATAAAACCTACAATCTTATCTATAAATACGGTCTACTTAATTAATTCTTTAAAAAAATAGAGTTTGAATTTCATCAAGTATATCACAGCGGAGTTGCTCATAAACGGGAGTTATAAGAAACTTAGAAATGGATTTAAGAGCTTTTGGCATCGACAATTCAATTTTGTTGACCAGCGAAGATATGCTAGATTTGTCCGAAGATCATGACAAGACAAACCAAAACAATCCCTCGAGAGTCTATGTCCGAGATGCAAAGGCCATGGCAGCAACACCAGCGGATGTCAAAGAATATCCGAATTCCTACGTGTTCAGACAAATTTCTGAGCACGGAGAGGAGAGTTGGCAAGTCCATGAGGAAATTTGTGCAAATATTGATGCCATAGCTGCTGTCAGCCAAGATGGGGTGCTTACCGTCACTGTTCAAACGAAGCCCCCGCCTCAGGCCAAGAAGCCCAATACTCTGGAGGTCAAAATCGGTTGAGTGAAACCTGGATTTACACGTTGTTACTTCAGGCCGAGCACTCACAATCAATCCCAATTTATCGCTAATCTTCGACAAGTGAATATCTGTGTCTAAATGTGTGGTCTATCTCTGTCTCAGGACTCACAATCAAACCAAATTTATGGCTAATCTTCACTAACTGAATATCCCAAGCTAATTTTGTGGTATAACTTTGCCTAGAGCTTTACAACTCCTTTTAGGGTCGGAGGATTGATTCCTACCAATCTTCTTTTCTCCAAAATTCCTATTTAATAATATAGAATTTCATGAAAAAAAGAGTTTTTTGTTTTTTGAAAAATAACGAAAAGTTAGATCACAGTTTGAATTTGATGAATAGAAACTTGTGTACATAAATATCTATTTTATGTAACCTGCTTGTACATTAAAATCAATAATTGTGCTATAGACTCAAGTGAACGGAGAAAACAAGAATATTGTCTTTTATTACTAGTATTTCTTATTAGCACATATATAAATATAATTGTAGACTTCTATGTGATTTCAAGATTTCAAGACCTTTATGTGTGTCCAAATTGTCTGTCCAATGACAAATGGGACTTTCAAATGTTGACTACGTGGCTTTTTATATAGTCACTGTATTTTCAGCAATTTGGAGACTTTTTTGGCTCGGCTTGCTCATTTTTTTAAATATCTCACAGTTTTACTCATTCTTTGTTCAATTCCAGAGCCTCTATTTTTCTCATTGTTCTTCTAATATATGACACCCATGAATTTAAAATAATCAATCCCAAAACAACACGCGTGCTGGCCATATATCTTCAGCACAATAAATTTATCTTTTTTCATGGTCTCACTGGTATGCTAGAGTGACTTAGAATAGAATAATCATTATGGCATGTGTATCTCTTTCCCTTTGTAATTAAACTGATAAGATGTAAATACAATTTTTGTAGGAATAAAAAAAGAAACATTAAATTGCTTCCATAGTTGGGATGCATCTCCTGAGAAAAGAAAATTTGAATTGCTTACAGAGTTGAAAAAATGCATCTTCTTAATTAATTAATTAATAATAAAATGGTAACAAAATTCATTTTTATATTTAGTTTTCATATTTTTAAAATTTTCAAGAAAAGAAAATCCATAACAAACAAAGATTTGCCCTTATAGAGTTTTAAGAAAATTTTGTATTACATACACTTTTACTTTTATCATTCTAACTTTGCTTCCCACAAGTTATAGCTTATTCGTCCTCTATGCTCCTAGATTTGAGAGTTCAGATCCTCAGCCTCATTCATTGAGGTTCTATCAGGTCCAATGCATCTCGTACTACGACGTCTATCAAACACCTATTCACTTACTGAATTATTTTTATTTGTGACAGGTGTGGATAAGTATTTGATACACGTGGCAATACTAGATGCATGGGGCTTGATAGGGGCTCAATAAATGGGGCTGAGAATCTAAACCCTATATTTGAACCATACCATTTATGATTGAGTTAAACAAATTAAATTATACACCTCCCACAAATAGAAAACATACATTGTTAAAAAGGTTAAATTGAAGACTCACACGCAAAATGTCAAAAGCTAAATTGCAAATTGTGAAAAGTTATTTTGGGCCTTTGTGAATTTTTAAAAAAATGAAGGGCTATAATAATAATAATGATTATGATAATGATGATTATGATGATGATAATAAATAAATAATATAAAAATAAATGGAAGAACTATTTTCTTTTTGTAATAAAGAATAGCAAACGACGTTTCCCCCAACTCAATGTCAGTCTTCTTCTCAGAGACAAGTGCAAGAAGTGCATGAAGTGAGTGAAAAATTCATAGAACAGGGACTGATGATCACTCCAACAATCTCTACAATAAACACAGTTAGTTTGATTTTTTACTTTAAATTTTATTGGGCCTAGATTTAGAGTTTAGAATAGATGAGTTTAAAAGAAATTGGGGTTTAGGATTATTAAAATTGTATAAGAATTGATGTTTGATTATTATAATTGGGACTTTAGTTTTTAGTCTATTGAAGAATAGGATAGAGTTTGGTGGTAATTTGATTGGGGAAGAGACTCTGAACTTGGTTGTTGTCTGAAAAAAAAAAATAAGAAAGAAAGAAAGCTGAAAAGCCAGCAATTTTGTTAAGAATGAAGAAGAAGAGGGAGAAGGGCAAAAAAAAAAAAAAAAAAAAAAAGAAGAAGAAGAAGAAGAAAGAACTGTGTTATTGAGAATGTTTTTTAAACTCGAACTGGCCAATAAACCTGAGGAGACTCCAATTCACGGTCTCACCGAACTGATCCGAGTTCAACAATTATCTCTTTTTTTTTTTCAAATAAAGACATTTAACAATTGCAAGTATACAAAATCATGACAAGTAATACAATGATGAGTGGAGATCATTCCCACGAAGATTAGTTATTTAGCTACCTATCAACTCACTTTTATTGTCTAGGGCTTTAATTAAACTTGATAAAATTGAAACTAATCTCTATCCTAAATTAATCAAAAATTAAATTAAGACCAACTAAGTAGATTTAAATTGCAAAAGAAGAATGAATATCACGAAAATCAACAATCTACAAATATTAGGAATTAACACTCAACCACAATTAATTCAATTAATTAATCTATGAGTTACCAATGCTTTATTGTGATCTGAGTTTTCCGAAGGCATCAATTAAAATCTCTCAACATTTAATAACTAAACCTTAGTTCAATCAACTAAAAAGCAAATTAACCCACTCTCTGGCGTTAACCTGTTAAACAATCAATCTAAAAAAGGCTAATATAAGCAACTCCTATAGGTATCTAATCACTTATCACAATCTCTTGTCAATAAGCAACTAAGTTGATACTTGTAGATCTATTATGCTACCATCTCTCAATGTGCAGCCACAAATTATAATTATGGTGGCTTGTGATTCTATGAAGCCCCATAATTACTTTAGCAAATACTAGTGGTTACATTAGTTGATTATATACTTTCTAAGGTTGAGCAAAGCATTCATAGTGAACAAACTATTTAAGCCTAACTACTAAAATTATTACTCTTGCAAATTGTATATCAAAGGAGTGACAATGTGACTAACTTGTAAAAATCCCTATTGTTCATATCTAAATGATTGCTTATATACTTTCTAAGCTTAATTTACGTAATAATAATAATATTTGAGTTGACAAAATATAGTATTTAGATTTAGCACACTTGAAAACGCTAAAATCAAGGAGTGACAATAGTTCAATCGTAAATATGAACCAGGTGTATATCACAGATACAGTAACCTAATTAACATGGTTTAACTTTTAACTAGCTTTTAATTAATAAACAAACTAATTGCTGAAGAGAGAAACGACCAAAGAAGGCTTGCTGGAAAAGTTTAAGAAACAAGCTAAGTGGAGGGGTAATGCAGCTAGGACCTTCATATGTGAAACAAAGAGGTGAAGCCCACACCTCAACGGGAACCATTCCAAAACCGGTCAAATGAAAGGACAAAAAAAAAGGAAATTGAGTGAGTTTGGCTGGACAAGCCATGAGAATGAGAGAGAAAAGTTCAAAAGCAAAACGGAAAAGATAACCAAGGACAAAGCTTGAAAAACTTGAAGGGAAAATCATATCATGCAAGGAGTTAAGGTAAATCTACTTGAATGCATGGTGTATTATGCAAGTTACTGTGATTATAAGCCTTAGATACACTGATATAGGCAAATAAATTCAAGTGGAAAATGTATATATTAAGGATAAATTAAGTTGAAGTTACGTGAACCTCTACGTACTGGAGTACTGAGCAGTCCCAGTAGATAAGCCATAACTTATCATAGAAAACTTAAAATTGAGTGAGGTTTGTTGCATTAAAAGATAGACTTAGGTAACTCTCTTAAGATGTAAAAATCCTGGCTTAGTTAAAAGTGCATAAATCCTAGAGTATATCCCAATTTGGTAGAATAATCAGCCACATACCGAATGGGATATGATAGTGTTTACATTTGTGTTGGGATTTTGGTTGTGTTACGACTAGAATTAGGACTGAAACATCTGATAATAATTTTTTATATATCAAATATATTTTATAAAGGTATAAATTTTATGATTTTTCATTGATTATACCTTGAGATATGCTGATTTGATTAAACCGTGGTTGAGAAACTCGTATGAACAGTCTTGCAGGAGCAGTCTTGGTTAACTAGCTATAACTTGGTATAGAAAACTTAGAATTGAATGATTCTTGTTATGTTAGAAACTAGATTCATAGAGCTTTAATATAGTATAAATCAAGATATTTATTTCTTTGTGAATTAATTCCAAAAATTCAGCAAAATGGACTGAAATCTCAATACTATACAAACAGGTTTGTCAAAGAGCCAAATTTAGACATGATTTTGAATCTATTCTTGTTAGAATTTGTTTAGGTGATCTTCACAAAATATGTAGTACTTAAAATGTAGTTTTCAACCATATAAGCCACAAGTCCCAATTCTTGGTAAACTAAACCCAGAATTTGACGAATTTGGGCTGAAGCACCAAATCTGTGTAACGGGGTTGACATGGTGCCAAGTTGTGACACAATTTTGATCTAGTTTTTGTTAGAATTTTAATTCACTCTCTCATAAGAATTGTAGTCCCCCAAATTTAGTTTCTAATAATGTAAAGTTCAAAGTGATCCAAATTACGTAATGAAAGTTATGCTCAGTTGAAGTCAGGTATCTAGTATGACTGAAACTAGAACGTAGACAATGAATGAGTTGCTTTGTGATTGAGATTTGATGGGGTTATAATTGAAATTAGAATTGGTTGTGTTCATGAAAAATGTTCCAAATTGAGTGTTGTTTACACAGATATTGAGCCTATGAAATTTTGGTGGAATGAAAATAGAGTTAGGCTTGAGTGTACCAGCTCCTCTTTCAAGATACACTAATTATTATTATTTAGTTTATTTACCTTGATTTGATGATTAATAAATTTACCTCTAATTAATAGATGACTTGGATAGTTCAAGGAATAAGCCTTTAAAGAACCCATAAACCTTGATACACTGGTGAGTGCCTTAAAATCATTTCTATCTATTGTCATCGATTTTTATGAAAATCATGTGACTTGTTATTACTTGACTTGATATTATACCTGTTAATTGTGCCTAAATTTGCTATGAACCAATTGTGTATTTTATCACACTAAAAAGTACTTGTAAGTGTTAAGTGCAGTTGTACTTGTTATTAACCCAGTTGTGTATTTTATCGCACTCGGAAATACTTGTTCTTGTAAAATGTACTTGTGCATGTTCGTGATTGTCGAATGCTAATGATACTTGATATAAGTCAAGTTGTGTACTTTATCACACTAGAAATACTAGTACTTGTTAAATTCAAGTGTGCTTATGCATGTTATACTTGTGCATGATTTGGGGCTCGACCTTGGTAGTTGGTCTTGGCTGAGCCAGCAACGAGTCTAGTCACCAAGTTCTTACTACCTTGATCTCTCGGTACCTTTCGGCCTATATGGAGGTTTTGTAGGTGAGGGGGTGTACGGAAAAATTACTTGGGTAGAACTCGAGCTACCGAATTGGTGTCGGAGGCAATAAAATTGGCCAACATACTTGATTCGCCCATGGGCAGTAGTTGTCGTAATAATCATGTAATCTCAAATAGTACTGGATTGGATTTTGAGCGGTATATTTTGGATTCGATCTTGAATGGTATTGGATCTGATCTTGAGCGTGACTCGATCATGACTAGTACTTGATATGATTTTGAGTGGTACATGACTCAGTTCTGAACAGTATTTGACATGATCCATCTATATCCTTTCTAGATTATGTGTTTACTTGATTTATTACATGTTCCTATATACCATTTATTTAAATAAACCCACTTCCAAATAAATATGCTTTAAAGAGTTTTTGACTGAATTTTAAAAAAGGGACCTCACTAGACTTTAAGCTCAAACTTGTTTTTCTTACAGGAATCTAAACACGGGAAGGGAATGAGAGTGCACAAGAGAAGAGTTTCCTAGAACAGTACTATTACATAAGTGGATGTATTTGAGACGTAAATGGCTCAAGCAATATAATTATTTTTGAGGATATATGCAAATTTTAATGTTTAACTATGTTTTTGGCATATGACTACTTGTGATTGAGACTTGGCGTGAGCTAGGCAGGCGTGCCGATCAAGGTTTGGGGTAAGCTCTAGTTGGGGGCGTCACATGGCCAATCACAATTAAGCATTAAGAACAACAAACATCATATAATAAAAGCATTGTTCATAAATTAATTAAAAGAATATCATGTTTAGCGTATTAATCCCTAATAACAAATTTAACAACTCATAGTCTTACAATCTAAAATAATATAATACATAAACACTAAAGAATTCATAAAAAAAGAAAAGAAAAGAGACAAGTAAAAATCTGCAGTCTTGAGTCTTGATCTTCTTCTTGATCTTTTTCTTGATGACTCTTGTGCTGTAGAGTGTTTTCTTGGGGTTGCCGTCGCTTCTCTTTTGATATTTTGTATTTCCCAATATTTATGAGTGTTGTGGCTTCCAGAAATTCAAGTCTTTGAGTTTGAAAAAGAAAGAAATCGCTAAATTCGCAACTCTGCTTCGTTACCACTATTTCGATTGAACCATATTTGGTTTGCCTGAAACAAAATGTTGGACCTTTAACTGCACTTGTTCCTTCTTGGTGCATTCAATCTTCATCCAATTTCCTTCACTTCTACCTGCCAAAAACAATATCAATTAGTTCCATTCTTATAAAATAACCTTCATCAAATAAAAATTACTCCAAAAAGACCAAATTTTCCTAATTAAAAACCACACAAATTATTTATTAAACACCTATAAATTGGACGCACTTCAAATTCTTTCTTCTCCATTACAAATTAAAACAAGAAGGCTGAAAATGTAAAATAAAACAAATGGGCAAATATGACGAACACATCTACTGTTGTTGACTTGTCATAGACTAAAGAATAAAAAAAACTAATTAGCTGTAATCTAACAACCAAATACTACATATAACTAAGAGAGAACTTTTTAGCAATTTCTAACAGTTTTATGCATAATCTAACAATGAAATACTACATATATCCTACTCTATTGAACTAGCTAACTTGTTACTTGGTTGAATATATTTAGATATACAAGTTAACAAATCTATTATGTTTGCTAAAAATTTTATGAAACATTCTACATCCCTAAAAATTAAATTAACAAAGAAAATGACATTAAACTTATAAAACACATAGCACCTATAAAAAAAAAAGTAATTGTATTAAAAAAAGTGACACAGATAAAACAAATACTTTAAAATTCACTACTAAAGTGCATTATAATATTTTAAATATTTTAAATTACAACCTTGAACATCCTAAATTATTAAATCATATTCATTACTTGTTATCAAATTCTCTGTTCGTTAAGACCTATTTGGTTTTTTTTTTTTTTTTTTCAGAACCTAATGGGAGGTGACTTTGAGCAATTTTGCATCAATGAAGAATTTGATTTAGAATTTTTTTAAAAGAGTTTGAGTTTGATTTAGAATTGGTCTTTATAGGCCCCTCCAAAAAACCAAAAAGTTTTGACGCATTGGACCATTAAGTGAGTCAGTTTGGACTCCATATAGTAGTCTCAAAAATAAAACTAACAAGTAAATCTATTCGCTCATTGATTTCAGAATTTAATCTATTATGTTCAATTTAGGATATTTTCTTTTAGAATATCATATCTCTATAAAAAAAAATGTGGATATGTGATGCTATAGTAATTGAAATTGATATATTGCATGGAAAAATATAATTTTAATAATTTGAACTAATCTTTGGTTTTTAATAAAGGAAATAATTTTTCATCCATTTACTTTCGAGATGCCATATATGCTTATTATTGAATAATGATTTATTCACTTTACTTTTTAATTTATACACTTAACCATAATTTTTAATTCACAAAATTCTACATTTTGTGAATAATTGTGTAAAAAGTGGAATGAGTTATTACGAAGTTTTAAATATTTCAAATAAGATTTTTAAAAAAATTTTAAAATTCAAACACTGCCCTCCATTTCAACAAAAGTCAACAGAATTTGACCAACTTTTTCCACATTTCAAAAAAGTCAACAAAAAATGCTTTTGGAAAAAATTTTCAAATAATTCTCAAATAATGGTATTCAAATGGATATTGAAGATCTATTTGGAAATGGGTTTATCAGAAATTAAAATGACAACATAGGATTTATCAAAAATTAACATGTTGATATAAAGAATAAAGAAGATTTTTTTTTTTGGGTTAGGAAAAAAAAAAAACAAGAGGCTAACAGCCGGTATTGTTGAAAGATGCCAGCCGAAGGTAGAAACAAGCAGCCGATCTAAGGGCTAATTGTAATGATGGGATAGAAAATTAATGTGAAAAATTTGACACAACATAAAGTGGAATGCCTATGGACAAAAATACTTTAGAAAATAATGCACAAACTCTTCACCATCAACTCTACCACGTTAAGTCGTGTTGATTAATATTAAGTATTATGTGCACTGGAATTATTATATCAAGATTTAAACATCCCTAAACCAAACATCAGCCAAGATTCTATTCCATGAGTAGTTGTAAAAATCTGTGCATTTGCCAGAAATTCGGCCTTAAATATTTGTTGGAGTGAAATCTTATTAATAAGGTTTGTTGAGGGGAACTTTATAGATTAATCACTTTCTAAATATTAGTCTCATGTCTCATAAATACACCACCAGGAAATGCTATAGTGATATTTTCTTGAAAATATTTTCTGATTAAATATGTGTTGATCTAATCATAGTCATAATTGAGAAAAGTAGATGATATTTTAGGAAAGCTTATGCATCACTATTGAGAGTTAATATTTGGTTATTTCCCATATGAAAAAATATGATTTTAATAATTTGAACTAATTTTTTGTTTTTAATAAAGGAAATAATTTTTCATCCATGTACTTTCGAGATACCGTATATGCTTATTATTTAATAATAACTTATTCACTTTATTTTTTAATTCATACACTTAACCATAATTTAAAAATCCAAACAGATGACTTACATAAAATACCAATTGAGACTTTTAACTAGGGAAACATTTTAGGCATATTGATTAAACAATTTAGATACAATGACTAATTTTAGTAGGAGAGATTTGAGAAAAAGTAAATTCGAGATTTCTTTAATGAAATGAATTTGGATGCGAAACTAAATGGGTAAGGATCAATTAATTTTATTAAACATGGTTGATAAAGGAAACAAAGAAACTAAAAAAGTAAGAATCAATTAATATTATTAAACATGATCGATGAAGGAAATAAAAAAAAAAGCAAAAGAATAATTTAAACATGATTAGTATGAAACTTAAAGATTAATTTAAGAATCACAAATTAAAAAAAAAAGTGCCAATTCATGGTTCGCATGATTTTTTGCATTTTACACAGATGGACAATTTTTTTACGGTTTTTTGAGCTTTTTTGGCTTTTATATAGGACTAGACCTGAGTCACGGCCAGTTCGCAATTTAATCAGTTGAATCGGCTGCTCTGGTCTGGTTCGTTTTCACAACACTGGTTACTGTCGTTAGTGTCTTTAATGATTGGGAATTTGTGGTCCCAAATTTGGCCCACAAAAGAAAGGGGGAAAAAATATCCATGGCCCAAATTGAAATGGGAGCTAGGTGTTTCTGAGTCCCAATATGGGCCCACAGTCAAACAAAAAAAAAAGGAACTATCTTTGGGTTGGTTCATTCTTAAGTAAAATTGATTATAGGTTAATTAATATTTAGTTTTTTTCTTATTAAGTAGTCAAACAAAAAATAATTAAGTTCCAAATAATTTTGGGTTTAGGATTATTCATAAATTAGGTGCCTAAAAGCTTTTAATATTCTATGTATATAAATATTAAGGTGGGAACTATATGTTCTTTTGATTGTATTCAAATGGTGAATATTCTTGAGGTCTATATTATTTAAGTTAATACGATTGGATTTAGATTATGAGGTAAGCAATTCCTACCCCTTTTTCATGCTTTGACAAATTTCTTGTATGTATATATATAATATTGTCACGAATATTTTTGTAATATGAAATTTAGAAAAGAGTATGATAATATATGCATAATTCCTTCGTATTTTGTGACACTTTGATTATTTATATCTATATGCATGCATGTATGTGATGTGTAAATGCATAACATGTTATGTTTTAATTTTGATTATTCTTTGTAACGGAGAACAATTATCCAATGTAGATCACTAGGATCTCACAAGATATAGGGGCAAATGCCCCTTCTGTGAATTGGCTGTAGTTATTCCAGTTATCAATATATATAACCATTTTGTTGCTTTCTGGCAATAAATAAATAAATGCATCTAATTAGGATTTTTTAAAATTCTTAGGGAGGGTGAGCATACATATATGGTACTAACTTCAATTCGGATGTCAATATAACTCAAAAAAAAAAAAAACCCCCACTTTCAATTTGTCATGTTTTTGGATTTTTGTTGTTTAGGAAGGGGTGTAATTCTCAAGCATTGTGACTTCCATCTTCCTGCATAACTGTCAAGACCCAGGAAAAGGTGGGGTCAAAAGAATTGGGCTAGGTATAAGGGAAAAAGATATGTTCATGTTTGAGAGTCCCAGTAGGTTCACGGAGATGGAGGTGTTAATGAAACTGGGCAAGACCCCATCAGCCTTCCCTACTAAATTTTGGGCCGCTAAAGAATTGCTCCTTTTACAATTTTTGGACATCGTCTCTCATTAAATCAGCTTTCTTGTGTTTTTAGACACAGATCGGACCGGCCGATTGAATCGGTTAGACCAAAAATCAGTCAGACATTCTGTTCAAGTCAATAAAATATCGAAAGTTTACAAAATGGGTCAAATCCAGTTAAAAATCAATTTCGACCGGAAATTTGTAGAAGTGGACAAAATCTAATTGGATCCATTTTTGGATTTGAAGTGTTTAGAAGATCCTGCAAGATGCCCAGCAGTCACTCCCTGCATTTCCTTCCATGTGAATTTGTCTTTAAACCTCACCTTGGGATACACAAAAGTAAATCATATATGTCTAGCTTATTTCCCATCATAAAAAAACTTACACCGACCAAATAAAAGGGGCTAATTCATTAATTTATCGATAAAAAAAAAAAAATTCGGCACATGTGACTCTAACAACTACATTGCACGAATATATGCTTGCTGCATAAAAGCAGAGGGCAATTTTTTTTTTATAATTTTGACAACATCACCGCGTTTAGAAAAAGCGTTGGGACTACTGCGTTTTCCAAATGCAGCAATACTATGCACTCTTTTTTTTTTTCTTGTAGAAGAGATTAGAGTTTTTAGTTTAAGGTTTTCCCAAATTATGAAATGCCACTTAATTTTCTAATATCTAGTGGGTTATTTTTTATTTTTTGAATGCGAAATTTGATTTTTAAGGAAAGCGTGCAATAATCTTCTGGCAAAATTATAATTTCAGCACGTAAATGCTTTTTTTGCCAATTTTTTATTTTTAAATTCATATTTTATACCCTTATACAAATTTCTAAATTTTGTAATTTTTCTAGATAAACCACTATTTTTTTGTGTATTACGTCAATTCAAAGACAAAATAGTCATTTCAATTTTTGAATGCCTTTTTTTGGCTATTTTTGAATCCCAAATTCATATTTCATACTTTTAAGTATATTCTAAATTTGTAATAATTTTTCCAGTTCAAAAACCAAAATAAACGCCAGGTATTCCTTTACATCAATAGTAAAATAAATGAAACTCTAGCTCTATTTTTCTTATTCAACTCGTTGGTCTCTCTCTCTCTCTCCTTGCTTCTCCCACATCACCCCCCCCAAAAAAAAAACCTTTATGGACTGCACTCCAGACTCTTTTTTGGCGCACATGTGAGTCAATTGTCATTATTAGAGGTGATTTTCATCCATTTTCCACTTTACATTAGGATATAAGGAGGTGAAATGACTATTTCCAAATTATGACATTATGTGTTCGATTGCAAAACTATAAGGAGGTAATAGGTAGCTTACCTAATTTAAGTTATTACATAATTATATCCTACTTCCCATGAGGTTTAACCGAACTATAGATTAGACTTTGAGGTTTGACCACATTACAAAAAGGCTATATGAAGTTAAATTATTTCTAACATAAACACCTTAGAGTTTGTCGATGTTCATTGACTGTTTAAAGATTGACTTAGTCAACAAAAATATCTCTTAAATGTCCCATAATTCCCATAAAATTCAATCTATATTCAGCTTGCCCCTCTCTTTTTTCGTATCATTTCAAATAAAAACCTTAATTTCACATCTCGTTTTGCTTAAAAAACGAGTCATCACCCTATAGCTGAGCATCCCCATCTTTTTAATTTAAATAAAGGGATAATTACAGAAACCTCCCCTGAGGTTTCTGATAATTTCACTTGGCACCCCTCAATTTTCAAAAATTACACAAACCTCCCTTACTTTGAGTTGGTTAGTAACCATTTCATCCCTTGTCAGAAAATTAGATGAAAAAAGGTGATGGAAATGGCTGACACAAAATTTTATTCCCAAGCTGCCCTTAATTTTTTTAAGCTAAAAAATGGCATGAAAAGAAGTTAAGAAAAAGTGGAGAAATGTTGATCCCAATCAGTTGAAAAGGAATAGCATGACTGAACCAAAAACTTGACCGTTAAAGGTGCCGTTGCTAATGCAACGTTTATTTCTGCAAAATCACAGTATAAAAACACATGAAGAGGGCATTATCAAAGTCCAAAATGAAAGGCAAGAAGAGAAGACATAGTGCAAACTAAACACAGTTGGGAATGCACAAGCATGGCTTCATCATGTGGCAGGAATTACATATCTCAACCAGCAACATCATTGAGGATCAAGAACAGAATTTTTGGATGTGGTCACAAAGCAACAATTAGGATTTCTGAGAGCAAAAAGAATCCGGACAGATTGTATTTTTGTTGTTCAAAATGTGACTTCTTTGAATGGTTTGTTGACAATGAGCAAAGTGGAATGAACAACCAAACACAGCAGCTGTTTATGGCAAGTCGGAGATTAGAGAGCATGCCTAATGTTAGTTCTCTAATTAGGCTATTAATTATGGTCAATCTTGTATTGTTTGCAATATATGTGTTCATCCAAATTGTAAAATCCATTTGAAAAGATGAAAAATGTGCAAATTTGTTCCAGCATGTTTAGCCTTTATGGTTATAGAGGATTCCAACTACAAGGACATATTAGCTAGTTGAGTGTTTAATCCTTAAATACGAGATTTGTTTACAAAAAAACTTATGAAGCATGTTGCAAATGTAAACGTCCATAACAATCCAAGTATAAACATCCATTCTAGATATAAGCATCCATTGCAAATACCAAAAAAGTGACATACAAAAATCAGTTTGTGCCACTTAATATTTGCTAAGTAATCCATTTATACCAAAAACACCATCTTAGATTAGTTGAATAGATGGTGAGGATTACAAAGCTTTAAGAACAGTTCCTAATCAGTCATACAATAACTAATTAGTCATACAAAAATAGTTCCTAATCAGTTATACAAAAATAGTACTAGACTAGTTATATAGTCATCATATGATACATACAAATGAAGCATTAGAACTGCATGCTAAAGGTACTACTGATGTTTTGTGATTTAGTATTTGTAACAGCATTGATAGTCAAGCTTCTTCCACTTTGAGAAGCTTCATTACACCTCTGAACACTGGAATTTAATCCAACATTTCCTTTTGAGTGATCAGGAGGGTGATTTGCATTTCTCCTTCCAACTTGGCTTGATTTCTTTAATCCTGCATTCTTTGCAGGTCTCCCTCTCTATTAAGTGAACAAAGCTGCAGTCATAATGGATTATATATAATCATAGAATTCATCAAAGAGTAAACCGTACCTTCTTATTTGTTCTTGTTGTTCCAGGTTGCATGTTTGCTTGAATGAGAGTAGGATTTCTTTGAACTCCACTATCCACATTTGGAGGACTGGGATTACTACCTTAGCTTGAGAAAACAACAGGAACATTTCCAGTAGCATGGTCCTAGACATAGGCAAAAAAGAGGAAAAGCTAGAAGAATATAAAATACTTCCTAAAATTAAAACATAAACACTATAATTAATGAAATGACTAACCCATAATGTTGCTCCTGATAAGCTTGTACTTGCCAACCCCCTACCAGGCTTAATTCTTCTAACAGAGACCTGAAACAGAAAATTTATTCTCAAAAAAGTTGTTGAGTGGTAATTAGACAATAAAAAAGAATGTACTACCTGATCTGTGGAAGTGCTGCCCCTCTTATCTTTGGTAGGATCTCGTTGACAAGTTCTCTTATTGTGGCCAAAGGACTGACAAATTGAGCACTTAAATGTTGTTGACCTTTTAGTCAGTGACGAAGGAGCTCCTTCTGTCGCGCCCCATTTTTCGAAAGGGAAAATAAAATAATAAAATGATAAAGTGTATGAGGAGCTCAGAAAAAGGAAAAGGAAGTATTAAATGTTGTTTATTTTATTGAAAAAAGAGAAGCGTGTAAATTTTTGTAAAAATAATTTTTAGAAAAATTCTTTGTAAAAGATAATTCGATAAAATGTGACAAACAAATACTTTATTTTTGAAAACAAAAAAAAAAGGCCTAAAATGGGACTTTGAAAATGCGATGATTTTTGGGCCCGAAAATAGAGTCTAAAAAGGGTTTTTTAGTGAAAAAGGAGTCGCCACTTGGTATTGAGTTTTGATGTACCAAGTCATCCGAAAATATTTTATAAAAGGTAAGAAAATTAAGAATGATTTTTTAAGGAAATGATTTTTGGAAAAAATATAGGAAAAAACAAGAAAACCCTTTTAGACGACTCCAGGTCTTTGAAAACAAGAGAAAAAGGTTCGGGAGTCACAGTTGAAGAAAGGGAAGGCAAAGGCTCGCGCCCAAGGCACCTTTTCAACCTAGCCGAAACTAGTTGCGAGGTTTAGTCTAAATTTTCCTAATATAACCCTAAGACTTCATCACATTTGGATGCAACTATATGAATGCAAATCTAATCCTAAAATAGGATATCGATAAGGGACGAAATGTTCCACTGAGGTTTGGTCGGAATTATCGCATTAATTGCGAAACCCGAATATAGACCTCGATAGAGTCACGAGTATAGATGCTGAATGGAGTGCAAAAGAAAAGAAAAATAATAGTATAAATAGTAAGTGAACAAAGAAAATGGCGATGCAACATAACGGGTGCGGGGGACTTAATAGACTCATGACTATCTGTTTCTACTCACGGAGGGGGGAACGACATGTACGCCATCACTTCCCACGTGAGTAGATGACTATTTCTTAGTCGAAATCACGCAAATGACCTAAAATTCTATGTGTAGTGGAATCTAAATGTTATGCACCAAATAGATGTTAAAATAAGTAATAAGTTATAAAGTATATATAAAAAAAAACTCATAGAAAATGGGAAAAGCCTAAAAAGATAAAATGTGTGTGAAATGGCATAGAATGAACACGTGAGAAATGACCCTAATACTAAAATGACCTAAAGGCTTAGCATTGGACTAGCCTATTTTCTATAAGTTCTCCGCTAGCGTTGGACTAGCGAAGAAACCGGAATTAACCACAACTAGCTTTGGACTAGTGTGGCGACGATACACATATATAATTAAAGCAAGTAAATAAATAAAGCATGTATTAAAGCAATAATCACATAAAAGCAAATAATAGCACATAGGAGCACATAACACATAGGCATGATATTCTAGATGCAAAGTCCTAAAGAAAAGCAAATAAAACACATAGGCACATAGCACACATAGCACACAAAGCCCTAACTATTACACCGGAGAATAACCTAATTACAATCTAAAAATAGAAAAAAGAATAAAAGATATCCTATCTAACCTATCTATTACACTTTCTATCTAAAATACATAGGTTTTAATTAAATAGATAAAACATAAACTATCTATTACATTAACTATCTAAATACAAAGAATTTTGCTAAATAGAATATATTATCTATCTATTACATTTCTTTGAATAATCAAAAATTAAATTCGAGTAAATAATACGACATAAATAAATAAACACTCGCACATGGATAAAATTATAAGCACAAAGATACATAAAAACACATAGAAAAACACATAGGAGCACGTAAAAGCACATAAAGAATAATAAAAAAGGTAATAGAGGTACCTCCTATTCGAAGACCCGGTACAAATTGCTACTAAAATGAACAAACTTGTCAAAAATACCACTATTTAAATAAATAAACTACTAATTGAATAATTTCCTACCGATCACTATGAACATACCACGATAATTCAAACAATCATAGCAATAATAAACAAAGTAAAAGAAAGAAAATAATGATAATAATAATTAATTATTTAGGAAGAAAAATGAAAATTGTTTAAGTAAAAATAAATAAGTAAATAGGTAAATAAAGCAAAACAACAAAAATAAAGAAATAATAATAATAGAAGATAAAATACAATAATATGTACTTAAACTTTTAACACCCCAAATAATGATTATTAAAATAACTAAAACGAAAATAAAGGAAACTAATTTGCACATTAATTAGACTAACAAGACCCCATTTTAAAGCATTAATTATAAATTTGATAAAATAAAGAAAATGTGAAAAGAAATAATTTAAAGCTTTGAGGACTTAACTAATTTTAAATTTTTTTCTTTTTGCAAAAAATAAAATATTATAAGATTTGGATTAAAGATGGAAATTTAGGCAATATTCTAAAGTGAAAATGTAATTTATGAGAAACAAAAGGGTAAAATTATAATTTCAAACCCTAATTAAGGTAATGACATAATTTACAACAAATTTAAAAGCTAAAATGTAATTTTCAGCAAGTATAATGCCCAAAAATAAAAAATTCCAGCAATATTTAAGGCCAAGAACACAATTTCAGCAAGTTCATTAAATAACACACAATTTACAGCAAACATTTAAAGGCAAAATTTCAAGTTTTAGCTATTTGGAGAGCAAAAATATAAATTCCAGCAACATTGGAGGACAATAAAGTAATTCCAGCAAAAATATAATGGCAAAATGAAATTCCAGCAAGGTTTGGGGGCAAAAATGCAAAATTCCAGCAACATGAGGGACCAAATTGCAAATTTCAGCCACATTCAAAGACTATAATAGAATTCCAGCAACATTTTATAACAAAAAATGGAATTTCCAGCAATGTAGGGAGTACAAAATAAAATTCCAGCAAGTTAAAGTGTGCAAAAACACAATTTCCAACAAATTTAAACCAAATTACAATTTTAAGCAACATTCAAGGATAAAAATGTAATTTCAGCAGACATGAGGGACTAAAATCTCAATTTCTGACAAGCTAAAAGGGGAAAAATATAATTTCCAGCAAGTTTAAAACTAAAATTACAATTATTCTGGACATAATTGAAAGGAATTACAACTTCTAGGGGTTATCTTAAATAAATGAGGACTTAAATGAAGTAAACTAAAAGTATTTAAGGGCATAACCAACAATTAAGAACTTAAGGGGGCAAAATATAAATATATAATCTGATGAAAATAATAAAAATAATAACTAAAGAAAATAACCAAAACTATGCCGTTTCAGACCCAAAACGACGTAGTTTTAGCCAAGAAATTTTTTTTCCTATTTTCTCTTCTCTCTTTTCTTTTTTTTCTTTCTTCTTTTCTTCTTTTCTTCTTTCCTTTTCTTTCTTTTCCCTCTTTTCTTTTCTCTCTTCTTCCTCCCCGATTCCCCTCTGCTTCCCCCCGATTCTCTTCTCTGGTCTATTCTGGTTCTTCTCTCTCGATCTCACTCTCTTTTCTCGGTTTCTCTCTCTCGGCCTTCTCTATCTTTTCTTCCCCTAAATTCCAAATTCCTCTAACAATTTTTCTAGCCCCATGCCCGGTTGGTTTCTAAAGAATAAAAACCTCATTCCTACCAAATTAAATTCCCCAAAAATGGGGCAAACTCACCCCTCAAATCAATTCCATGGCAAACCAAATAATATTCAAGCAAAGAAAATTCAACATACATACCAAAAATTGAAAAAGAGATGGAAGAATTTTACCTCACTTAGGATACGGTGGAGATGGGATTTTCGATTATGGTGGAAATGGAAGGATCCTGGTGGAGGTGGTGATTCGGCCGGTTGGTGGAGCTTCGGTGTTTCTCTTTTTTTTTTTTTTTGGCTGATTTGCAAGGGTGTGTTTTGCTTGTCTGTGTGCCTGTGTGTGTGAATGTGCGTTCGTGTGTGTTCTGAATGTGTGTTTCGTGCAGGTTTGTAAAATGGCGTGTGTGTGCTTTGCAGGGAGCTGTGTGTAGTGTGTGCGTTTGTGGGATGAATGTGTAGGGGAAGGGGGAGGTTTTTGTGTGTTGCTTTACAGGGAGCTGTGTGTGGTGTGTGTTGTGACTGTGTGCGTTTGTGTGTAATGGTGTGTGTATGGTGTGTGTGTGGTGTGTGATCTGTGTGTGTTGTGGCTGTGTGTTTTTTGGTGCAGGGGAGGCCGAGAGAGAAGAGAGTTGAGGTGTGTGCAGGCTTGTGAGCTGAGTGTGGTGTTCTTTCTTGCAGGGATGGAAAGCTGAGGTGCGTGAATGGTGATTGTGTGAGTGATTTGTGTGTGTCGTGTGTGTGAGTTTTTGTGTTGCAGAGAGGGAGTGATCTGTGTGTGTTTGTGCTGCTGTGTTTTGTATGTAGGGGAAGTGAATCGTGAGAATTGTGAGGGAAAATGCAGGTGTGTGTTTTGCTTGTCTGTGTGCCTGTGTGAAGTGCAGGTGTGCTTATGTGATATCTGTGAGTGAAGAAAGGGAGGCAGAGAGTGAAAGTGAGGTGTGCGTTTGTGATGTCTGTGTGTCTGTTGTGTGTCTGTGATGTATGAATGTATATGATTGGGGTGTTTGTGCAGGTGTGCAAGGTGTGATGGTGAGGCAGATGTAGTGAGGGTGAGATGTGTGTGGTCTGTGTGATGAATTTACAGGGACAAAGACCGAGAGAGAGAGAATTGATGAGCTTGTGTGTGTCTGTGTAGTGGAGTGGAAGTGCAGGTGAAGGGGGAGGTGTTTGTGTGTGGAGTTGCGTGTGTTTTGCAGTGAGAAAAATGGGGGAATGGTCAGTGCAGGTGAGATGAGTGATGTGAACTGGTGTGCTGGTGAGTTTGGTGGGTTAAGTAGAAGAAGCATGGCTACCATCAACCATGGCAGAAAGCAAACAGCAGCAACCAACGTTGCTGCTGTTTGAGTCTTTTCTCTTTTTTTTTTTTTTTTAGAAGAAGAAGAAATTTGTAATGGAAATAAAGAAGAAAAGAAAAGAAATAAAACGAAATAAAAATAAAATAAAATAAAAGATATTTGTATTCCCTAAAATCAATAAGAAAACAACTAAATTCAAAGTTATAGAAATGAGTAAATAAAACTTACCGCAAAAATTCAAAAATTAATATAACATTAAAAAGAATGTACTATTAATAAAAAAGGTAAAATATTGACATCAATACTAAACGATTTTTTTTTCTTTTTTTTTTTAAAAAATCATGAAATTTATACAAAAATTTATGAATATATAAAATGCACCTATAACATTTTTACTTGAAAATTCTCGTTTAAAAAAATGCACTGGAAAATGTGATATTAAATTAAACAATACTAAAATTTTAAATAAATACTAAATGACCTCTAAAAATTATGAAATTTTTACAAAAAATTTATGAATATACAAAATGCACATATAAATTTTTTGCACTTGAAAATTTATCGTAAAAAGAGTGCATTGAAAAACGTGACATTAAGTTTAAAATACTAAAATTTTAAGTAAATAATAAATGACTCCCAAAATTATTAAAATTATAAATAATGATAAAAATAGTAAAATTGTATATTTAGGAAATAAAATAAAAATAAAATAATAACTACGTGGTGAAATTACCATTTTGCCCCTGATATGACAAATTAGATATAATACGCAAAAATTGTACTCGACCCCCGAAAAATGAAAAAAATATCCCCTAAAATAAAAGTGACACACATATTTTACAAAAGGTGTGTCAAAATTTGGTGTCTACACCTTCATCAGTTTCCCTTCTCCTGTTTTTCTTTGGTCTACCTGGTGCTCTTCTTAGTGGTGGTGGTAAGAGTGTTGCAGGTGTGACATCAAGCATTAGAGGCCACATTCTTTCATGTGGAATTGGATTTATCATAGCTGCATAGGTCTTTTGGTAAACCTTCAAAGTGAATGCTGCATCACAATAATTTTCCAGCTTTTCCCTTCTATAGACAATTCCAAGTGTAGCATGTTTGCATGGAAGTCTTAAAATCTAAAATGCCCCACATTCACAAGTTTTTTCTGATAAATTCACAATGAAGGACTTATCTATTTCAGCAACTTCAAACAATATTTCACTGGCCATCATAAGTTCACACCTTCTAGATTGTTCTCCAATTAATTTCAACTTTTCCACAATCTTTGGAGTGACTGAAAATGTCCAACTGCAACTCTTTTGGAATCTTCTATGTAACTTGTTCATTAATTTTTTCCTTAAACCATCAACCATTGTTAGTATAGGTCTTCCTCTTAGTTCACCAATCCAAGCATTGAAAGATTCAGTAAAATTGTTTGTCACATGATCACACTTGACATCTTGACCAAATGAATGTCTTGCCCAAGCAGTTTTTGGTATTCTTGTGAGGTATCTCCATGCCTCAATGTTGATTGATTTGATACTTTCCATTGCTTCATTAAAACTAACTTCATCACAACTTTTTGCAGCTTGCCAAAAGTAATTTTTGAGCAGCAAACCAGGAAATGTGATCTTGAAATTACTATAAATATGCCTACAACAGTACCTTGCATCAACATAAGGCATCTTTTCTTCATAAGCAAGGTTTAGACCCTTTTGCCTATCACTCATAAAGGTAAGTGGAACATTATTACTAAATGGACCAAAGAATTCTTCAAAAAAATGAAAGAACCAGGCCCATGTCTCCTTATTCTCACATTCAGCCATAGCAAAGGCCAAAGGAAATAGACTATTATTGCCATATAAGGCTATCGCTGTGAGTAATACACCACCAAATGGTCCCTTTAGATGACATCCATCAAAACCAACAAAGGGCCTACATCCTCCTATAAATCCATCTTTCTGTGCTTTAAAACTGATAAACAATCTTAAGAACCTTGGTTCAACAACAAGATTTGGCCTATCAAAGTGCATTTTACAAATGCTTCCAGGATTGCTTTGCCTAAGCAGTTCAGCATATCTTGAAAGTTTTCCATAAGACTGATAATGCGTACCCTCTATCTCCTCTGAAGCTTTTTTCTTTGCCCTCCAAACTTGCATCTTACTTGGTTGCACACCATATTTTCTCATCTCAGCTAACACAGCTTTGTTTGTCAAATCTGGATTGTCTCTAAGCACCACAAGAAGTTTCTTTGCTATCCAATCAGATGTGGCTTCTGAATTTTTTCTATCCAATACACATGTATGAGATGGTGTGTAAGATTTAATCTGAAAAGTAGTTGAATCACCAACTGGAGATGCATGAATTCTCCATGGACAACCATTAACAGCACATCTAGCTGTACATCTTGCTCTCTCATTCTTAATTCTTTGAATGGGAAATCCTTTTTGGATGACATAATCCTTCAAAGCAGCTCTAAATGCATCCACATTGGTGAATAACATGCCTCTCTCAAACTCAATATCATCCCTAGGATTATAAGTAAACATTTTTTCTCTTAAGGCATCTTTCAGAGGGTATACTTCTTCCTCAGATTCAGAATCAGGAATGATTTCTTCTTCATCATTCTGCTCACAATCTGATAGCTCTTTGTCACTATTATCCTCTATTGAAAGTGATGCTCTATCATTACTTAAGTTATCCTCATTGTCACTGGTTACAGCTTGCATCCATGAGTTATCATCATTTGAAATAAATAATTCATCATCCTGATCACTGTTTCCTGTTTCAACTCTGCTCTCAAATTCTAAGTTCTCTTGCCCGTGTCCTAAGTTGTTGTATAAGGGGATATGATCAGGAGGGATTACATCAATGTGAGACATGTATAAGTTGATCATCATTTCATTCGCATGCAGCTTAAACATTTCTAACACTGATTTATCATTATTCACATCCATGGTGGCATAAGTATTTGGTATTGCACACTTCATGTGCAGTAGAACATTCAAATTTCTGAGTAATTCATGGAATACTTTCTCAGTAACATCACTCAAAAGTTCAATATAAGAATATCTATCAGGATCCACATTCAGAATTTCGAATTTCTTCCCCATGTAGTGAATAATAATGTCATGTGCAGCAACTGTTCCCATCCTATTTTACATACACATTATTACTATAACAATAACATTTGAAGCTAAATTAATAAAAATATGAACTGAACTAAAATAATCAAGTATCATACTACAACTAAGCAATTAGTCTTGAAAAATTAGTAGTACTTGCTTCATATAGTAAACCATACAGATAAAAAAAAATCATCCACCAAATACATGGCCTGATCAATCAAACATCAGATTTCTTTTATCACAAATTTCATCTTCATAAGCATAGTTTTATCTCATCAAAACCTCTATACCTCAAACTTTAACAGATTTTAAGTAAAAAATCTTCATCTTATGAACTTAACATGCTAAAATATGAAGCACACATGTCATTATATGTCGTCAATAGTTCATTTCACATAGCTCCAGCAGATTCAGTTATAGAATACTTATATGCCCTTAGCTACTTCCTTCATATGGTCATCATACATCATAATCATAAAAACAATAACAAAGTACCACATGCATGGCTTGATCGACTAAAGATCAATCATCTTCATCACAAATTTGACCATTATTAGTATGGTTCTAAGTCGTCATCATCTTCATAGCTCAAACTTTAACATATCTAAGCTGAAAATCCTTATCTTATTAACTTAACAAGCAAACATTTGAAGCACACATATCATAACACATCATCAACAGCTAAGTTTACTTGCATCATGCAGATTCATGAAGAAAAGTTATAATTTCTGACCTGTATAGCTCTTGATTCACCTATTTTGAGTCTTTAACACAAGCATGAGCTGGACCAATCTCAAGATACACTTAGCTCAGTTGCTTTTCCAGCGCAAGAAATCAAATGGAAGTGCAACAACAGTAGCTCACTAGATTTCATCATTTCTGCTAAAGCGCGCCTTCACCATATATATTCCAATCAAATGGCGCCTTTTTTGGGGGTAATTTAGTAATTAAAACATCTGATATTTTTTCTGTTTTATTATTATTTTAGCTAGCGAGGTTTTTTGGTCATTTACTGGCACTTGCTCTAGACATCTTGTCTTGTCAATTTGAAAAGGGAGGTTTGTGTAATTTCTAAAAATTGAGGGGTGCCAAGTGAAATTGTCAGAAATCTCAGGGGAGGTTTCTATAATTATCCCTTAAATAAAACGATAATGATTTTTTCATATGTTTTTTCTTTCCTTTCTATGTTTTTCTTTTGTTACTAGTTCTTACTACTCAATATTTCTCTTTTTGAGAAAGGATTTATTTATTTTTCTAATCTAGTCATTGAATTATCAATTTTATTTTATTTCAATTCTATTTGTAGATCTTTTATGCCAAGGCGCATTTGTCATACCACTCCATCTGTTAGCTGGGTTTGGACACTGTCACTAATAGGGAGGTATATATGATTTGTTCAAACTTCAGGGTCTAATATATAGTTTGGTCAAAAGATATAATTAACCCAAAGAAAAAGAATAAAGAACAGAAATCTTCATGTTGGTGTTTGTGCGAATAAAGAAAAAAGCTAAATGTTTAAAAAGATAAGAAGAGAAAAAACACGGTGCTTGAGGAGATGAAGGATTGCAGAATACAAAAGAAGAATAGGAACTTTCGTAAGAAGGTATTACATTGATACACCAAACTTATCCAGTATTTTGTTTTAACATTTTCGATATTTTGGACAATTGTAAATGCTTCCACGAACATTTTCAATTTTTTTTTTATGTTGTAGGTCTTGATTATCCTATTTATAAATAAGTCTTTCGGATTTAGTTCTACACTCATCAATTTGCATTCGAGGTTTAATAAACATCAAAATGCAGTTAGATTTGAAAGTTTTTTGAGTCACAAGAAGAGTGAAGAACAAAAACAAAAAGATAAATGGATAATTTTATTAATATTGATGATATAGTTGTGAACGTGTTTTCTTTTTTTTTTTTTTCCTTTTGAAACAGTTGTGAATGTGTTTTCATATTATGTAATTAACTCATAATTAAGATTCCATGCATACATTGGGTTTTTAATAGCTGGTCTTATTGGTTTGATCTTTCAGTCTTGTAACTAACTCATTACCTTATAATTTGAATTTAGAAAGACAGCTTGTAAATTAGGGTAAATGAAATTTTTATCCTTTAGTTTCACATTCGACCATATAATAATCATATAATTTAAAAATGGTCAGTTCACATCTGTCCTTTCATGTAAAGTGATTTTTTTTTTTTTTAAAAAGTCACTTTTCCTAACTGCATTAGTTAAAACGCAGATATACAATTGCATCAATTCTTAAATAAATGAAACCTCTAAGAGTTATGATGAAGCTAATTAATGATACAGAAGTGAACAAATCCTATTTGTTTATGTAGTCTATTCCTATATTTATAGCCTCATCATGAAGCTAATTAATGATCCAGAATTATGTAAATCCCTCCTTCTTTGGGGATATAAAAATGCTATAAAAATATATTGTTCTTAAATTTTTTTCATTTCACTTAAGATTCATAGAAAAATTGTAATCAATTGCAGCCGTGTTGAGAAGTCGAAATATATCGAGCAAAAACCACACCTAATATAATTCAGTGACACTGACGCAACTTAAAGGAACAAACAAGCTTTCAAATACTACAGTACCTTTTACCAAAACTCAAGCCAAGAATTTTCCCTTTGCCTTCACATGGCCAACGAATCTGTGTCAGTTAAGGAGTTGATTTGGTGGACTCCATATTTGAGAAAATTTCTAGAAAATGAGAGAGACACACATTGAACTTTTAACAGCATCCCCTACGAACGTGTGGTGCATGGGCAGTGTGGTAGATATATAAGAGTGAGTGAGTGAGTGAGCCAGTGGGAGTTAGAAGAACTTAGATTGCAGAGAATACAAAGCAATGGATAAAAACCTTTTTGATGCAGCAATTGCAAATGATGTTGATACTCTTCGCCAGTTACTTGAACAAGATCCACTTATTCTTGATAGAGCTTCTTTGAATTGTGA
This sequence comes from Mitragyna speciosa, assembly GCA_024721245.1. Lineage (NCBI taxonomy): Eukaryota > Viridiplantae > Streptophyta > Magnoliopsida > Gentianales > Rubiaceae > Mitragyna > Mitragyna speciosa. The sequence continues at coordinate 27,911,170 of CM045559.1, read as the reverse complement.
AGACAAGAATCCTCTGCATATCGCAGCAATGCTCGGGAATGTTGATTTTGTTCGTGAAATTAAAGACCATCATTATTTGTCTTGCTACCGCATGTGTTTCGCTCGTGATCGAGATGGCAGAAACCCTTTACATCTTGCTGCCATGTATGGCAATTTGGAAGTCTTGGAACTACTAACTACTATGGGATTGCGGGATGCAGCTCTAGAGAAGGCAGATAGCGGAGGGACCATTCTGCATTTGTGTGTCAAGCATAGTTGCCTGTCGGTCTTGGAGAGGCTAGTCGAGAAGTTCAGATATTTAGAGTTTTTGAATGCTAAAAATGAGGACGGCATGACCATTTTACACTTGGCCATATACTATAATCGAGATATTGAGGTATAAAACTGTTTTTCTTTTTTCTTTTTTTGGTTATTTTCTTTTTTGTTTTTTTGTGAAATTTCTCTTTTCCATTTTTTTTTGGGGGCCAAAATGTGACCCAGAAAACTGGTGTATCCAATATGCAAGCATATAGATCATTAATCCAACTATTGAGACTGTTATGAATTTGTATAATTATTGGATAACTTATTATAAAATTTTATTATATTTTGTTTTGCCGAAACACTAAACATCATGTAACTGTAACACATTCCATAATAATTTCAAAACTGAAAATTGCAGGATTATATAAGCTACTTGATAGAAGTCACTGAACCAGGGTTGACGGAAATCACGAATGCAAATGGAAATACTGCGTTAGACCTTCTCGTGTCGAGCGGTTACGATGAAGAACTTTTTGTAAAATATCTTCATAAAGCTCCATATATTCCGGACAAACGAAAGGCCGAACGCCAGTGGCTCGAAAAGAGCAAAGATGGACTTATGGTAGTTGCCTCACTTATTGCAACAATGGCTTTTCAAGTTGTAGTAAGCCCTCCCGGAGGTGTATGGCAAGAAAATTTATTAGAAGGACCTAATCCACACAGGGCAGGAGAAGCTGTTATGGCACAAAGACATCCAAAATATTTTCGGCTTCTGAATACTGCAAATGCATTGGCATTTACTTCGTCTTTGACCACAATCATCTTGCTCATGAGAAAATCTGGCCGTCTTAACAGATTCTTAATGCCAACTTTGGTACTTGTCATGCGGGTGGCAGTTGCAGCAATAGCTGCAAGCTATGCCATATCAATTGTTATGGTAGTGCCAAAAGACACAAGATCAGCAGTACGAGCGCAAATGAGTGATGAAGGTGAGATTGTAACTATTGTACTCGCGGTTTGGGGGGGTTGGATGTACATAAAGATATGTGAAACAGTTATCGGTCGTTTTCTCTCGAAAATTGTCGAGCGGTTGTATCATATAAGAGATATAATCCTTGCCTCATTAGTTGTTTGTATGTTTTCTACAATTGGATCCCTGTATCGATGTTGGACAACGATTATGTGCAACAATTAGGATTGTTGGACGACGATTAGGATTGTAATAGTATAGGCTTTCATGTAATAAAAAAAAAAGTAGTTTTCTACCTTTTTTTTTTTTTGGAAAATAATGAGTAGTTGGATCACAGTTTGAACTTGACGAATAGAAACTTGTGTACATAAATATCTATTTCATGCAGCCTGCATACTAGAATCAATAATTGTGTTATGGGCTCAAGTGAACGGAGAAAATGAGTAGATAAGAATGAAAAACAAATTTTAGTTTGGTAAATAAAAGTAGAAATATAGGTGCTTAAAGTTTAATTTCATTCTTGAACTTTTCAGAAAATAACTTACATTAATTAAATCTGTAAGTTGTTTATAGCCAAGTAGAGGAAAATTGAAAAATATTTTTGGTATTTGACAGTAAGAAAAGTTTTGAAAATATTTTTTAAAAAATATTTTCAATCTAACCAAATTGGCTCTTATTTTGTGGTTATTTGCCAGATAGTTTTTCCTTGTTTATTCACATAAAATTCTCTAAATTGCCTTTTTAGCAGTGATTTCAAACTAGATTCATATCAACAAGTTAAATTATGAAGCAGTTAAACATTTGATTCGAGTATGTATGCTTTGGCAGAAAAATTGATCAAAATTCATAGTAAATTATGAATAAGGAAAAGCTCGGCTTTTTTGATTTCCGAAACCTCTAAGATTTTTTTTTTCCCCCCTCCAAATTCTGGAACCATTATTAGGATCTTTGAGAGAAGACTTCATTGTGCCATTCCTGGTCAAAGGTCATGGTGAAAGGAAAGTAGGAAAACGATAACAAAGTTATCCGTCGAGGATAGATACCCAAATTCCAAGAGATGGGGCCGAGATGTTCCTGGACTCCACACACCACTTGTTTTCTTTCTGAGTCTGAGGAGATATACTTGGGTAAAACTATATAGACAAACTACCATCTTTTCCAAGTTTGCCATAATTGAATATGTACATTTTAGTGAAAACGACTTCCACTTTGCACGCCACTGACAATCTTAGAGGTACTTTTGGAAGTAAGCAAGCACCGGAAAAGTATACAATACACCACGTGCATTGCCACGTGGTGTACTAGAACCAATAATTTATCGTCATGTGGCAATGGTGGGTCATACCTTGTATTATTTGGCGATGTGTGATTGGTTCTAGTACACCACGTGGCACGCCACGTGGCGCGCGTGGTGCACGCAATACTCACTTAGCAAGCACCCTTGACGGTGGTGGACGAAGATTGAAATGACTTGATGGAACCAGAATGTGGGTTGGAATTAGATTAATGTTCAATTACAATAAGAAAAAATTTTTTTGGATTATGGACTTGCTGTAGCGGCCTAAATAATAGCGGAGCATTTTGCAGGCTCCTATTGATCCCAAGTATTTATTATGTAATTAAAATAATTTTATTGACAATTTACCTTGTCTAAGAAACTTGTTCAAGCTCTGGTTCAGCAGTCTCTTACGAGCACGCATTATGTAAAAATTACTACAAGTCAATTATTGTTAGGGGGTGTATGAAAATCATTATAAACTATTGAACATGCATCGATAGCGTGTGTCACTCAACCATCACCTTATATTTGAGGAATTATATTTCAAGATTTAAACATCCCTAAACCAAGCCTCAAACAAGATTCTATTTCATGTCAAGAAGCCAAAATCTGTAAATTTGCCAGAAATTCAGCCTTAAATATTTGTTGGAGTGAAATCTTATTGGTAAGGGTTGTTGAGAGGAATTTTACAGATTAATCAATTTCATCAGCTCCATTTCTTAATGATATATCACTTTCCATTCATCATGCTCTCAAAATATTAAATTCTAGTTTCCAGTTCGCTAATAATGAAGAGCACTGTGCATGTAAACTCCGAAATTCCCTTAAAAGGTGTGTTCTTATGGTTTTTTTTCAAAAATCATTTTCCATACACGTCATGTCTCATAAATACACAATCGAAGAAATGCTACGGTGACGTTTTCTGGAAAAATATTCTAAATTCTTTTGATAAAAAATTCAACTCCACCGGACTTATTTTTAAATAAGCTGCAAATCAATTTCACACACCCTTGCAACACAAAAGGAGAATTCGGTTCAATAGTTTTTCTCTGTCATTGTACTAGTCTGACTACTCTTCAAGATTTCTTGATTAAATATGTGTTGATCTAATCGTAGTCATAATCAAGAAAAGCAAATGATATTTTAGGAAAGCTTATGCATCACTATTGAGAGTTAGGTCCGTGGAAAAGTATACAATACACCACGTGCATTGCCACGTGGTATACTAGAACCAATAATTTATCGCCATGTGGCAATGGTGGGCCATACCTTGTATTATTTGGCGATATGTGATTGGTTCTAGTGCACCACGTGGCACGCCACGTGGCGCGCGTGGTGCGCGCAATACTCACTCTTAGGTCCGTTTGGTTGGATGTAAAATATTTTTCTAAGAAAATTGTTTTCTTAAGAAAACATTTTACAAGCATTTTCTTTATAATTTTCTGGTGTTTGGATGATAGTGTGAAAATATTTTCAAAATAAATTTTTTGATATTTTTTTTATTTTTTATTATTAATATGAGTTAAATAGACTAATAAAAATTGTAATAAATATTTGACAAGTAAATAGAGTTAACTAGAGATTGTTTTATTTATAATTAATCTTCAAAATAATATAATGATAAAATATACATAACTATAATCACATTATTGTAGAGCCCAAGATTAAGAAAAAAATTAGTTGATAAGAATTTAAAACAAAAATTAGTTTAGTAATTGAAATTATAAAAGTAGGTACTTAAGGTTTAATGTCACTCTTGAATTCTAAACCTCTAACCCCACGTTTGGTACGCGGGAATGGGGTGGAATGGAAAAGTCTTTCCAACTTGCCCATTCCATTTTCATGTTTGGTATGAACAGTTTAAGTTGGAAAGGCCTTTCCCACCTGGAATGTCATTCCAGCTTTTTTCTGGAATCCCATTCCTTAACAAAATCTAGGGAAAGGCCTTTCCAACTTCTTCCTAGAAATGCCTTAAAAATAGGAGTCAATTTTATCCCCCACTCATTTTTTTTTTACCTAGGATACATTTACTAATTTTTAATTTTAAAATTTAAAAAATATAAAGTTTTTAATAACTTTAATTAATAATTTTTTTATGATTTTTAAATCATAATCAATTTAATATATACTTAGAATTTTTTTTCTGTTTGCTATAAAAATGTTTAAAATACTATTTTTAAATTTTATGCAAATGTATAAAAACTAAAATTTTTATTAATTAAATTAATTTGTGAACGTAGTTTCATTATTAAGGTTTTCACAATTTTAATTATAATGCTAATAATTATAAAAATTTTAAAATTAATTAAAGAGTATAATTGATTTAATTTTAGCAAGAATATTAAGAATTTTAAAATTAAAAATATTAAAGTCTTTTGTAGGCATAGAATTACAAACAAAATAAAAATATGATGTATTCTAGTGCAAAGGATTAAGTGCAATTAAGTCAAATTAATATATATTTTATTTTATTTTGACATCTAAATATAATCATACCAAACGTTGGAAAAGGAATAGGCATTCCATTCTGACTTGGGTTACCAAACAATGGACTAGAAAACTTTTTCCAATCCATTCTGGAAGGAAAAGCATTCTGGGTGGAAAGGCCTTTCCATTCTGGACCATTCCAGTGTACCAAACATGGGGTAAGAGTTATGATGAAGCTAATTAATGATCTAGAAGTGAACAAATCCTTGTGTTTATGTAATCTATTCCTATATTTGTAGCTTCGTCATGTGATTACTAATTATTCTTTCATCCATGTTTCTTTAAAAATTTATGATGTTCCTTCCTTTCTTGGCAATCTCGGGTTTTTATCAAATTCTAATAAAAAAGATAATCAAATTATTTCAGGCCTAAACGGAATTATTGTCAAATTAACACTATAATTATTTTGTTTTGAATTGGATGCTTTACTCATATTTGATTTTTTTTATCTCAATCTAACATTTTATGGTCGTCAAAATTAAGGATTTTTAGAAGTTCTAAACATGCTGAATTATATAAATCACCCCATTTTTGGGGATATAAAAAATGCGGTAAAAATACGTATTTCTTAAATTTTTTAATTTCACTAAAGATTCATAAAAAATTGTAATCAATTGCCGCCGTGTTGAAAACTCGAAATATATCGGGCAACGATCACACCTAATATAATTCAGTGACACTGAGACAACATAAAGAAACAAACAAGCTTTCAAAATACTACGGTACCTTTTACCAAAACTCAAGCCAAGAATTTTACCTTTACCTTCACATGGCCAACGAATCTGTGTCGGTTAAGGAGTTGATTTGGTGGACTCCATATTTGAGAAAATTTCTAGAAAATGAGAGAGACACACGTTGAACTTTTAACAGTGTGGTACATATATAAGCGTGAGTGAGCCAGTGGGAGTTAGAAGAACTTAGATTGCAGAGAATACAAAGCAATGGATAAAAACCTTTTTGATGCAGCAATTGCAAATGATTTTGTCACTCTTCGCCAGTTGCTTGAACAAGATCCACTTATTCTTGATAGAGTTTGAATTGTGAAGACAAGAATCCTCTGCATATTGCAGCAATGCTCGGGAATGTTGATTTTGTTCGTGAAATTAAAGAACACAATTATTTGTCTTGCTACCGTATGTGTTTGGCTCGTGATCGAGATGGCAGAAACCCTTTACATCTTCCTGCCGTGTTTGGCCAATTGCAAGTCTTGGAACTACTAACTACTGGAGGATTTCGGGATGTAGCTCTAGAGAAAGCAGATGGCGGAGGGACATTTGTGTGTCAAGTATAATTCCTTCATTTCTTTGGGGCCAAACAAATTATTTGATAACTTATTATAAAATTTTATTATATTTTGTTTTTGCCAAAACACTAAACATTCTGTAACTATAACACATTCCATAATAATTTCAAAACTGAAAAATGCAGAATTATATAAGCTACTTGATAGAAGTCACTGAACCAGGGTTGACGGACATCACGAATGCAAAGTGGAAGTCGTTGTCACAAAAACGCACATATTGTACCTAATACTCATTCATTTCGTTGTTGGATCCCTCAATTTTCAAGGGAAATTGTCTGAGCAATACTCGTTGTACAGTGTAACTTTTTCTCAAAACCACATGATTTCATCTACACAAGAGTTGAGTGGCCTGAGAAGAAACTGTTTTGAGTTTGGCCATATGGGTATGGCTTAATAAAGATTATAATGGACATAATTAGTATTATCGATATAATTAGCATTATCTAGTTTGTAAGGCACATATAATTGTCTCACTATGGTAATTAGGCAACGTTAGTAATAAAGATGCTAAGGATAAAGTTAGCATTACCTAGTGGTCTTTTAGGCACATATAGTGACAAACTACCATCTTTTAAGTTTGTCATAATTGCATATGTCTAAAATCAAAGGGAAAGGAAGGAAAACATTAACAAGCCGTCAAGGATAGAACCGAAATTCCAAGGGATGGGGCCGAGATGTTCCTGCACTCCACACACCACTTGTTTGATGAGGGGATACGTGGGTAAAAATATATAGATAAACTACCATCTTTTTCAAGTCGTCATAATTGAATATATACATTTTCTACAGCACCGACACTCATAGAGGTAATTTTGCTAGCATGTTTCGAGAACGAATAGATGGTTGAACAGACAGAATTTTATAACTCTATCTCAGATATCAAGGTTCAAATTCGACTAATATCAATTCTTTATGTAACAGTATAGGTTTAAAAAATAAAAAAAAGGCAACATGTTTCATGTTGGCTAAGGAAGATTGAAATGACTTGATGGAACCAAAATGTGGGTTGGAATTAGATTAATGTTTGTTGGCATGATTAAACCAAACTCAAAAAGAATTTGAAATTTCCTATTTAATTTACAAGTCATGTTATAGTTTAATTTTTTGTGGTTCATATATTTGACTTATTGATTATTATTTGTTAGTTTCCTATTGGGATTATATTCCCTATTCCAATTAGGTTTTTCATTATTCAAGATTTGTGGGTTATACATGGGGAACTTTGTTATATTTAGTTCGGAAGAGTTGAGAGAGTTGATAATCTAGAAAAATTCTAGATGAGGTAAATGCTATAATATCGTGGGTTTATGATGGTCTCGAGATGAGAGTCGGATGTGCTTTATTTTGTAACTTCTCTCTTCTCATATATTTTTATGTGTTAAAATAAAATTTCACATTTCATTGCATTTTTTTTTATGCTAACAACATTCAATTAAAATAAGCAATTTTTTTTTTTTGGGAATTAGGGAATTTGGGATGCTGTAGTGGCCTAAACAATAGTAGAGTGTTTTGCTGGTTCTCGTTAATCCCGAGAAGTTATTATATGATTTAAACTAATTTTATTGGCGATTCACCTTGTCTACGCGTTCAAGATTTGCTTGAACAACCTTTTATAGATACTCGATATGTAAAAATCACTGCAAATCGCTTATTGGTAGGCGATATGTAAAAATTACTGCAAGTTAATAATTGGTAAGCAGTGTGCAAAACTCACTGTAAACCACTGCGCAGATGTCAACAGTGTGTCTGATATAACCTTCACCTTTCGCTAAATTTTTTTGTATAAACCACTGAACGTGTACCGATAGCCAGTCTAACATAATCTTCACATTGATGAGACGGTGACGTAGAGAAGAAAGTGTACCCTTTGTCACTCCCTGGACCGATAGAAAAGGCAACTAGAAAGGGAACTGCTTATTAATAGCTATTCCTCACAATTTTTTTTTTTTTTTTTTTTTGTATAGGCCACCGAAGATGTGCCACTGACTAGCCTTACCTTTGATGGAATAACCTTCCCCTTTTACTAAAGTTTTTTGTACTAAAATTACTGAAGATCTATTTGAAAATGGGCTTTATCAGAAATTAAAATGACAAATAGGATTTATCAAAAATTAAAATGCTGACATAAAGGATAAAGAAGGAAAAAAAAAATTTTTTGGGTTAGGGGGAAAAATTAAAGAGGTTAACATCTGATATTGTTGAAAGATACCAGCCGAAGGCAGAAAGGACCAGCCGATCTGAGGGCTAATTATAATGATGGGATAGAAAGATAATGTGAACAATTTGACACAACATAAAGTGGAATGCCTATCGACATAAATACTTTAGAAAATAATGCACAAACGCCTTCACCATCAACTCTACAACGTTAAGCAGTGTTGATTAGTATTAAGTAGGGATAATTTCACATACCTCCTCTGAGGTTTGTTATAATTACACTCACCTCCCCTCAAGTTTTAAAAATTACACTTACACTTCTTGTATTTATATTTTTCATAACAAAACAAATCCATCTTGATAATGTAACTCAAAAATACCAACGAAACACCTAAAAATATACTTAATTACTTTTTAAAAAGATAAATAAATCTTAAAAATTAATTAGTTAGTCATAAAAATATCAAAAGTATTTATATCTTACCTCAAATTTTCAATCTTCACCAAATATTACTTTTTTAAAACTCTATTATCTGACTAATGTGAAATTAAATTTACTGTATCTATTAAAATTTTACAAAAAAATATATTAACAAGAAAGAGATGACCAATTTAAAAGCAATTCAGGATATTTTAATGTATTTAGTTAGTATTTTTGGGTTACATTATCAAAATGAACTTGCTTTGTTATTTAAAATATAAACACAGGGGGTGTAAGTGTAATTTTTAAAACGTGAGGGGAGGTAGGTGTAATTATGGCAAACCTCAGGAGAGGTATGTGAAATTATTTCTATTAAGTATTATGTAGATTTGAAATTATTATTTCAAGATTTAAACATCCCTAAACCAAGCCTCAAACAAGATTCTATTCCATGAGTAGTAGTCAAAATCTGTTCATTTGGCAGAATTTCGGCCTTTAATATTTGTTGGAGTGAAATCTTATTAATAAGGGTTGTGAGGGGAACTTTGCAGATTATTCAATTTCATCAACTTAATTTCTTAATGATACATCACTTTCCACTCATCAGGCTCTCAAAATATTAAGTTCTAGTTTGCCAGTTCGCTATTGATGAAGAGAACTGTACATTTAAGCTCCTCAATTCCCGTAAAAGGTATGTTCTTATGGTTTTCTTGAAAATCATTTTTCATACACGTTTCACAATTAGTCTCATTCTCATATCTGATAAATACACCATCCAAGAAATGCTATGGTGACATTTTCTTGAAAAATCTTCTAAATTCTTTTGATAAAAAATCCAACTCCACCGGTCTTATTTTTACGCACATATATTAAATATATAAATAAGCTGCAAATTAATTTCATAGTTTTTCTTTGTCATTGTACTAGTCTAACTACTCTTCAAGACTCCCTGATTAAATATGTGTTGATCTAATCATAGTCATAATCGAGAAAAGCAAATGATATTTTAGGAAAACTTATGCATCACTATTGAGAATTAGGGTCCACTTGGTTGGATGTAAAATGCTTCCCAGGAAATTATTTTCTAGAAAAATATTTTACATGAAAAATGTCATTTTCTCTACATAGAAAAATATTTTTTTGATTTTGACACTAAGAAAAATTTTGAAAATATCTTCAGTCTAACCAAATGAGCTCTTATTGTGTGGTTATTTGCTAGATTTCCTTGTTTATCCACATGAAATTCTCTAAATTGCATTTTAAGTAGTAATTTCAAACTAGATTCAGATCAACAAGTTAAATCATGAAGCGGTTGAACGTTTGATTCGAGTATGTATGTTATAGAACTCGCTTTGGCAGAAAAATTGATCAAAATTCATGGTAAATTATGAATAAGAAAAAAACTCGGCTGTTTTGATTTCCTAAACCTCTAAGATTTTTTTCCTCCAAATTCTGGAACCATTATTAGGATCTTTGAGAGAAGGCTTCATTGTGTCATTCCTGGACAAAAGTCAAAGTGAAAGGGAAGAAGGAAAACGATTACAAAGTTATCCTTATCCGTCAAGGATAGATTCCGAAAATCGAAGAGATGGGGCCGAGATGTTCGTGTACTCCACCACTTGTTTTCTGAGGAGATATGCTTGCATATGCTTGGGTAAAGATATACAGACAAACTACCATCTTTTCCAATTTTGCCATAATTGAATATGTACATTTTAGTGAAAACGACTTCCACTTTCCACACCACTGATAATCATAGAGGTATTTTTGGAACTAAGCAAGCACCTTTGACGTTGGTTGACGAAGATTGTAATGACCTGATGGAACCTGAATGTGGGTTGGTATTTAGATTGAAATGCCGTTGGTTTAACGTTTCTAGTGTCTCTCTTCATTAATCTAACTTTAACTACCGAAAAAAGAAAAAAAAATCCTTAGTTGTGAGGAAGAAAAAATAGAGAGGGTAAAGATTTGAGTGGTATGTACTTGAGTCCCACATTAGAAGAGTAAGTGAGAGAGTATTTAGATTTAAGCTCCATGAGCTCTTCTTCAGTCAACAATTGCTGGATAGTTGAGTTTTGTGAGTCCTGCTTAAATTTGAATGCTAACTTTACTGTTTGGTAGTTGAGAGGAAGAAAAAATAGAAAGAATAAAGATTTGAGTGGTATGTAACTTGAGTCCCACATCGAAAGAGTAAACAATGGAGATTTGAGCAGTATGTACTTGAGTCCCACATCAAAAAAGTAAGCGAGAGAGTGTTTAGATTTAAGTTCTATAGGTTCTCCTCCAATCAGCAACTGCTTAGGTGGCTGAGCTTTGTGAATCCGACTTAGATTTGAGTGCTAACTTAACTATTTAGTCACTAGTCTTATGTTTCCGATCTCTCTCTCTCTCCATTAATCTAATTTTGATTATGGAAAAAAAATTTAATTTTTGGATTATGGACTTTAGGAAGCTGTAGCGACCTAAATAATAGCAGTGCATTTTGCATGTTCCTATTGATCCCGAGTATTTATTATGTAATTTGAACTAATATTATTGGCAATTCACCTTGTCTAAGATACTTGTTCAAGCTCTGCTCTGGCAATGTCTTATAGGCACGCTATATGTAAAAATTACTGTAAGTCGCTTAATATAAGTAATATGTAAAAATCACTATAAGTCAATTATTGGTAGGCGGTGTATGAAAATCGTTGGATCTGTTTGGATAGAATTATTTGAGAATTATTTGAAAAAAATTTTCAAAGGTGTTTGGATGAGTGAAAATTATTTGGAGATTTTTTTAACAAAAGTAAAAAATGTTCCCTCTTATTTTTTGAATTTTGAATGCAATTTTCCTTCTCAACAATTTTCTCATGGCATTGGATACTAGCATCGAAGGCTGGCAACATCCGGTGCTAGTGCTTGATACTCTATTACAACTTCATTAATATTGTAAATAAAGCTCAAAATGTCCATCACAATTTTTCTCTTTTTTCTGAACGAAATTTGTTGAAAAAAATGTTATGTTTCGTGAATAATTATGTAAAAAATGAAACAAGTTATTGGAAAGTTTTATACATTTGAAATAAGTTTTTCAAAATTCAAACACTTCCCCCCATTTGCAACAAAGTCAACAAAAAATTGATTCATTTATAACCTTTCTAAAAAAGTCAACAAAAATCACACTTTAAATAATTTTTTCAAATAATGCTAAAAAAACACTTCAAATAATCTATCTAAACGGAGCCATTATAAACTATTGAACATGTGTCGATAGCATGCGTGGCATAACCATCACCTTTCACTAAATCTTTTTGTACAAGCCATTGAACATGTGCCAGTAAGCTGCCTTACGTTTGATGGAATAACCTTCCCTTTTTACTATTTTTTTTTTGTACTAAAAAAAATCTTATTGATGAACTATTTGAAAACGGGGTTTATCGAAATTAAAATGACAACGTAGGATTTATCAAAAACTAAAATGTCAACATAAAGGATAATGAAGAAAAAATCAATTTTTTTTTTTGGGTTAGGAAAAAGGAAGAGAGGGAAAAGAGACATGAGGTTAAACATTCGGTATTGTTGAAAGGTGCCAGCCGAAGGCAAAAATGGCCAGCTAATCTAAGGCCAAATTATAATGATGGGATAGAAAGTTAATGTAAATTGGAAAGCCTACCGACATAAATAATTAAAAAATAATGCACAAACGCCTTCATCATCAATTTTGCCACGTTAGGCATTCCTGATTAATATTAAGTATTAACAATTTGTACATTGGAATTATATTTCAAGATTTAAACATCCCTAAACCAAGCCTCAAACAAGATTCTATTTCATGCGAAGAAGCCAAAATCTGTAAATTTGCCAGAAATTCAACCCTTAAATATTTGTTGGAGTGAAATCTTATTGGTAAGGGTTGTTGAGAGGAAATTTACAGACTAATCAATTTTATCAACTTCATTTCTTAATGACATATCACTTTCCATTCATCAGGTTCTCAAAATATTAAATTTTAGTTTCCAGTTCGCTACTATTGAAGAGCACTGTGCACTTAAGCTCCTCAATTCCCTTAAAAGATGTGTTCTTATGGTTTTTGTCAAAAATCATTTTTCATACATGTTTCACAATTAGTCTCATTCTCATATCTCATAAATATACCATCCAAGAAATGCTATGGTGAAATTTTCTTGAAAAATCTTCTAAATTCTTTTGATAAAAAATCCAACTCCACCGGACTTATTTTTACCCTCATATAAATAAGCTGCAAATTAATTTCACACACCCATGTAACACAAAAGGAAAATTCGGTTCAATAATTTTCTTTGTCATTGTACTAGTCTGACTACTCTTCAAGATTCCCTGATTAAATATGTGTTGATGTAATCATAGTCATAATCGAGGAAAGCAAATGATATTTTAGGAGAGCTTATGCATCACTATTGAGAGTTAATGTATGGTTATTTTCTAGATAGTTTTCCCTTGTGCATGCACCTGAAATTCTCTAAACTTGCCTTTTAAGTAGTGATTTTAAACTAGATTCGTTTGAACTAGTTAAACCAGGAAGCAGTTAAACATTTGATCCGAGTATATACGTCATAGAACTCGCTTTGGCAAAAAAAAAAAAAAATAGATTAAAATTCATGGTAAATTATGAATAAAGAAATCTTGGTTTTTTTTTTTTTTTCAATTTCTGACCCACTAATTTTATTTAATTTTTTTTTGGGTCCAAAGTTTGTAGCCATTATTAGGGCCTTTGAGAGAAGACTTCATTGTGCCATTCCAGGTTTAAAATCAAAGTTAAAAGTAACTTTGTTCTATTTCCTAAAAAAATCAATGGAGAAGACTTCATTGTAGCCATGAACGTTTGTGAGAAGGCACTACATTGGTACGCAAAACTTATCTTGTATTTTATTTTGACTCATTGGATATTTTGGACAATTATAAATGCTCCCACGTACTTTTTCAATTTTTTTCTATGTTTTAGTCTTGATTGTCTAATTTTATACACAGGTATTGTGGATTTAGTTCTACACTCATCAATTTGCATTCGAAGGAAGATTAAAGAAGATTAATAAACGTCAAAATGCAGTTAGATTAGAAAGGGTTTTGAATCATAAGAAGTGAGGAACAAAAATATAAAGATAAATGGGATATTTTTGTTAATATTAGTGATATAGTTATAAATGTATTTTTATATATGGAATAAACTCATAATTAAGATTCCATGTAACATTGTGTTTTTAATGCTGGTCTTATTGGTTGGATCCCTGGGTCTAGTATTTTGATCAGTTCACCTAATAATTCGAATTTAGAAACACGCTTATAAGTTACGGTAAGCTACATTTTATTCTTTAATTTCAAATTTGATCATATAATAACCGTACAGTTTAAAAATGGTCAATTCACCTGTGTCTTTTCATGTAAATGTAAAGTGAAAAATCGAAAACAATTACCTCTACTAACAACATTATTAAAATGCCAGCTGTACATTTACATCGATACTAAAATAAATGAAACTCTGGCTCCATTTTTTCGACTTATTAGTCTCTCTCTCCTTGTTCCTCCCGCAGCCCCAAACCCTCATCTACTGCATTCCAAACTCTCATTTGGCGCACATGTGAGTCAATTGTCATTACTATAGGTGATTTTCATCCATTTTCCACTTTACATTAAGAAATAGGGAGGTAAAATGGCTATTTCCAAATTATGGGATTATGTGTTCAATGGCAATACTACGAGGTAAAAGGTAACTTACCCAAATATAGGTTGTTACGTAATTATATTTTATGGGTTTAACCAAACTGTAGATTAGACCCTGAGATTTAATTATATTACAGAAAGGCTCTGAAGTTAAATAACTTCTACCATAAATGCCTTACAGTTTGTCAATGTTACTGTTACAAGCTATGCCTTATCCATTGTTATGGTACTGCCAAAAGACGCAAGATCAGCAGTACGAGGGCAAATCAGTGATGTAGCTGAGATTGTAACTATTGTACTATCCGTTTGGGGGGGTTGGTTGTACATAAAAATATGCGAAATAGTTGTCGGTCTTCTTCTGTCGAAAATTTTTGAGTGGTTGTCTCAGATAAGACAAAAAATATTTGATTTATTATTTGATTTTGCTTGTTGTGTACTTTATTGTGCTTGTTGTGTACAAATCTTCTGCGACAGTCTCAGCAGGATTCTGCCTCAGCGGAGATGAGCAGGTTTAGAGCTCTACCACTTCTCCTAAAGTATGAGGATTCATTCCTACCAATCTTCCTTTCTCCAATTCCTATTGTGATAGTATAGACTTTCATGAAGCCAAAAAACAGAGAGAGAGAGAGAGAGAGAGAGAGAGAGAGAGAGAGAGAGAGAGAGAGAGAGAGAGAGAGAGTAGTTTTTTTTTTTTTTGAAAAAATAACGAGTAGTTGGATTACAGGATTGAACTTGATGAATAGAAACTTATGTACACAGATATCTATTTCATGTAGCCTGCTTGTATGTTAGAATCAATAAATTGTGCTATGGGCTCGGGTGAACACAGAAAGGAATATTGTCTTTTATTACTAGTATTTCTTATTAGCACATATATATAAATATTATTGTAGATTTTATGTGATTTCAAGATTTCAAGACTTTTATTTATGTCCAAGTTGTCTGTCCAATTACAAACAGGACCTTCAAATGTTGATTACGTGGCTTTTTATATAGTCATTGTGTTTTCAACAATTTGGAGACTTTTTTGGCTCGGCTTGCTCATTTTTTTAAATATCTCACAGTTTTACTCATTCTTTGTACAATTCCAGAGCCTCTATTTTTCTCATTATTATTCTTCTAATAAATGACACCCGTGAATTTAAAATAATCAATCCCAAAACAACACGCAGGCAGGCAATATATCTTCAGCACAATGAATTTATCTTTTCTCAGGGTCTCATTGGGATGCTAGAGTGACTTAGAATAGAATATAGCATGTCTACCTCGTTCCCTTTGTAATTAAATCGATAAGATGTCAATACAATTCTTGTAGGAATAAGAAAAGAAACATTAAATTGCTTCCAGAGTTGGGATGCATGTCCTGAGAAAAGAAATTTTGAATTGCTTCCAGAGTTGAAAAAAATGCATCTTCTTAATTAATTAATTAATAATAAAATGGCAACAAAATTCATTTTGATATTTAGTTTTCGTATTTTTAAAATTTATAAGAAAAGAAAATCCATAGCAAATAAAGATTTTCCCCTATAGAGTTTCAAGAAAATTTTGTATCACGTACACTTTTACTCTTCTCATTCTAACGTTGCTTCCCAAAATTTATAGCTTATTCGTCCTCTATGCTCCTAGATTTGAACCATACCATTTATGACTGAGTTAAACAAATTAAATTATACACCTCCCAATAATAGAAAACATGAAGACTCATGCGCCAAATGTCAAAAGCTAAATTGCAAATTGAGAAAAGTTATTTTGGGCCTTTGTGAAGTTTAAAAAAATTGAAGGGCTCTAATAATAAAAATGATTATGATAATGATGATAATGATGATAATAAATAAATAATATAAAAATAAATGGAAGAATTGTTTTTTTTATAAAGAATAGCAAACGACGTTTCCCCAAACTTACTGTCAATCTTTATCTCGACGGCAAGTGAAAGAAGTGCACGAAGTGAGTGGAAAATTCATAGAACAGGGATTCATGATCACTCCTACAATCTCTACAATAAACACGGCTAGTTTAATTCTTGACTTTAAATTTTATTGGACCTCGATTTAGAGTTTAGAATAGATGGGTTTAAAAGAAGTTGGGTTTTAGGATTATTAAAATTGTATAAGAATTGATGCTTGATTATTATAATTGGGACTTTAGTTTTTAGTCTATTGAAGAATAGGATAGAGTTTAGTGGAATTGGATTGGGGAAGAGACTCTGATCTTGGTTGTTCTTTGAAAAAAAAAATGAGAAAGAAAGAAAGTTGGAAAGCCAGCAATGTTGCTAAGAATGAAGAAGAAGAGGGAAGGGGAAAAAAAAAGAGAAAGAACTGTGTTATTGACAATGTTTTTAAATTCGAACCAGCCAGTAAACGGAAGGAGGATCCGATTCACTGTCTAATCGGTCCAATAGATCTGATCCAGGTTCAACCATTTTTTTTTTTTAAATAAAGACTTTTAACTGTTGAACTTAATATATCCATATTTTATTTAATTCTTTCTTCTCCATTACAAATTAAAACAAGAAAGCTGAAAATGTAAAATAAAACAATTTTTATGGGCAAATATGACGAACACATCTACTGTTGTTGACTTGTCATAGACTAAAGAATAATAATAATAAAAAAAAACTGATTAGCTGCAATCTAACAACCAAATACTACATATACCTAAGAGAGAACTTTTTAGCAATTTCTAAAAGTTTTATGCATAATCTAACAATGAAATACTACATATATCTCACTCTATTGAACTAGTTAACTTGTTACTTGGCCGATTATATTTCTATATAGAAGTTAATAAATCTATTATATTTGCTAAAAAGTTTATGAAACATTCTACGTCTCTAAAAATTAAATTAACAAAGAAAATGACATTACATGTATAAAACATATATCACCTATAAAAAAAGTAATTGTATTCGAAAAATAATACAGATAAAACAAGAACTTTAAAATTCACTACTAAAGTACATTATAATATTTTTAACTATTTTGAATTACTACCTTGAACATCCTAAATTATTAAATTATGTTCATTACTTGTTGTCACATTCTTTGTTCGTTAAGACCTATTTGGTTTTTTTTTAATTTTTTAATTTTTTTCAAAACCTAATGAGAGGTGACTTTGAACAATTTTGCATCAATGAAGAATTTGATTTAGAATTTTTTAAAAGAGTTTGAGTTTGATTTAGAATTGGTTTTTATAGGCCCCTAAAAAAAAAAGACCTTTTGACGCATTGGATCATTAAGTGAGTCAGTTTGGACTTTATATAATATTCTCAAAAAAAAAAAAACCAACAAGTAAATCTATTTGCTCGTTGATTTTGAATTTAATCTATTATGTTCAATTTAGGATATTTTCTTTTAGAATATCATATCTCTATCAAATAATAAAAAAAGTGGATATGTGATGCTATAATAATTGAAATCAATATATTGCATGGAAAAATATGATTTTAATAATTTGAACTAATCTTTGGTTTTTAATAAAGGAAATAATTTTCATCCATTTACTTTCGAGATACCATATATGCTTATTATTGAATAATGATTTATTCACTTTACTTTTTAATTCATATACTTAACTATAATTCAAAAATCTAAACAAATGACTTACATAAAATACCAATTGAGACTTTTGACTAGGGAAACATTTTAGGCATAACGATTAAACAATTTAGATAGAAGGACTAAGCTTAGTAGGAAAAATTTGAGAAAAAGTAAATTCAAAATTTCTTTAATGAAATGAATTTGGATGCAAAACTAAAAGAGAAAGAATCAATTAATTTTATAAAACATGATTCATAAAGAAAATAAAAAAAAATAAAAAAGCAAGAATCAATTAATATTATTAAACATGATTGGTAAAGGAAATAAGAAAAAAAAGAAGAAAAAGAATAATTTAACGTGATTAATATGAAACTTAAAGATTAATTTAAGAATCACAAATTAAAAAAAAGTTGCCACTTCACGGTTCACATGGTTTTTTGCAATTTGCACAGATGGATAGTTTTTTTTACGGTTTTTTGAGATTTTCTAGCTTTTGTATAGGACCAGACCTAAGGCATACCCGGTTCTCAATTCAATCGGTTGAATAGGCTGCTCTGGTCCAATCCATTTTCAAAACACTGGTTCTGTCGTTAGTGTCTTTAAGGATTGGGAATTTCTGGTCCCAAAGTTGGCCCACAAAAGGAAGGTAAATTAAAGTCCATGGCCCAAATTGATATGGGAGCTAGGTGTTTGAGAGTCCCAACATGGGCCCACAGTATAAAAAAAGAAAAAGAAAGGGCACTATCTTTGGGTTAGTTCATTCTTAAGTAAAATTGATTATAAGTTAATTAATATTTAGTTTTTTCTAATTAAGTAGTCAAACAAAAAATAATTAAGTTCCAAATAATTTGGGGTTAGGATTATTCATAAAATAGGCGAATAAAAGCTTTTATTATTCTATGTATATAAATATTAAAGTAGGAGCTGTATATTGTTTTGACTGTATTTAAGTGGTGAATATTCTTGAGGTCAAGATTATTTAAGTTAATGTAATTGGATTTAGATTATGAGGTAGGTGATTCTTACACTTTTTCATGCTTTGAAAAATTTCTTGTATGTATATATATATATATAATGTTTTCGCGAATATTTTTGTAATATGAAATTTAGAAATGAGTATGATGATATATGCATAATTCGTTCGTACATTGTGACACTTTAATTATTTATATCTATATGCATGCATATATGTGATGGGTAAATGCATAACATGTTATGTTTTGATTTTGATTTTGATTATTCTTTGTAACGGAGAAGAATTATCAAATGTAGATCACAAGGATCTCACAGGATATAGGGGCAAATTCCCCTTCTGTGAAATGGCTGTAGCTATTCTAGTTATCAATATATACAACCATTTTGTTGCTTTCTGGCAATAAATAAATAAATGCATGTAATCAGGCTTTTTTTAAAATTCCTCGGGACGGTGAGCATACATATATGGCACTAACTTCAATTAGGATGTCAATTTAACCCAAAACACCCCACCCCCTCCCCGGGCGGCCGCCCACCCATAAAAAACAACTTTCAGTTTTTCTTGTTTTTGAATGTTTGTTGTTTAGAGGGGGTGTAATTCTCAAGCATCCTGACTTCCATTCTAGCAGCACTACTCTTCATGGATCATTTTCTATATATAGAAAACGGAGTTTGAATTTCGTCAAGCATGTCATAGCGGAGTTGCTCATAAGAAACTTAGAAATGGATTTAAGAGCTTTTGGCATAGACAATTCAATTTTTTCGACCATCCAAGATATGCTACATTTTTCCGAAGATCATGAAAAGACAAACCAAAACAAAGGCCATGGCAGCAACACCAGCGGATGTCAAAGAATATCCAAATTCCTATGTGTTCGGACAAATTTCTGAGCACGGAGAGGAGAGTTGGCAGGTCCATGAGGAAATTTGTGCTGCCTGAAAATGCTTGTATTGATGCCATTTCTGCTGTCAGCCAAGATGGGATGCTTACCGACACTGTTCAGAGGATAGTGAACATCCCAGACTCAATGTCTCGTCTATCACTGTATCAGCACTCACAATCAATCCAAATTTATGGCTAATCTTCGGTCACTGAATATCCTAGACTAATTTTGTGGTATAACTTTGATATGTAAAAACTGCAGGGCAAATTGTGTGCCACTGGAAAACCCATGGCTAAATTTTGTAGCATGGTAAAGTATCTCCAATGATGGACTAAATCTACTAATTTTGTAGTTTAGATTTGATACCAATTATAGAATTCGCTAAATTAAAGGGTTTGAATGTCACGACGAAATACATAGGAAGGAGAAGAATAAATTAACTCAAACAATGAAAAAAAAAATAAAAAAAATCTCTGGACTTTCAATAAATTCTCATAATCAATTCAGGATAATTTTTTATTTTTTAAAATAACCTTTCCCTTCTACTAAACTTGTTTGTTCTGAAAAAACGTAATCTTATTGAAGAACTATTTGAAGATGGAGTTTGTCAGAGATTAAAATTTCAACATAGAATTTAACAAAAATTAAAATATCAACACAGGGTTAAAGAAGATTTTTTTTATTATTATTATTATTTTTTTTTTTTTTTTTTGAGGAGTTAGGGAAAAAGAAAAGGAGTGACACCCGGTATCGTTGGAATGCCAGCCGAAGGCAAATATGGACAGACAATTTACAGGCTAATTGTATACAAAAAGCTACTTGGGCCTTCACAGTGCTTTACAAGATAACATGGGAGCCCAAACAAACCTCTGTACTTCCTGGGCCTTCGGCACTATTCTCTCCGATTAAAAGAAATAAGAAAAAGGACCATGCGAAATTATGCACACTGTCAGTATCGCTTATGGATCTTTGGTGGTATCAAATAGAATTTTATTTTTCCATAAATATATGCAAATCATGAAATTTTATGAAAACAGTATAAATATGATATATTTTTAGAAAAAAGTAATTATATATGAATTAATACTATAAGTATGATATAATTTTAGAAAAAAGTAATTATATATGAATTGTAAACTATATTTGTCGAGGAAAAGATGAACATTCTTGATGCATCAAAAAGTTTTGAGGATTAACCATAGCTTTGTTAATTAATATAAAAAGTCTTGAAAGTTTTGGGCCTTTACTATTAGAAATAAGAGACGTAAGTACAATAATTTTTCTCAAATATTGTAGTAGCACTTTTTCCTCAACATCAGTTTTTTCATTTTGCCTTGATGAAGTTAATAGATGCAGGGATAGAAAATGTGCAAAATTTAACAAAAACAAGGTGGAATGTCTACCGACATGACTACTTTACCATAAACGCATTCATCATCAAATCTAGCACGTTAAGCAGTATTGATGGATGATAATAAGTATTAACAATTGGTACATTGGAATTATCACTTCTAAATTTAAACATCCCTAAACCAAGCCTCAAACAAGATTCTATTCCATAAGTAGTAAAAATCGGTTCATTTGCCTGAAATTTAGCCTTAAATATTTGTTGGAGTGAAATCTTATCAATAAGGATTGTTGAGGGGAGCTTTACATATTTCACTTTCATCCACTTAATTTCTTAATTATATCACTTTCCACTTATCTCTCAAAATATGAAATTCTAGTATGCCAGTTCACTGCTAATGAAGAGCACTGCACATTCGAGCTCCTCAATTGCCTTAAAAGTGTGTTCTTTTCATTTTTTGTGAAAATCATTTTTCACACACGTTTCACAATTAGTCTTTTATTACATAAATACACAAGCAAAAAAAAAAAAAATGCTACGATGGCATTTTCTTAGAAAATCTTCTAAATTCTTTTGATTAAAAATCCAACTCCACTGGACTTATCTTTACGCACATATAATTTAGTTACAAGTAAACTTCACACATCCATGTCACACAAAAGGCGAATTTGGTTCAATAGTTCTTCTTCGTAAGTCTCCCTGAAACGTCATTTGTTTTTTCCCCAATTTTGACTATGATTAGATCAACCAATTAAATCAGGACGCAATTGAACATTTGATTCGAGTATGTTGTAGGACCTGCTTGGCAGAAAAATTAATCAAAATTCATAAAGGTCTAAAATCAATGTGAAAGGAAAGAAAGAAAACAATAACAAAGGAAAGGAAGAGAAGTGAAAAGAAAAAGAATAAGGAATAGAAATCTTCATGTTTGTATTTGTGCGAATAAAGAAAAAATGCAAAATGTTTAAAAAGATAGGAAGAGAAAAACATGGTGTATTTCGGAAGACGTAGCATTGCAGGACACAACGGAGAACATGAACTTTCGTAAGATACCCGAAACTTATGTATTTTGTTTTGACTCTCTGGAAATTTTGAACAAATTATAAATGCTCCCACGAACTTTCTCAATTTTTCTATGTTGTTGTCTTGATTGTCCTATTTTATAAATAAGTATTGCGGATTTAGTTCTACACTCATCAATTTGCATTCGAAGATTAATAAACATCAAAATGCAATTAGATTAGAAAGGGTTTTGAATCATAAGATGAGTGAGGAACAAAAATAAAAAGAAAAAAGCATATTTTTGTTAATATTAGTTAAAATTCCAGGTATAACTTTACATCGACACTAACATAAACGAAACTCTAGCTCCATTTTCTTTATTCGACTTATCAGTCTCTCTTTCCTCGTTCCTCTCGCAGTTCCCAAACCCTAATCTGCTGCACTCCAAACGCTCTTTCGGCGCACGTGTGAGTCAATTGTCATTGTTAGAGGCGATTTTCATCATTTTTCAGTTTACATTAAGATATAAGGAGGTGAAATGACTATTTCCAAATTATTATGTGCTTATGTGTTCGATTCCAAAACTACAATGAGGTAAAAGGTAACTTACCCAGTTACAAGTTATTACATAAATACATCTTACTTCCCATGGGGTTTAACCGCACTATAGATTAGACCCTAAGAGATTTGATCATATTACAAAAAGGCTCGGAAGTTAAATAGCTTCTAACATAAACGCCTTACAGTATGTCAATGTTCATATTACAAGTCATCACCCTACAACTGAGCATCTCCATCTTTTTAACTTAAATAAAACGATAATGATTTTTTCATATATATATATATATATATATATTGCTTTCTATGTTTTTATTATTTGTTACTAGTTCTTACTACTTAGTATTTCTCTTTTTGGGACATGATTTGTTTATTATTTCTAATCTAGTACTTGAATTATAAATTTTATTTAATTTCATTTGTATTTGTAGATCTTTTATGCCAGGGCCTAATTGTGCATCTGTTAGCTAGTTTGGACAGTGTTACTCATAGGGAGGTAAATGTAATTTGGTCAAACTTTAGGGTCTAATATATAGTTTGGTCAAACATATAATTCACCCAAAGAAAAAGAATAAAGAATAGAAATCTTTATGTTGAGATTTGTGCGAATAAAGAAAAAAGTTAAATGTTTAAAAAGATAAGAAGAGAAAAAACACGGTGTACTTGAGGAGATGAAGGATTGCAGAACACAAAATGAGAATAGGAACTTTTGTAAGAGAGTGTTATATTGGTTTAGGTTCTAATATATAGTTTGGTCAAATGATATAATTAACCCAAAGAAAAAGAATATAGAATAGAAATCTTCATGTTGAGATTTGTGCGAATAAAGAAAAAAGCTGAATGTTTAAAAAGATAAGAAGAGAAAATGAGAATAGAAACCTTTGTACGAAGGTGTTATATTGATACACAAAACTTATCCAGTATTTTGTTTTAATTCTTTGGATATTTTGGACAATTGCAAATGCTCCCACGGACATTTTCAATTTTTTTATGTTGTTGATCTTGATTATCCTATTCAATAAATAAATATTACGGATTTAGTTCTACAGTCATCAGTCTGCATTCGAAGATTAATAAATGTCAAAATGCAGTTAGATTTGAACGGGTTTTGAATCATAGGAAGAGTGAAGATAAATGGAATTTTTATTAATATTAGTGATATAGTTGTAAATATGCTTTCTGTTTTTTTTTTCCCTTTGAAACAGTTGTAATTGTGTTTTCATATTATGTAATTAACTCATAATTAAGATTCCATGCATACATCGGGTTTGTAATGCAGATCTTATCGGTTTGATCCATCGGTCTCGTAACTTAGTCATTGCCTTAAAATTTGAATTCAGAAACGCAGCTTGCAAATTATTTTAACCTTTGGTTTCACATTTGACCATATAATAATCATATAATTTAAAAATGGTCAGTTCAGATCTGTCCTTTCATGTAAAGTGAATTTTTTTTAAAAAAAAGTCACATCTACTATTAAAATGCAAATATATAATTGCATCAATGCTAAAATAAATGAAACCTCTAAGAGTTATGATGAAGCTAATGAATGATCCAGAAGTGAACAAATCCTATTTGTTTATGTAATTTATTCCTATATTTATTGCTTCATCATGTGATTACTGGTTATTCTTTCATCCATGTTTCTTTAAAAAGTATGATGTGCCTTCCTTTCTGGGCAATCTCGTGTTTTTATCAAATTCTAGTAAAAAAGATAATCAAATTCTTTCAGGCCTAAACGGAATTATTGTCAAATTAACACTATAATTTTTTTGTTTTGAATTGATTGCTTTACTCATATTCGATTTTTTATCCCAATCTCACATTTTATAGTGGTCAAAATTAAGGATTTTTAGAAGTTCTAAACATGCTGAATTATATAAATCCCACTTTGTTTGGGGATATAAAATGCGGTAGAAATATATTTTTCTTAAATTTTTGAAATTCACTTAAGATTCATAGAAAAATTGTAATCAATTGCAGCCGTGTTGAAAAGTCGAAATATATCTAGCAACAATTATATCTAATATAATTCAGTGACACTGACACAACTTAAAGAAACAAACAAGCTTTCAAAATGCTACAATACCATTTACCAAAACTCAAGCCAAGAATTTTACCTTTGCCTTCATGGCCAACGAATGTGTGTCGGTTAAGGAGTTGATTTGGTGGAACGAATCTGTGTCGGTTAAGGAGTTGATTTGGTGGACTCCGTATTTCAGAAAATTTCTAGAAAATGAGAGAGACACACGTTGAACTTTTAACAGCATCCCCTACGAACGTGTGGTACATATATAAGAGTGATTGAGCCAGTGAGAGTTAGAAGAACTTAGATTGCAGAGAATACAGAGAGCAATGGATAAAAAACTTTTTGATGCAGCAATTGCAAATGATGTTGGAACTCTTAGCCAGTTATTTCAACAAGATTCACTTATTCTTTTTAAATCTACTGTGAATTGTGAGGACAAGAATCCGCTGCATATTGCAGCAATGCTCGGGCATGAAAACTTTGTTCGTGCAATGATAGGATTTGATCCGTCTTCTTGCTACTACATGTGTTTGGCTCGTGATCGAGATGGCAGAAACCCTTTACATATTGCTGCCGTGTATGGCAAATTGCCAGTCTTGAAACTGCTAATTGATTCAGGACTACAGGATGCAGCTCTAGAGAAGGCAGATGGCGGAGGGACCATTCTGCATTTGTGTGTCAAGTATAATCAGCTGCCGGTCTTGAAGAGGTTACTCGGGATGTTCCCAAGTCCAGAGTTTGTGAACGCTAAAAATGAGGACGGCATGACCATATTACACTTGGCCATACACTATATCGAGATTTTGAGGTACAAAACTTTTTTTTTTTTTTGGTTACTATCTTTTTTGTTTTCTTGTGAAATTTCTCTTTTCCTATATTTTTTGGGGCCAAGATGTGACCCAGAAAACTGGTATATCCAATAACAAGCGTATTGACCCTTAATCTAACTACTGAGACTGTTATGAATTTGTATAATTATTTGATAACTTATTGAAAAATTTTATTATTATTTTTTATTTAGCACAACACTAAACATCATGTAACAATAACACATTCCATAATAATTTCAAAACTGGAAAATGCAGACTTTTATACGATACTTGATAAAAATCACCGGACCCGGGTTTACGGACATCACGGATGCAAATGGGAATACTGCGTTAGACCTTCTCGTGTCGAGAGATTACCCTGAAGAACTTTTTGTAAAATATCTTCATAAAGCTCAGTATATTACGGACAAACGAAAGGCCGGACGCCAGTGGGTCGAAAAGAGCAAAGATGGACTTATGGTAGTTGCCTCACTCATTGCAACAATGGCGTTTCAAGTTGTAGTAAGCCCTCCTGTAGGTGTTTGGCAGGATGAGTTATTGGAAGGACCTAATCCACACAGGATAGGGCAAGCTGTTATGGCACAAAGCCATCCAAAATATTTTCGGCTTCTGAATACTGCAAATGCATTGGCATTCACTTCGTCTTTGATCGCAATCATCTTGCTCGTGAGTAAACCTGGCCGTCTTAACAGATTCTTAATGCCAACTTTGGTACTTGTCATGCGGGTCGCAGTTGCAGCAATAGCTACCAGCTATGTCTTATCAGTTGTTATTATAGTGCCAAAAGACGCAAGATCAGCAGCACAAAAGCAAATCAGTGATGAAGCTGAGATTGTAACCATTGTACTCGCGGTTTGGGGGGGTTGGATGTACATAAAAATATGTGAAACAGTAGTCGGCCTTTTTCTGTTGAAAATTTTTGAGTGGTTGTCAAAAAAATGTTTGACTTAATTAGCTACTGTTATGTAAAAATAATAATAATAATAATAATAACGAATAGTTTTTTTGAGTGGTTGCTCTTCGACCCCAGTTGGAGGATTGATTCCTACCAAATCTCCCCATCTCCAAAATTCCCATTGTAATAATATAGACTTTCATTAAAAATAAAAATAAAAACAAGAGTAGTTTTTTTCTTTTCTTTTTTTAAATAAGGAATAGTTGGATCACAGTTTGAACTTGATGAATAGAAACTAGCGTACATAAATGTCTAGTTCATATAGCTTGCTCGTATGTTAGATTAATAATCATGCTATGGGCTCAAGTGAATTGAGAAAACAAGAATATCGTCTTTTATTACTAGTATTTTTTATTAGCACATATATAAATATAATTGTAGACTTTTATGTGATTTCAAGTTTTTGAAGGCTTTATGTATGTCCAAATTGTCTGCGTAATTACACATGGGACCCTCAAATCAAATGTTGACTACGTGGCTTTTTATATTCTGTCAGTGTTTAGAGTAATTTGGAGACTTTTGGCTTTGAGAAATGGGCTCGGCTTGCTCGCTTTTGTAAATATCTCACAGTTGTACACAGTCTTTGTCAAATTGCTGAGCCTTTATTTTTCTCATTATTCTTCTTCTAATATTTGACGCCAATGAGCTTAAACAATCCCAAAACAACACGCAGGCAGGCATATATCTTCATCACAAAAAAGTTTATCTTTTCTTGGAACGCTAGGGTGACTTGGAGTAGAACAATCGTCTATCTTTCCTCACAAAATGAAAGAGAATTCTCGTTCCCTTTGTAATAAAACTAATAAGGTGTAAATACTATTTTTGTAGGAATGAGAAAAGAAACATTAATTGCTTCCCAGAGTTGGGATGCATCTCCTGAGAAAATAAAAATTGAATTGCTTCCAGGGTTGAAATAAATTGCATCGTCTTAATTAATTAATTAATAATAAAATGACAACAAAATTTATTTTAATATTTATTTTCATATGTTCAAAATTTTCAAGAAAGGAAAATCCATAACAAATAAAGATTTGCCCTTATAAAGTTTGAAGAAAATTTTGTACCACGCTCTCTTACTCTTATCACTCTAACTTTGCTCCCCTAAATTTATTGCTTATTCGTCCTCTATGCTCCTAGATTTGAACCATAGCATTTATGACTGAATTAAACAAATTAAACTATACACCTCCCAATAATAGGAAACATTCGTTGTTAAAAAGGTTAAATTGAAATACTCATGCACCAAATGTCAAAAGCTGAATTGCAAACTGTGAAAAGTTATTTTGGGCCTTCGTAAAGTTTAGGAAAAAAAAATGAAGGGCTCTAATAATGATGATGATTATAATAAATAAATAAATACAAAAATAAATAGAAGAACTGCTTTTTTTAATAGAGAATAGTAAACCACGTCTCCCCAAACTCACTGTCCATCTTCTTCTCAAGAGCAAGCGCAAGAAATGAGTGGAGAATTCACAGAACAAGGATTGCTGATCACTCCCACAATCATTACAATGAACACAGTCAGTTTAATTCCTAACTTTAAATTTTATTGTGCCTATATTTAAAGTTTAGAATATATGGGTTTAAAAGAAATTGGAGTTTAGCATTCTTAAAATTTTATAAGAATTGATGCCCTAATTATTACAACAGACACTTTAATTTTTAGTCTATTGAAGAATAGGATAGAGTTTGGTTGTAATTGATTGGGGAAGGGACTCTAATCTTGGTTGTTGTTTAAAAAATAAAAATGAAAAGAAAGAAACAAAGTTGGAATGCCAGCAATGTTGCTGAGAATGAAGAAGAAGGAGGGAAAAAAAAAGAGCAAGGGTTGCGAATAGAGGGTCAAACAGTTAGAGCTCTACAACTTCGCTCCATAGGTTGGGGGTTTGAATCCCACTACTAAAGTACATTATAATATTTTTAAATATTTTAAATTACAGCCTTGAACATCCTAAATTATCAAATCATATTCGTTCCTTGTTTCCACATTCTCTACTCTTAAGATTTATTTGGATTTTTTTTTTTGCACAACCTAATTAGAGGTAAATTCTATTAGAATTTGATTTAGAATTTCTTAAAAGAGCTTGACTTTGATTTAAAATTGGTTTTTAGGCCCCTCTAAAAAAAACTTTTGATGCATTGGACCATTAAGTGAGTCAGTTTGGACTTCAACTCAAAAATAATTAATACGTAAATCTATTTGCTCGTTGGTTCTTAATCTAATCTATTATGTTCAATTTAGGATATTTTCTTTTAGTATATCATATCTCTGTAAAAAAAAGGTAAATATGTGATGCTATAATAATTGGAATCTATATATTGCATGGAAAAATATGATTATAATAATTTGAACTAATCTTTGGTTTTTAATAAAGGATTTACTTTCAAGATTCCATACATGCTTATTATTGAATAATGATTTATTCACTTTACTTTTTAATTTATACACTTAACCGTAATTCAAAAATCTAAACAAACGACTTGCATAAGATATCAATTGAAACTTTTAACTAGGGGAAAATTTTAGGCATAAATAAATGATTAAACAATTTAGATAACAAAAAATAATTAAGTTCTAATAATGATTTGGGGTTTGGGATTATTCGTAAAATAGGCCTAAGAGTTTTTAGTATTCTGTGTATATAAATATTAAAGTTGGAATTGTATATTCTTTTGATTGTATTTAGACGGCGAATATTCTTGGGGTCAAGATTATTTAAGTTTGTGTGATTGGATTTGAATTATGAGGTAAGTTACCCTTTTCATTATTTTGATTTTTTTTTGTATGTGTGTCTATATATACAAATATTTTTGTAATATGAAATTCATATGCATAATTCCTTCGTACATTGTGGCACTTTGATTATTTATATGTATATGTATGTATGTATATGATTTGTAAATGAACGACATGCTATGTTTTGACTTTAACCATTCTTTATATGGGAGAACAATTATCCAATGTAGATAATGTAGATCACTAGGATCTCACAATAAGTAGGGGCAAATGCCCCCTCTGTAAATTGGCTTTAGCTATTCCAGTTATCAATATATGTGACCAATTTGTTGCTTTCTGGAAAAAAATAAATAAATGCATCTAATCAGGCTTTTTTAAAGTTCTTGGGGATGGTGAACATACATATCTGGTACTAACTTCAATTAGGATGTTGAAAAAAAAAAAAAAGAATAAATAAATAAACCACTTTCAGTTTGTCTTGTTTTCAATGTTTGTTGTTTAGTTCAAAATCCTGACGTCCATTCTTGCAGCACAAAAGTCAAGACGCTGAAAAAGGTTTTCTGGGGCCCTTTTTTTTTTTTTTTTTTGGTGACCGCCCCGCCTTCAAAAAGAATTGGGTTGGGTATAAGGGAAAAGATACATTTGTGCTTGACAGTCCAAATAGGTCATCCAGATGGAGGAGTTAATGAAACTGGGCATGAGCCAGTAAGCCTGCGCTACTGAATTTTGGGCCGCTAAAGAATTGCTCCTCTTACAATTTTCTAGATATCGGCCTCTCATTAAACCAGTTTTCTTGATTATTCCGGAAGAAGACAGAAAGATAACGTTATCTCAAATAGAAATACATTACAACGTTCCACAGCACGCTAGAAGTCTCTAGTCTCTCATCATACCTTGGAAATCTCTAGCAGCACTACTTTCATGAATCTTTTCTATATATAAAGCGGAGTTTCCATTTCTTCTCCCGTGGCGTTACAGTATTGCTCACAAACAGGAGTCGTCAAAAACCTGGAAATGGATTTAAGAGACTAAAGAGCTTTTGGCATAGACAATTCAATTTTGTCAACCATCCAAGATATGCTAGATTTGTCCGAAGACTTTGACAAGACAAACCAAAACAATCCCTCGAGAGTCTATGTACGGGATGCAAAGGCCATGGCAGCAACACCAGCGGATGTCAAAGAATATCCAAATTCCTACGTGTTCGTTGTGGACATGCCGGGAATCAAAGCTAATGAGATCAAAGTGCAAGTGGAGGACGACAACGTGCTTGTTGTGAGCGGAGAAAGAAAAAGAGAGAGAGAGGATGGAGTGAAGTATCTGAGCATGGAAAGGAGAGTTGGCAAGTCCATGAGGAAATTTGCTCTGCCTGAAAATGCTAACATTGATGCCATTTCTGCTGTCTGCCAAGATGGGGTGCTCACTGTCACTGTTCAGAAGAAGCCGCCACCTGAGACCGTGAAGCCCAAGACTATTGAGGTCAAAATCGGTTGAGTGAAACATCGATATACATGTAGTCACTTGAGGTCCTTTGTTAACGATCGAAACTTCCAGTACGTCTTTGCCATTTTTGTCATGTCTGGATTGTGTACGTGCTGTTCTGCACTCCTCCCGGTTTATGTTTTCTTGCCTTCGTGTATTATATTTAGCATATTATTAATCAGTAAGCAGACTAATTGAAGAGAATTTTGTGATTTTTAGTATCTTGCATGTCTTTAATGCAAATTTGGTTAGTGCCTGTGGTGATAACCTTTCAAAACTAGATGATCTTTGATAAGAATGATTCATGTTATGTGTAGGTAACACTAGTGTCAAAACTGAAAATTTTTATTGGTCGCCAATCAAAAAAGCTTTGGAAGAGCAACATTAGAATAATAACACAAATTATGTAAAGCCCAGTATCAAGCTAAAACATTTGTAAGAAAGTTGCAAATTCACCTAAGCTGCCAAGACTTGATTTCCCAAGTATAAAAGTGTCATATTGATTGCACCTAAAATTAGAAAGAGTTATGCGCCATGAAAATGCAATTGTTTAGAACTCAGTTGTCAGCTACGAATTCTAACTAGTAACATCCTTCTAACAAGCTAGCCAAGAAATTATAACGTCAGTCTCTTAGTAACATCAAACAATGCAGAGTGTCCAGTTGTAAATTAATCATGGCACCGTTATAAACAAATCTGATCCTACTATCGTGCAAAAACGTGACGATCAACGGATTACATCCATTGTGTTCGGATTTACAGACCATTGACGATAGCTCACGGGTTTGTGGGAGTTCCAAATGCTTTTCTCCTAGCGTCGATTCATACGAAATCCGTACGTTGGAAATCCATTGATCTGAGTTCTAGGAACACATCTGTTTTTCTTTAGTTGCATCAATGGTGATGAAAACAATATTGATCGGATGTAAATTTACAAAAATATGAAGCAAATGGGCAAACAATCCCTCCAAAATAAAGAAAATCGCAATACATTGGAAGCCGTGGGATTGTAGACTTTTAATTTGTCGTATGCTTCAAATGAAAAATCAAGACGTCGCAATTTTATTTTGATGAAATGTATTTTATTAAAAATTAAAAACAAAAGTCCAATTGATCAGCTCACTATGCAACTTCTTCTGGCAATCTAAACATATATATATATATATATATATATATATATATATATATATATTTAGGTGAGAAATAAACGTTGGATTCATAAAGTTGGAGCCCCAAACCTTTTCCTAAGTCTACCTCAAAAGCCCACAACGTGAACTTGCCCAAATCTCTATTTAAAAGTCCAAAATTCCAGAAGGGGGGAAAATTTAAAATGAGAATTGGACAAAAGAGGACTGCCAACACTGATTGGTTCTGCCACCTTCTGGGTCTCTGTAGAAAGAGAAGGAGCAGTGAAATCGACTTTTCTAGAAGCTCTCCAACCGCTCTTCTTGAACCATCTAGAAACTTCCACCCCATTCTTCCTCCCTGTATTCCGACACCTATAAATACACCCCAAAGACCCTCCTTTTCATCACGATCTCGACAAAACAAAACAAATCCCAGCAAAAAATCACCAAATAACATCTCAAACATATCACAAAAGTCAAGAAAGCACAGAAAAAATGGACGTGAGGCTGATGGGCTTAGACGCTCCACTTTTGCACGCCCTCCAGCACGTGATGGATGCCGCCGCGGAGGACTCAGACAAGGCTGCTAACGCTCCAACGAGGACCTTCGTTCGAGACGCCAAGGCCATGGCTGCGACGCCTGCTGACGTGAAGGAGTATCCGAATTCTTACGTGTTCATTGTGGACATGCCGGGGCTGAAATCAGGGGACATCAAAGTCCAGGTGGAGGATGACAACGTGCTGATTATCAGCGGAGAAAGGAAAAGGGAAGAGGAGAAAGAGGCGGGTGCCAAATATGTGAGGATGGAGAGGAGAGTTGGCAAGTTCATGAGGAAGTTTGTGCTGCCGGAGAATGCTAATACTGACGCCATTTCTGCTGTTTGTCAAGATGGGGTCTTGACTGTAACTGTGCAGAAATTGCCTCCTCCTGAGCCCAAGAAGCCTAAGACCATTGAGGTCAAAGTTGCTTGAAGATGGAAATTAGGACTCTTTGCTATAGTTGTAATGTTTGTGGGATCTATGATTATTATGCTCTGTTTTGCCTAGTTGTGTAATGGATGTTCCTATTATCTGGTTTGTAGCTGCTCAATTGTTTTTTTCCGTTTTTGTTTGGCGCATTAATTATCAATGAATTGAATTTTAATTTAGCTTGCTGCTTCCCAAAAAACGGTATCATAAAAAGAATGACATTTAGCAACAATTATAGTTATATAAACAGTAACTAAAGGTACTGGAAAAATAGAAATTGATTGTTTTCTTCTTAATATGAATCGCATCAAAAAACAAATTTTGTAAAAAAGTGGTGGTTACAGTAAATCTTTCAATGGTACTTTAGCGTCAGAACTGAATCACGAGCTGCTACAGCTTCAATTACTCGAAATCTGGCTAAGGATTTCCCATAGCAGCCTCTTAAGTCTGTCCAACTGTGCAGATCTTTTCTTTTTAAGATTGCACCATCCAAATTATCATTTGAGCAGATATTTGAGACAATCGAGATCCAATAACCTGACAATGGATGTCTCTATGATAGTAATTCATACAAGATATTCTATAATATTTGATAAACTGTTTCTGGTTCTGTTGTGCCAGATGCAGAGCAGGACTAATGAACCAATAAGACCTGGAAAGTTGCACATCCAATTTTGTATGCCTTCCTTGGAAATAATCTCAAACACTCGAGAAATTGCATGAAGAAAAGTCAGCGAAAATCATCTGGTTTTGACCATTCTTGAATGCACAATGATCAAATATTAGACACTTTGGTTCTAATGATATTAATTGATGTAATAACTGGATAAATAAAAACAAAGTGCTTGGCAACTTTACAATGTGCAACATTGAACAGATCAGATAGTTTGCAGATATTGTATTTGCAAAGGGCCGAAAATCAGGGAGTGAAATCCAAGCAAAAAATAATCGGCTTCCCTACATGTGTTTTCCCTTCCAAAGAATCACAATTTGGCTCAATACAATAATGCTTATAGCAGAGGTCGGTTTGGTTTCCAAAATATCAAATGAAAAAAAAAAAAAATTATGGCGAGTGATGTTAGTAATAGTTTGTAGTTTGTTACGAACTGTTCAAAATTCATTGTCCCACGTTGAAAGATGATAGAATATCCAATATCGATATTTGTCTTTGATTTCTTTTTAATTCAAATTTGGTTCAAACATTGTTTTGGAAGGAAATTTGATAAAAAGCTATTCCAATGTATATTTGATATATTTGAATATAAATTGAAAGATATATAAATATCTTGACAAGATCACTTGGACTTTCTGATTAACAAGAGGAGTTAATTCAGTTTATTCCTGTGCGGGAATGATCAGAAAGTCATTTTTTCATGACTTCCTTTTCTAGTCATTCCTGCGAATGATTCCCGTCTTTCATGACTTCCTTTTCTAGTCATTCCCGTAGATGATTCCCACGCATAGGAATCCCGCACGGGAATGACTAGAATGTCATTATTTCAGTTTTTATGATAAACAAATGTATCTTCTTGTTCAAAATTTGTGTCTTTTAATTAATGCTATGAAAAAATGTCTCAGTTCTCTTTAAATAACTGAATTTCAAATGAATTAAAACTAACTTTTTATTTTTAGTTCTTAGACTTTGTTGTATCTTAGAGATAATTTGCTTATATAACAGAGACAAATAACACCTTAAGAAAAGTGCTTTTCGCGCTTCAAATCTGTCAATTTCTCTATTTCGTTAACAAGTGAGTTTAATGGTATCTCTAGAGTTCAAACGTGAATATCTTTTGAGATTCTTTCCAAACAGCTTTAGGATCGGAAAGATGAATGAATTAAATAGTGTGCCGCTGCAAGTTTGCGTGAGTACTGAGGTGATTCGGAGGAGATGCGTTCTTAAGGTGTACGAGGTTTCCCTCGTAGAGGTTTTAATCAAGTTGCCTTTGATACCTATGCAAAATTACATTTAAATCCTTGTATTCATGACTTAGTTCACTTTGTCTTGTTCAGAATATTTTGAACCAACTTTTGACTTTCCTACATATACACGTGTCCCGTTGCCGTGCTAACTTTTTTTTTTTTTAACGATTTTGCGCTCTCTCTCTCTCTCTCTCTCTCTCTCTTCCCACCGTCACTTCCTCCCCTTTGCTCTTTCTAGGATACACGGAGGAAATATTTTGATTTGCTTTACCTTGAATATTCTGTAATTTTAGTTTAATCTATTTATTCTTTTTTTTTTCTTGGTTTTAACATTAGTAATCAGTTTATCATAACCTCTAATGTTTTTATATTAATTCGAATATTCTAATTACTTAATTAACCTGCATTGAGTATGAGTGACACATGTTTCATATAGATAAAAATTGATCAATTAGCATTCAAATATTTGCAATGGGCTACAAAAATGATTTTCTAAAAACGAAGATGGTGATAATTTCTTTATTATTTATTAGCTAAAGTACAGAAAAGAAAAGTCATAATAAGTTAGGGCTACTTTGAAATGCTGATGGCGAAAATTGAGAGCAGTAGTTGCTTCTGCCACGTTCTAGGTCGTTGTAGAAGTAGAAACGAATCTCCTAGAACTTGCCACGCCTTTCCATTTTCCCCCTCCAGAAACTTCCATTTCCACCTCTATCATTCTGTTTTTTTCCCACCCATGCCCTAGATATATTGACCCCACAACCCACAATATTTTCATCAAGAAGAAAAAAATCTCAGGAAAAAGATCATCGAAGTATCTTAAATTTCACGTCCGCTTTCAATCCAGAGACCTCTAAAAAAGCCATCTAAAAATATCCAAAATCAAGAAACGATCGAAAATGGACTTGAGGGTAATGGGATTCGACTCACCGATTTTCCAAGCACTCCATCACCTGATGGATGCAGGGGAGGAGGGGGACAAGGCCGTGAACGCTCCCACAAGAACCTATGTTCGTGATGCCAGGGCCATGGCAGCTACCCCGGCTGATGTGAAGGAGTATCCCAACTCTTATGTCTTCATTGTGGACATGCCGGGGCTGAAGTCAGGGGACATCAAAGTTCAAGTGGAGGATGACAATGTGCTGATTGTCAGCGGGGAGAGGACGAGGGAAGAGGAGAAAGAGGCCGGTGCTAAATATTTGAAGATGGAGAGGAGAATGGGCAAGTCCATGAGGAAGTTTGTGATCCCGGAGAATGCTAATACTGATGCCATTTCTGCTGTTTGTCAAGATGGGGTCTTGACTGTCACTGTGCAGAAGTTGCCTCCTCCTGAGCCCAAAAAGGCTAAGACCATTGAGGTCAAGATTGCTTGAATTTGAAATATATAAAAATAATGCTCTGTTTTGGGTATGTAGTAGTGTAGGTAGGAATCTGGGAAGAGTTTGTTATGCTCTTCTTTTTCCTCTTCTTTTCTTTTTTCTTTTTTTTGTCAATACTTTATGGATTTCGGGTGTTTGATTATGGCGTAGAGGGGGATCGCCTTCATTTTCATTGTGCTCTTGTGTTACCTAGTATGCACTACTATGAACGAGAAATCTTTGAGGTTATTGTTTATGTTACTTCTGGCAGCTCGGTATGGTAATTTAGCCTCAATGAACTTCAGATACTTGTCTTCCAAAAAATGTAAATGAACGTAGAAATGTTGATGTGCACAGAGCAATGTGATTACAGACTGGAAAGGATTAATCTAGTATTGAAAGAGTCATCATCAATTAATCAAGATCTCTGTTTTTGCACACAAAATCGAGGATATAATAACATTCTGAAACTATTGTTAAAGAAATAGCTAACAGATTCTCTCTTTCTACTTGAAAATCTCTTGCTCCTAAGGCCCCCGCCACGAGTTTCTCCTGCAGTTTCTACACATTTTTCATGATTGTGATTTGCCTTTCGTACAAATAATGCAATGAAAAAGCCCTCTCCATCCTCGACCAGATCAGTTCGCAGCAAATGTTGAGCTGGAAGGAAAACAGTGTTAAGTGCCAAAATTTTGGTTAAACTAGTGGCGAACAAAAATATGCAGCGTCTGCTCAAAACGCTCTTTGGTAAAGTTCTGCTTGATTACAAATACGCGCAAGTCTACCATCTCAAGATCTCCATTCATTCATCAGAAAAAGCAACTGACATAACCATATTCTAACAAGAGTATTTGGAAAGGGCAAAATGAATACTTACATCCATCAAGAACTGGAAGCCCACGTCGAGGCCATTGTGGATTAGCTGTTGCAAGTTGAAAACCATAAGATGCAGCAAGAGGTAAAACGGATTTGATAACGTCTTCGTTCTCAATTTGGTGGATGGAACATGTGCTGTACACAATTCTCTCAACAGCTGGAACTACAAAAAAAGTGTAAAGACACCATCATTCTCCTGCAGAAGTAAACTGGCAACACATGTGCAAACGTTTTATGCACTGTAGAATCTTGTGATCAACTATGGTATTCACAATCTTAATTGCAGAATGGAAACATCTGCAATGTATTTCTGCCTAAGACTTCCAAAGGCCTCTAGGAACTGTAGTGAGCATATTCATCCTTGGAAGTTTTCGAGTATGCAAGTTTGATAGAAGTACAGAATGTAGCTAAATTAGAACTTACAAGAAAATGCGTGTTCTAAAGCCTTTTTTTGAAAAGCAGCAAGCTTCATCAGTCTGTCACTGTTAGCAGCATCGTCCAAACCTTGTATATGAACAGGAGACAGTAAGGTGACATAGCATGAGCTATGCATTTTCTAAGAAAAGCCACTCCTGACGAGAAGTACAAAGCTTTAACACTGAAGCTGGTATGCACTAAAATGTTGAACTAAAGCAACGTGAGATATGCATATACAATAACAAGTGGCAACCATATAATTCCTTCCTGACAATAAGCACAAATCTGCAGCAGGAAGGCCAGCATGTAATAACATGTTGAACTAAAGCCAAGAGACAAGATATTATCTGCTTTTACAAAACTGCAGAACTACAAAAGAAAAAACTCTCATCCTTCCAACTGACTAGTAAAATTGTTCTGCGGTGAAGACTGACATAATCTTAAGAGCACAACAGTGCAAAATGCCTACTAAAGAAGCATCAGGAAATCTACTTGTCTATCTGTCATATCCGATAACACATTTAACATACAACAAACTAAGGTTAACTCAATAAAAATAGCTACAAAAAAGTAGGTTGATACCGAATGCAGCACAGTTTTAATCTACAAATTCACCTGCAGCATATGATGGAAGGAGATGATCTAGCCTGTCAATGGCAGTCCCAGATCCTGAACATGACGGATCTAAAAGTATAGCTCTTATCTGCAACAAGTTCATAGTTCAATGATACACGCAAATTATGAAGCAATCCAGTGGATGCAGAGACGAGATAAAAATACAGACTTGCTTGCCAATATGTAGTAAAAAATACAGAATCAAATTTAGGCAAATAACATAAAAGATGACTAAAACTTATGTCTAGAGGAGTTAACAAGAAAATTCATTTATTTTTAAACTTGTCATTGCTTGACGTTAACCGGAAACAGGGATTCCGTTGCATATGAGAAGTTTAAACAATACCATATAACCGAAGGCATTTCTTTTTTTCATCCAACCATTAGCGTTAGTCAACAAGAGTAGCCAATTTTATCATCAATGTTCATCTAGCTTTCATAGTAGAATTGTATGCTGATATCTTTAAGTTAAAAGTTCCATTCAAATTTCAATTGCTCATTTCAAGTTTGTCTATAAGTGATTGTGGCTACTGCATCAGTGTCATCACGAAGGACTAAGGATGTCAGCAGCCTTTTCATCAGGTTCAACATGCTATTAAAGCTTTTTCAAGTGAGATCAGTTATGTAGATTTGCCAAATGGGTTGGAGAAAAGAATGGGGTTTACCTTTGCGTAACAAGGATCTTCGGGATTCAGGTTTAAGAAGTCCTCATGTTTAACTTTCACATCTAGGCCAAGTTAAGTTTGTCAAAGTGTATCACCAAATATGATGAAATAAAGTCAGTCAGTCACAACAAACATCAATTCAAATTTCAGTTTAAAATGTACAAAATCTGAAAAATTTGCAATTCAATGAAAATCAACCGGATGGCAAGCACAAAAGCCAAGCCAGCCTTCCATTTACTATGTGCCAAGCAGATGGAGGATATGGAAAACCATTTAAAGGATACTAGTAGCACCAGCAAGTCTGACAGTGGCTTCTAATCGTTTAACTCTCTGCTCATCAAGTTCACAAGCGATTATTTTCCCCTTATCCTTCAAAAGAGCAGCTAAGTGCACAGTTTTGTTTCCAGGTGCAGAGCATGCATCAAGAACCTAAGCAATACATGATACAAACAGGAGAAATGAATATCAAGCCTTCACAAAAATATATGCTACTGCACATGCACATTTCTGGAGAAACTAAATCTTAAGCTTTGAGTAAACTTACCCACCATCCTGGTTTAGGCCCAAGTGCTATTGCGACCATGGAACTTGCTCTGCCCTAGTATCCATAAAAAGGACATACCAATATGACTAAGTGAAAGAGCTATTAAGTCAGAAAATTTTGCATAGTATAAGCATTCTGAGACCACCCTTACCTGCATAAAAATACTTCCACTGAGCACCAAAGGATGTTTATGCAAATCAGTACCTGGTGGTAGCTTTAACAAGCCAGGCACCATGTCATCCTTGTGAACCTATACATTATAGGTAAGGGGTCAAAATCCTAGCAGAAAACACAATTACCGTAGGAAGTATGAAACAGGAATGACTCTTTCTCAAATCTCCCAGATGACTTTTGCGTGATCCAAGTTTGGATCCTCCTACTTTTTTATTTCAGTACCAGTGTCCCTCAAAAGGAGTATTGATGTTTAAAATAAATAGCTAAAAGAAATCATCACTTTCTTCTTGTGAAAGGAATTCATACGAGTTAGAGATTGTACCACATATTGTTGACCCAACTCATGTAAAGCAGACTCCACATCCATTTTCAGAGTATTTACACGAACAAAACGAGGTTTTGAAACATCTGCATTCAACATTACCAAAAATATTCAGATAGAGGTCACAGAAGAAGAAACTGATCTCAGAAGATCAAATGAGTATATGCATCAACCTTCTCTTAGTTTCCACAACCAAGACCTAACTATTATGTAGCTGCTTGTATAGAAGACCAAACAAAAACTCCACTTGTTTTTTTCTTCTTTATAATTAGAAATCAATCAGAATGGTTTTGCAATCGCAGAATACTCTTTGGTTTGTTGGTGGCTGCCTTATAAAGCCATTGTTTCAACTAAAACATGTGGACACAAGAATTTACATCAACAGAACAGACAGTCACCACAGGAAGAAAAGCAGTCAAATTAATACATACCAGCAGTTTTATGTAAGGGCATCAAGTCTTTTATGTGCTTCACTCTCTTAGCGGCTAAAAGACGAACCAGAGCTGACTGTAATTCATCTTTCCTGGATAGAAGAAACTTTTCTGCATCCCCAGTTAATGAAGCCTCCTATGGAGGGTAAAAAGATCTATAAATTATTGAAGCGGAGAAATAGCAATGTAAATTCAGGATTTATGATGTATTTTTTTGCTCTTACAACTCGATTCTTCACCCCCAGCATAAATAGCAAGACACAGAGGAAGGGAGAGGGGAGGGAGGGAAGTAGATTCTACGAAGATGTAAAGAATTATAAAAATGAAAAGGGGAACAATGACATAACAGTTCTCTTGTGAAAGGGAGGAAAAAAAAAAGGAATAATGATGATTATAATAACAATAAACCACCTGACCAAAGAGAATGTCATATGTAATGATGCATATTAACTCTTCTTGTCTCTGCAAAAAACAAATATTTGTATTTCCAAATCAATAAATGTCTGGAATGTCAAGGAACTGCAAGATTGTTGGTTGTGACTCGCCATGCACTCAAACATTCATTTACACAAACGTTTACAATCTTTTTTTTATAAACTAGATAAATTAAAAGGAAACTCGGTACATCACAAGCGAAGAAAACGCACTTACAGATATTAAATATGGAAGCATCTCATACCTTCCACTTGCTATTTATTACCTTAGCCGCTCTCAAAACATCTTTGATAACTGGGAGATCTGTATAAAAACAAAACCAATCAAAGCATGTTTTCTCATTCGATAGGGATAATAAAAATTCCTTCCCCAAAAAGCAATAGTTTTGTAAAAACTCTTTTACTTAATATTCAAAAGCAGCGAATTGCATCTCAGGAATTCATAAAACAGATTCAATTCCGAAAGACATCTCATGGGACTTGACTCTTACAACTCCAGACCTTGACCCATCGATAAGTTCACCACAAACCTAATAGACGTGCCATTATCTCCAGGAAGAGAAAATGCATGTCGGTTATTATGATATCACGGACACGAATACATTAACCACCGTACTATCTCCAACTTCCAGGTAAGAAAGTAGTACTTACAATAACAGCTATATCCGCTGTAAACAACACTTAAAAGTCCTATTCTTTCATTTCTTTTCCTTCTCTATTAAGTAACATCCAAGAACTTATCACAAATAATGATGTTTATTACTACCAGTAACATGTTGCAAACTCATAAGTGCATGCACTTAATAAAATCCACTGAAAGTACTAACATTTAGGACCCAATAAACCCCAAGAACTCATCACAAACTTCAGTTTAGATCCGACATTTCTCCAAAATATTTCATTCAGTTTTAACATTACTTCCTATACACAAATTTCCCACCTTTTCTTAGCTTTTCTTCTCAACAAATCATTGCTTATTTTGCCAACCAGAGAAACAAAGGGATCCATTTCTGCTTTTCAACTATTCAATACACTAATAACTAAGCTAGTAAGCAATTTCCATAATTAGGAAATATTTCAGAATTTAAAAAAAAAAAAAATGAGAGACACATCATAAAAAATACTAGTGCTTGTTGCTAACTTACGCTTGAGGGTCTCACAAACCAAAGCATAGGTAGCTTTTTTGTTCCTGACAGAAGGGCTATAAACTAAGGACTTAATGGACCCTACAGCTCGCCGGCGGGAGTCCCCTAGAAGTATGGTTCGCAAGACCTTAGCCGCCTCTCTCCTGGCAAAGTAAGCTGACCTCTCGGCGCCTCTAAGCCGCTTCTCTCCCCGGTCCGGCTTCTTCCTCTCCGCCGCTTCTTTCTTGGCTGGTATGTTCTTGCGCGCCATGTCTCTTCCGCCCTCGTTCTCCGGCGATTTTGACTGCAGAGTCGGAGCTTCGGAATAAAAGGAGGTGGCAATTTTGTCGGTATAGGTTCGGAAATTCTAATAATCAGCCCAAGTAAAT
This sequence comes from Mitragyna speciosa, assembly GCA_024721245.1. NCBI lineage: Eukaryota > Viridiplantae > Streptophyta > Magnoliopsida > Gentianales > Rubiaceae > Mitragyna > Mitragyna speciosa. Next base: position 27,868,927 of record CM045559.1, on the reverse strand, counting down.
TCAGGCCCAATTGTCACTATAATAACCCAACTAACATAAACACTGTAACGAACTTCTTCCCCCTCTTATTAGGCCCGCGAGGGAAAGTGGGTTTTTTTTTTTTTTTTTTTTTTTTTTTGGGGAAGAAGGCGGGGGGGGGGGGGGGGGGGGGGGGTGGTTTAAGGAAAAAAATAAGAGCTCCACCAGGTGTATCATTGTGTGTGATCGCACGCATATTCACTTGCTTAAGAGCTAAGATAGTAGCCAAAATATTTTAATTTATTCTAATTATTAGAAAATCCCTCATAAGTCGGTCGAACTTTCGTAACAAATAAAGAAGGTAAAACTCTAACATAATTCTTGTGAAAGGCATTAATCATGATACAACTCAAAAAAAAAAAAAAGTGGTCTGATAATTTGAAAAATCAACCATCGCACCCAAGCGGCTTAAAGATACTTGGCATTTTTTCAAGAAGAAATTTTTTTTTTTATATAGTTTTTAAGGTCGTTGTCAATGAATATAAAAATATATTTATTACTTTTAACATCATGGTAGCTTTGTTGAATAGATATTTTTAAGTTTTACTTCTTTTTTTTTTAGTGGAAGTGACTTCACTCAATCCAAATAAAAAAATGGAGTGGAAATGACTTCCATGATTCCACTCGATCAAAATGTTTTGGAGTGCAAATGAAGAAAATCTAAGATACCAAAACTTTTCTAGTGCAAGCTCTCTTTGTTATCTTCTTGTTTTTCGTTTCTCTTTTGAGTAGATAAATAATTTATTTATTCCTATTAGTACGGAAAGATAATCCTTTTGTCCCATGGTGGGAAGTGAGAGCAAGAAACTATTTTAAAAGCTCTATAAGTTCCTTTGCTATTATTATCATCTTTTACTTTTAAAGCTAAGCAAAAGTGATGAGTGTTTAATAATTCCCAAAGTTATGTTTAAATTATAATTTTTTAGAATATATTAGAGGAATAATACTATACCACTTTTCAGAATATGATATACGTACAATAACAACGTAGTTAAAATATTACAAAATAATTTTAAAAATGTGTTTAAAAAATATTCCAAAGTAATTATCCAAAAAAAGAAATTGGTTTCTGTTTTTACTCTAGGGAGACAACTAGAAACAACTCCATGACTCGCTTGACTCAACACTATTGAGCAAAGTTTCCGTTTATTGTGCTCCCTACCTAATTTCAGGTGGAAAAAAATTAGTGCTTTTTTGCTTTAAAGCTATCAAACAGAAATTTAAACCATTAGTCAACAATAGGTAATAATGAAAAGATGACATTCAACACATATACAACAAGTATATTTGGTGGATTCCCATGTTTTATAATTACGTAAATTTCTTTCAAAAAGAAACGATTTTTCTTTGAAAATTAGTCCGATCGACCATGTAAGGCATGCATTTGCTGTGTCTATCTGTCTCCTAAATGAAACTACCCGTAGGAATGAGTCTCGAATTATTTCTTTTTCTTTTTTGGTATTTTAAGGTACAAGAAAGAATATTGAGGGAGAGGAAGATATGGAAGAACCAGAATTCGAACATTTCTCTTATGACAGAGGTTTAAAGATTTATCAATGCCACGTAATTAATCACATTAGTTTTAGTTGACTTGGTCTTGATTTATTTCTTCTAGTATTGCCCCGTCTTTAACAGAGTGTTACTAAATAATATGACGTAGTTTCATATGAGATACAATTGTCGACTCTGAACTGATTCGCCAAATATGCTTCATGGGAATAAACCTTTGTTTCTCAAGCCACAAAAACATTAATTGGCAATTTTCCATCCACTACTATTACTACAGTATTTCCACATTTTTTGAGATTTGGCAATTCCACTAACACATTGATTGAGACAAGTCTACATTCACAGAGATCTTCCACACAAGACCTAGGACTTAGAAGAGGTAGAACAAAAGAATCCTTAGCTTTAGACTGCAAAAGAGCCAAGCTTTTATCAAGTCTTGATTAACTTAAAGAGAAAGAAGGAAAGAATGGCTTTCAATCGGTTGCCTGGGTCCTTGGATAGGGAAGTCTTGCAATCAGAAATGTTAATGTGATTTTATGGATGCCTTAAGTTAACATCGAAGACTTAAAGTCTTGACGTGATGAAAATGAGCGAAAACTACTGTTCCGGTTGACAAAACACCTAGGACTCCCTCAGCAACCGGCATCGTTACTACATTAGATAATGGGAAGAATACAAAATAATGTTGTACTACAACGGAGACCTGCATAGTATCCAGGAAAGATTCAAGCAGATATTCGACAAAATGCGTAAATATTTCCACCATAAAACCACGACTAATCGAGCAATGAGGTTTCGAAAAGTTGTTTCTTTTGTAGGACTACAAGTCTAATTCTATCTATTTATGTAGCCCTAACACTTTTCTCAATTCGCACTTTACATCTTAAATTTTTATTTAGCACCATATTCTAGATACGTTGATTTATCAAAATGTCTTGAATTATCCCCACAGATCACATTGACTCCATTTAGATTGTGTTTTTCATAATATTTCTGATTATATATAGTGACTTTAGTTTTTACTTTTTATTATACTAGAAAACGTATATTCGGTTATTTGTTTAATCCATCTTCATTAACAACGTGAGAAATTATAGTTATTTGAAGCATTATTATAACTTTATAGTGCGAAACATCCAAAAAGAAATTTGGAATTCAATAATAGAATTAGTGAAAAGAGTACACATAAAGTGATATCATTCTTACTTTAATAAAAGGAACAACAAATAAGAATAAATTTTGTGGAAGTACACGAGTGAGAAATCAGATGTGTCGTGATAAGCATGTCAATCTCAATATTTCACAAAAAAAAAAAATGCAGAGACGACCCTTCCTGTCTTCAGTCACTGCCAGCATGTTTGATGGAGACTAGGTCCAAACTTCATTCTTCCAGGTTCTTTCTTGATTTTTATCCTTTTGTACATGTTTGTTAGGTTAATTTGTCTTTTAACCTTATCTTACCTACGTTTGCATGTCGACCAATGCATTTCTGTTCACACTGAGTTTGGCTACTCTGTTTAGCCTAAAAAGGCTCAGACATCATCAATCTTTCATCCCACCAAATATGTTACGGATGTTCGTATTCTTGGATGGATGAAAATGTCTTGAGGCACCGACTCTTCAAACCAACCCCCTCCCCACCAAAAAAAAAAAAAACAAAAAACAAAAAAACAAAAAAAAGAAGAAGAAAAAGAATAAAAATGGACAACCAAACATCATCAATCTTTCATCGCACCAAATATCTTGAGGTAATCCGACTCTAGGTTGAATTGATTGCATCACCTAGAATGAATCTAATTTAAGTATTCTTTCGGTGCCATTAGAGTGTAACGTTTCTTATTTTTACATGTTACAAAATATTTACATTTATAAAAAAAGTCACAATATAATCATTACTCTCTTTTTCACCCTTATTTCTTGTTTTTTGTGAACGGTTCATAATTTAAATCTTGAAGCAAAATTAAACTATTGTAAGTAAGTATTACCATCAACACATTATATTTTTTAAAGTTGAACTCTGCAAAACCGGTCGTTCAGTGTGATCGAGAAAGTAATAAAATAAAATTTTAAAGATTAAGAAAAACTCGTACAAAAAAAACATATTTTTTGGACAAAATAAAAAAATAAATAAAAAACATGCAACTCAAACAATCTAACAAATGTTTCTCTATCAAAACATGGTTCAAAGTGGAAACGGTCTTCTTTATGCGAACAAGTGCGATGCAAAGACTGGTGGCATCATTACGATCATTTATGTTCGAACGTACGACTTTGATCCAGTTAATATTCTTCCCCGTTGCAAAGGGGTTGGTCTAAGCAAGACTGCGAGTAGAAAAAATACAAATGCCAAATTCTCATCGCAAACCAACATCCAAGGCATCTAAAAGTCTTCGCACAAGTCGTCTTTCCCATACCCCACCACTTCTGTCACCTCATTCCTGGCATCATCACCTCAGAGATGTCAACAATTTGAATTTGCATGGGGCCAGAAATCTCTGTAGCATTCTTAGCCACCACTCTTAAGTCTTAAGCACCAGCCATGAAGCTTCTTTCGACGTTGTAGGAAGCTTACTAGGAAACAACTTAGGTACTACTGGCAACTTAATTTGGACAACAAAGATATATATGAAACCACACTCCTCCAAGTGGAACTGCTTAACATGGATGGGAATTATCCCAACAGGATAAACATGTCTGACCATAATTCATCCATGTTTGGATCATCATACTCTCCGGAGACGCCCCACCGGAATTTCGAGGTCTCGGAGTTTTTCGAGCTCCAGGACTGGATGGAGGAAGATCAATCGTTCATGACCTCCGGCTATACTACACAAAGTCCTCATGAAGAAGTAACTGAAGTCATCGGCTCAGGTGGAAACAGCAGCCAGCATGCAATTATGGGCAATATTTATGGTAATAAGCAAAGTTGTTTTCTTTTTTTCTTTTTTTTTAACTATCAAACTTATTAAGTACACATAATGCAGGTGATGATGACCTTGTATTAATGTAAAATTGATTTGTGTTTGCAGCAGATGGAAGGAGCAGTGGGACGGAGAGGAAGGAAATTAAAGAAAAGGTTGCATTTAAAACTAAGTCTGATATTGAAATACTAGATGATGGTTTCAAGTGGAGAAAGTATGGAAAGAAGATGGTCAAGAACAGCCCAAACCCAAGGTAACAATTTCATTCATTATGCTTGGCTTTCAAGAACAACTATTTTGCATCTAAATTATGAAGTTTTTATGGTCTTGATTTGACACCTTAGAGTTCCATATATTGTAAACTTAATACTGGGAGAAAACAATACTATTGCCTGAATCCATGCATAGTAGTGTATTTCTTTCTTGAGCAGACTCGGGAACATTTTTGGGATTTGGATGTGTGAAATAGTTACCTGCCTTGCATTCCTATTGAAAAATTAAAGTCACATAAACTAGTTAAAGCACGTATGTGATAATAATAGTGATGGAAGTGGGAATATATGAATGCCAAAATTTGGTCCCCTCTCCTCGCCATTGGTAGACACGAAGGCAGCATATTTGTCCCACAAATTTTTAATGCTTAAATTAAAAAGGGGTGAATAAGCATGAATTTTCCTTATAAAACAAGTTACTATGGGCAACTTTCTACTTTCTTTGCACTTTCTTTTGATTTTCTTCAGTAACATAACATGTCCTTGTTCAATATAACAAGTGTCTGTAACACCTCAGTTAAATTGGAAACAGATGATTTTCGACCAACTTTTAGACCTTTGATTGCTTCTATGCATGTGGCACAATATATGCTTTAACTCGTTTTGAGTCTCACGGTTTTTGCCTCGTAAAGATGCCTCCACACAAAGGGCCCGCCTCCGAATATATGCAAATCTCCCTATAATGCAAGGCCTTCCCTTGGCTTTGACACTTGGTTGGAGAAGACGCTTGACATTGATGATTGTCAATTCTCGTCTAGTGAGCTGCCAAGTGTGCATACAGACAAGTGAAACATTATGCCAAGGGGCAAAATCATCCTTTTACCATACGCTTCAATATAATCGACAGTTACACGAATCACACCTCTGCAGCTGGATAAAGACAAGAACAGAACTACCATTAAAAGTTAAATTATCTCATCAATTGTTTAATCCTTGTGTATCATGCTACCTTAATTTTTAACACCAAAAGCACAGGGAAGTTCTTGGAAGACATCGTTGATTTTTGGCATCATGACAAATAAAAAACGTACGACATTGTAGATGAGTTGACAACCGAGGTAGGACCATAATACTTCACACTAAAAAATTCTTAGGCAAATTCGATTTACTGTAGATTAAGCAGCAAATCATTTTACTTTCATGCACTAAATGCTTTTTTTTTAAGGTTTACCTACGGGAGCCAATCTCTGTAGAATTACACGATAGCAAATTAAAAGAGCATAAGCAGATTAGACAATCTCTAAATACTTTATCATACAAAGGTATCCAGCGAACTGTCTATGTTGAAAATGATTGTTGCACAGAAATAAATGTGAGTCCCACAGAGTAGGTTCAGATGCATATTCTGGCCGCTGGAACGTCCATTTCTGCCAGCCGTCTTAGAATTGAAGAAGGCAAAAGTATTGCATTTCTACAGGATACACAACTTTGAAGGTTATGATTGTTTGCACATCTATGCCACTAGAAAACTGCCAAATGAGAACATAGAGTTTCACACATTCGTGTTATCTACAGGAATTACTATAGGTGCTCGGTTGAAGGATGCCCTGTGAAGAAGAGAGTTGAAAGAGACAAAGAGGATCCCAGGTATGTAATTACAACTTATGAAGACATTCACAACCACCAAGGCCCTTCTCAGTTCTGACTTCCGAGGAGGATTGTTGCGTTCCCCACCAGCATTATATAGCCAGAGTTGTTCAAGAGCTGACAGAGTATGAACAGCGTCCATTGTACCGTAGTTTTCCTGAACCCCTTTTTTCAGATGTTTCTATCTGCTTTTGGCAGTTTAAATAGACAAACCAGAGAGCAGTGATGGTCTGCTTATGTACTAATCAAACAGATAAATCTATCAGTAAATTTCAGCTAGGATTCAGTACTGCTTCTTGCAGACTCTCGTCATATCACTTACATCAGCATAAAACATGCAACAGTTGTACGAAGGAGTGTATAATAGATCTCCAAAAGGGGGAGCCATGGCTGATTAAAAACGAAAAATATAAAATAAATTGAAGAAGATGACCACCTGGTATTACCCATGTTTTCACCTGGAAATAAGACAATGTTTTCTAATACTATGAGCACTCATAACCTCCATGCTGTTACCCGTTATGTTTGTTTTAACCACAATCGTTAAATTTTCTGAGAATCCTGTACAAACGTTTCAAGCATAAAACGACCGTAGAATTTTCAGAACTGACAGTTGGACAAACATAGACTGTCGCATAGAGAAATAACTTCTTATGTTCAGATCAAAAGAGATCCGAAAAGTTCTCAATACATTCCTTCAAAGGAAATATTTGCAAGCAGGGGCCAAGGCAATCCTACATAAATATAATAAACTCCCCATAGAATACTTTCATCAATTTACAGACAGAAGATGGAAAAATTGCATCAGGAAAACAAAAAACACTTGTATATGTAATTTTGTCTTGTTGGCCAATAACTCCACTGTGTTTTAATAACCTTCTCCTGTGTATTAATAGCCTTGCTTATTGACCACCATAGGGTAATCAACATGTTCTTTGAATAAATGGTGAAGCAATTAGCAGGGATATCCAAGATACAAAGGGGTTAACTGATTAACAGAAATAAAATAAACATGGTGGTATTTGATATTTTACCAAATATACATATCTAGCAAATTGAAGCATGAACTCCTATTCTTTCAGAGATCTAACAGGTTTATTTGGAAGAATAATGTCAGGGTTCCGTACATGAATATTTAATGCTGCCAACTCCCTCCATTTAGCTGCTGGATTCTGCACCTCTGAGGAAATGCTCCATAAAATATCCGAAGCCTGTTTTCTAAGAAGTGAGGATGGTTTTATTATTGCACTTGACTTGGGAAAAAGCTGCTTGCTTGTTCTATTCATACCACTGGAAAGCAACCATCGAGACCCAGATTGTAGCTGTCTTCCAGTTATCGAGAGCTGCCTATTGTCTGGTTCAAGATTCAAACCAGCAACATGGACTCGAGAGATTTTAAACAGAGGAATAACCCGTGTATTGGTCATCTTTTCTTTCTCATCAACACATGCTCTTTCCATAACTAAATCTTCATTCACATCATCATCTTTGTTGCTGAAATTTGTTTCTGTCTCTGTGTTGTGTATATCTTGTTGCAGAGGATTACCGACTCTTTCTACTTCAGCAAGAACAAGCATTGATGCACCAACCATTTCATTATCACGAAAAGGATCTCTGAGCTGCAACCTAAGAGCTAGAGTGAAATAGTTACCAAACAAACCAAACCTATTGCCTGACAATTTAAGTCCTTCGTAATTTCTAGTCATTTCTACACCATCTAAATCAAAAAATTTAGCATGATGAGCGGCTAAAAATTTCAACATCTGTTCATCAATTTCACCTTCATAATCAATATCTTCTGCATCTAACCTGATCCATTCATTCAAGGAGATAGAGAGTTTAATTAACTCATCAACACTAACAATTCTTCTGACATCCAAAAGTTGCAAGGCAGTGACCAAAGAACCCGTAACTCCACCGAGTTTAACATTCTTGCCTATGAGGGACCAGTTCTCGTTTAACCGGGGCCTACTGCTTGAAGGTGCTTCCTCATTTGACAAGCCAGACTGAATTCTCAACCCTTCAATGGAGAGAGCTTCAATATTAGCCAATGCCAAAGGAACAAGATCCTCCAAAGTCACACAATCAGAATATATGTTTTCTGACATTGAGCCTAAGCCCAGGTTTCGAGCATTCTGCAAAGCTAGCAATTCTTCATCGCTCTCTTGAATGTGAAATGAATGATCTATGACCTTGGAATCATTCCGCAATGCCCAGCTGTCAAACCTATCAATAGAGTATATCAAGCAAATCAGCATAAGAAGCGATTAAACTAGAAGGACCAAAAAACTTCAAACCGACAAACAGCTAAAGGGGTTTGCAAACCTCTTAAGCATTTCCCAACAACATTCAGTTTCCTGCACAATTTGTTGAATCGTGCTTCCAGTAATGTCCTCCAAAGGCATCAAATCATTTGCCTGAATAAACATATTTTCAGCTCCCACTGATGCCCAGCACTGTAGTATCTCCATTACATTAGAACCCATGACTGATGGTAACACAACTGGATTAGAAACTTGCATTATCAGATTTGCACCATTCTTTGCCCTCCTGAAAAGAGAAGACTTCATTGAACGCAGAAATCCTCCGCCTTTTGTCTGAACAATTGGACCTAAGCTTTCTCCAAGAGGAGGTAATTCTGATGGTTCTTCAGGAGGAATATACACTGGGCTTCCAAATCCACCAGAGATAATTCGTGGAGAATTTTGGAAAACCTCATCACTTAGACCCCATTTTTGCATCAAAGTTTCAGTTTCCAAGTTTTCAAGCATTTTGGCATTCCTTTTACTCCTCAGTGACTGAGTAACCTTGTTATGCTCTTTCTCAGCTTCTTGAATGACCAGTGACAAATCAAAATCATCAGAACATGCCACCCTCCCGGAGCCACTTCGAGACACTCCAATGACTTCCATCTGTTCTGCATTTGCATCCAAATCAAGAATACGATTTCCAAATGCACAGCATTCTTTTTCAAACTGCTTTAGAAGATGCTCTCTGGGAGAGTCAGGCTCATAATCAGAATTCATGTCTCTAGAACTCTCCTCAATGCCCAACATGTCAAGAAAATTGTTAGCCACTGATTCAGTAACATCATCCAGACTAAGAGATCTGACCATCTTACCTACCCTGCAACTAGGTTTAACGTTTGTGTAATTCTCCTGCTCAATAAACTTGCTCATATTTGGTGACAAATCCATATCTGCTGATTCCAAGGCTAAAAAGGTGCATGAATCCATTTGAGGTTCTTCAGTAGTTGTTTCTTTACCATGTACATTTTCATCTTCATACTTGTTGTCCCTTGTGCTTTCACAGAGACTATAACAATCAAGTTCGTGCTTCGAATTTATTTCTCCTTCATCACTAAAATATGTCAAATCTTCATCAAAAATCTCAGCGACATCTACACTTTCAATAACCGACTTGTTAAAACTTTCGAAAGAATCACAATCAAGTTTCAACTCATCTTTCACAGACAATTCTACACCCTCATCAGTAACAACAAAGTCAGAGTCGTCAAGCCCATTTTGAGGATTTTCACTAGCAAACTCAGAAAATGAGGCAGATTTAGAATTAAGGGGCGCTAGGTGTTCATGCAAGGCATCAACTTCTATAAGCTTACCGAATTTTTCCTCATCAAGTTTTTGGTACAAAAAAGTTATCGACCTAGCAAGCTCTGATTTTTGTTTGGGGAAAGCTTCAGTAAGAAATTTCATATCTAGTGACTGTGATGAAACATGGTAATGCCCGCTGGATGATTTTCTTGAAAAACTACCTAGCCTACCCAGAACAATATTATGGCTAGTTTGATCAGAATCTGCGGATACGCCAATTGGTGTCCGTCCACTGACGTTAGTAATATCAGAAACCTTCCCAAAATGCTTCGGATCAAATGGATTATCCCCCAACATCGAAAATCCAAAACTAACATTCAGCATAGCACCTTTGGCCTTGCCTTTGAGCTTGAAGCTTGTTGTCCACTTCCCTGAAGTTCTCTTCTCCTCCTCTAACTCCTCCAAAGTTAGAGGAAGCAGCCTTGCAAGGTCCACCCAATGCTTCCCAATATCCATTGTTGGAGCACCAATCACAGAAGCCTGAAGAAGAAAGAGTTTAGGCTCATACTTCACTGAACTGTGAGGCCCAGTTCTACTAGCATAAACAGGAGATTGATGCATCAAAGTTTCTTCAAACTCAACTATCCCCTGGAAAACACGGACAGGATGAGTTCTGAACACCTCATCCTTCCTTTTCCAACTTACACAGAGTATAAGATCATTGAAATTTGAAGGCAGACCCTCAATAGAATGTACATGGAGAAAGAAGAAACAATTGAATCGCTGACTACGAATATGTGTCAGAACCCTTAAGGGCTTCCAACTCCAAATTGATGATTTTTTTTCTTTTTGGAACACATCCTGCACAACAGCCTTCGTAGCAGAACCAGATTGATGCTTGGATTGCAAATGTACCACCTTGGATGGGTCTCTGTGCAGATAAAGGGCTTGGCTTATTTCCTGGATATCACGCAATAACTGTCCACTACACAATTCCTCCTCATTACTCATCTCAGTATCATCTTTGGACAACACCATCTGCCCACCCAAAGAAAAAGTTTCAAGCTAATATTTCAGTCAGAAGTAAAAGACGCTCTTACATATACGCAGAAAAAGGGGAAAGTAAGATAAAGACAGCAGATTCAAGTTCTTTTGGTGCTCAAAATCACGCCAATTGCAGAAATGGAACACTCAACTCAACAACATAAAAGAGGAACTAGGTTCAGCTGTTTTATTTCCCTCTTCTCCATAGCTTTTGGATATAATACTTTCATGTACTCTTATCCACTACACTTTTTAATTATCCACGCATATTAACACTAACTTACTGATACCGCCACACAAAGTCGATGATAGAAGAAATTTCCAATCAAGTAATAAGGTTCTTAACAGCAAGCTCAAAACAAACCATTTTTTCATAGCTAGTCACCTTTTATTCAATAAACCAGAACCCAAAAGTTTCTCCTTTTTCCCCCTTTTTCTTTTGTATTTAATATGGAATTCCAGCGAATCCCAGCCAAATTAATGCAACTATTTCCCATTCCTACCTTTATATCAAACCCCCAAAAAAAAAAAATTTACCAAAGATGGATAATAAATAAAATAAAAATCTGCTGTCACTGCATTGTTCAGCTGTTTATCATCTTCTATTTTGGGTTTCATAGGTCCAAATTACCAGTAATAATTCCAAAGAGTCGATTGGAGCTCCATCAGGTTTCCCAGAAGTTCCAAGAAACCAACGCAAGCAAAACAAAAATCAAAACCGAAACAAAAGAATGGCAAAAATCATCTTACTTGAGTGCAAAGTCGTCAAAGCAAGAATCTTTTTTCTACATTTCTTTAAAAAGAGACCAAAAGGGCGCTTAAAACACGTAACAATACAGTCAAATTCCCTTAAAAGCAAGAGTTACCCAACTTTAAAATCCCTTAAAAACTAAAAAAAAAAAAAATTAAGGACTGTGTTAGAAAAGACTCACCAGGACTATGAACAGTGATATGATCCAATCTTCAAGAGGGAAAAGAAAGCATAGAAGATACGGAGCTTGGCCCAAGATTCGTGAGAAGATGAGAGCTTAGGAAGATGATCCGCTTCCTTTCTCTATGGTAACCGGCAGCTGGAATATCTTGGGGAACCGCGTTACTTTTCACTACCAGAAAGCACAGTATATTTCTTTGTTGACTGCCATGTCAATACTAAACCCATACTCTTGTGTCATCTTGAAGTCCTCATCTCCATTATTTTTTTTTAGGGATAATTTCACAAACTTCCTTAAGTTTGTCAAAATTGCAGAAACCTCTCTTTAAATTTTAAAAATTATACTTACATCCTTATATTTGTATTTTTAATAACGAGATAAATCATTTTGATAATGTATCCCCAAAATACCAACTCAATATTTTAAAATACCTTTAATTACTTTTAAAACAAACAATAAATAAAAAAAGCAAAAAGACCTTAAAAACTAAAACTTTTTACCTCGTTAATTGAGTTTTCCAAATTATTTATACGTGCACTTTTTTATTGAATTGGCCACTTCTTTTTTATTAATATATTTTTTTGTAAGATTTTAATTGATAAAGTATATTTACTTATATTAGTTAAATAATTGAGTTTTGAAGAACAAAATCCGATGAAGATTGAAAATTTCGTGTAAGAATATGAGTCATTTTGACATTTTTAAGGTTAATTAATTAATTATAAATTAAAGATATTTTGGAGTGTTTGATTGATGTTTTTAGATTACATTAGCAAAAAAGATTTTCTTGTTATCAAAAATATAAACTTAGGTGACATATATGTAATTCTTAAAACCCGAGGGGGATGTAAGTGAAATTATAACAAACCTCAAAGTATGTAAAATTATCCTTTCTTATTTTAACTTTTCTCGGTGAGTGTGAATTATATGAAAAGGGCTGATGATAAGGTGACCTACAATCTAATAACATCACAAAAATATAATAAAATAGTAAATTTTAAGAAACTAGTAAGTTATCAATTATTGTTATATGTCATCTCAACATTTATGAAAAAGATGTAATCTTGTTAATTTATTTTCTTTTGCTTGATATAGAGAAGCTAGAGATAATATTACAGCTAAAAGCCCTTGTGTTTGATATAAATCGCTCTTGGGCATTACATTGGGATATTGCATGACAATTGAATTACCACTAAAAAACAATTTCTTTTTGGTTTAGAAATAGACGCATGGTAAAAAAAGATGAATTAATAAGTCGTTTAAGTTTAAATTACTCAATTAATATCACAATAAATATCATTAATACTATTATGAGTCTAAATTTTGACGATTTTTGCCAACATGTTTGGTTTAGTAATATAATTGGTACCATTCTCTCTAAACGAGTTAATGAGTTTGATAAAATAGTATTTTAAAGAAAATTATAGAGATTCCAATTAATTATGTTAATTCCAATTGAAGGACAACGATAGATATTTTTCAAATATCAACAAATGGTGCCATTATTATTGAAATCCGTTATCCTCCCGTTCGTCTAAACCAAACACCCTTTAAATTACTCAACGCTTTAAATCAATTTTGGCTTGTAGAGAGTCTCTACAAAATTAATCATCAATTAATTAAGTGAAATTTAAACAAAATTTAGTGTATGCTAAATTTTAAGATTGACTCAACTTTTCATAATAAACAAAGAATTTTAAATTTACGTGTAAAGAAATCAAGTTATTCAAGGAATTTGATCTCACAAAATTTTACCTTTTACACTCAAATAATAATGAAGTTCAACTAAATTAGTCTAAACACATATATTAGGCTGAATTAGTCTCCTTTATACTAGAGATGCTGCAGTGACGCAACATATTTTGTCAAAAATTAGTAAGTTTTTAATAAAATCTTATAATTTTCTTCAAAAATTTACTTTTTTTTTTTTTTTTGGGTAACTCTTCATTAACACAATTTTTCCCTATGGTCTATAGAGGGTGCCATTGTCCAAAGCCATTGTCCAAAGCCAAAACAAGAGGGCGTAATGAAAACCACGCCTTTGTCTTGACCATCCCCTACCATACCTCTTTGACGACTTCTTAACTGTGCAAACAGATAATGCCCCCCAAAAAAAAAAAAAAAAAATTCTGGAGATCAGCCTAAACGCACTCCCGTGCTTGACTGTCTTCCCACGTTCTTCTTCTTCTTACCGGAGGAGAGAACCCACCAAAAAAAAAAAATTTTGCTCCTCCTTTGAGTTATAATTACACCCTCCATTTTTTCTTGAAAGAGAAACAAAACAGCTGCAAAAATGGAAGCAATTATTCAGGCTCCCTATGATACTACCGTGCGGTTTATGTTGGCATCATTGGAACGCAATTTATTGCCGGATGTTGTTATTAGAAGACTCACTCGTCTGCTTTTAGCCAGCCGCCTTCGTTCCGGCTACAAGCCCACTTCTGAACAGCAACTCTCTGACCTTGTCGCCTTTGCCCATTGTACTTTATAGTTCTTTGCACTTTTATTTTTTTAAACTTTTTTTTTGGGGTTGTGGAGTGAAAATTGTAAATTTGTCGAAAAGGGATTGTGGGTTGTTGCTCGATTGTTAAAAAGATTGAATCTTGGGTATAAGTTTCACACTGTTAGTATAAAGTTTGTTGTTTGATGAAAAAGCTGATTTGTTCTTAGGTAGAATGTGCTTGTACGGGAATCTTGCTTCCTAAAAGAAAATGAGCTTAAAATCTCCTAATTATGATTGAAGCTGTTATTAGATATTTGTGGTTTGTGCCATGGTTGATATTTGTACAAGTATGACCTTGAGATTAAGTTAATTGACTTGACATATAGTGTAATTAGTTCTGTTATTGTATTAAATATAGCATGCATATCAGATGGCTACAGAGGTTATAAGTTGATGCAATACTGCTGCTATGTGGTAATGTATGTTAGTATGTAGTTGATGCTGATCAGATAGTCTGGATGCTCAATGCATTATCAAATTAATTGGAGTCCTTCAGTACGGAATCCATCACTGTCCACTACGTGGTTTTATAGGCTTTAATTAGTTAAGATTAGCACATTCAATGTTATATTGAATAGTTGTTTTCACTCAGGCACCACAAAATCTCATGCAAAGATTAAGTGAATTTTGGTACAGTATGTAACTGTTAATTGTTTGGTTTTAAACACTCCGTAACATTGATTAAGGTTCTACAAATTGAAATTCCAATACATTGCACAAGTGATTGTAATCATATTCTGTCAGCCATTCTAACTTGAAATTTGGTATTCAACTGAATTGTGGTTATGGTGTTGAGGTTTTTATTCTCATAAAGTATGCATATTGATTTTCTTTCCTTGCAGCTTTAAGAGAAATGCCAATAGCCATAAAGACTGAGGAGCCAAAATCTCAACATTATGAGCTTCCTACTTCTTTCTTCAAGCATGTTCTCGGAGAGCATCTCAAATACAGGTTTATATTTTCATTGTCTATTTATTGCATCTTTTTCTAACATATGTGAATTCTGGTTATCTTAGAAGATATTTAAGATACCGAAGTGTTAACCAGAAAACAAGAAGGTTGATTTCATGACATGATGTTATACTTTGAGCACTTTTAAGAGGCCTACAACGTGTGATTTCATTCTATGGGCAAGCCAGCAATCACTGATGTGTTTCCAAATTAGTTTACGCTGCTAGTTACTGAAACTTGAATTATTTCTTTCAGCTGTTGTCTTTTTTCGGATAACACAAAGACTTTAGAGGATGCAGAGAAAGCAATGTTGGAGCTCTACTGTGAGAGGTCACAAATAAAAGATGGTCATATGGTTCTTGATGTTGGTTGTGGCTGGGGATCTCTTTCTCTGTACATAGCACAAAAATATAGCAATTGCAAGATTACAGGGATTTGCAATTCAGTAACCCAAAAAGCACACATTGAGGAGCAGTACCGGTATTTTTTATATTGTTTGAAAATTTAGAGCAAAAATTCAAATATAAATCCAATGTGTACGATGTAGTAATTTCAAGCTGAGAAGTGTGGATTGAGTTTCAGCCATTTATTCCACTTGTTTTCGTTAATACTTGCCTGATGGCATCTTTGATTTTTTTTTTTTTTTTATCCTCAAAAAAAGTTTCTTGGGATATTTATTATCTAGCACCAAATTAGCCAGAAAAATTTTGTAAGAACCATTTTGGTGGTACCATTAATCTATTCATAATGTAATAATTATGACACACATTACAACCACCATACTTTTGTTTTCACATGGCTGACTATGATATCCTTTTGATGTTTCTGCAGCGGTAGACTTCATTGTACCTACAAAGTTTGTTTTGTCTTCATCTCTTTTGGTTGTGGAAAGAGCTTCTTGACTAACACAAACTTTTAATTTAATAGGGAACGTCACCTAGAGAATGTTGAGATTATTGTTGCAGATATTAGCACATTTGAAATGCAGGCATCCTATGACAGGATATTTTCCATTGAAATGTTTGAGGTACTAGATTTTTCTGTCCGTGGTGCAAAGTTGAGCTTCACTATGCAATGGAATGACTGGTGGATTTTTATTTTTTATTTTTTGGGGTACGGAATAGCATATGAAAAACTATAGGGATCTTCTTAAGAAGATATCAGCTTGGATGAAACCAGATGGCCTTCTTTTTGTTCATCACTTTTGCCATAAAGCGTTTGCTTACCACTTTGAGGTAATTTTTGAATTTTTGTTCAATTTGTTGTAATTTCTCTCGATTTTCATTACAAATTTGTTTCTCTAGTTTCTTTCCTTTTTTTTTTTTTTTTCCTTTTCTGTTGTGATTTGCAAATCTGTTTTCTTATACTTCTTAATGTCACCGAGTAGGATGTCAGTGAAGATGATTGGATTACTAGGTACTTCTTCACAGGAGGTACAATGCCTTCAGCAAACCTGCTCCTTTATTTTCAGGTGAGCCTGGCTCGTGATTTTTACCTTCAGCAAATGTAATGGTTTGTCAGTGTTTAAGGATAAAATTGTACCTGATAGATTCTTGTGGATCAGCTTAACTGCTAGAAATAATAAGACCTGAAGCAGTGACAACTTATTTGCTCATTCAAGTTTCATTAAATATATAACCATGGATGATTTTCTCAAAAAGTTGGTTCCAAGAACTTGATTAGCCTGGTTATACAAATAGTTAGAAGTAAGATCTATGCATCATTGCCACTCTCCAAGGATGCTCTTAGATTTGGTTAAAATGAGTGAATTTACTGGACAAACTTCATTACTTAAATGCTGGTACATTGTGTTTTTTCCATGCAGGACGATGTTTCTGTTGTCGATCAATGGTTAGTGAATGGCAAACACTATGCACAGACAAGGTATGCAATTAATACTCCTGTTCTTAACTTCAGTTGGAGAATAATGATCACGAATGGTGGTCCATAGAAGATTTATTCTATTCCAGAAAAAATTTTGTAAAGGTTCATCATTAAGCTTTCTTTGCCCCTTTCTAGTCTTATGCTCTGGAGGTATGTGATTGGAAAATTTTTTAGACTTCAGAAAACTGACAGATCCAAGGGCATATCCTTTTGCAGTGAGGAGTGGCTCAAAAGAATGGACCAGAAGTTGAGTTCTATAAAGCCGATAATGCAGTCAACATATGGCAAGGATTCAGCGGTCAAATGGACTGTCTATTGGAGGACATTCTTCATTGCAGTAGCGGAACTTTTTGGGTACAACAATGGAGAAGAATGGATGGTTGTACATTTCCTATTCAAGAAGAAATGATGGCTAATGAAAGTCCATGCAATAAGAAAGACAAATCTTGCTGATTAATAAGCAGACTACGACAATATGAAATAAAAGACTGGATTATCGACAAAACATTGTGTGAATGAGCAATAGCATCTTTTCTTTTGACATTGAAAAAAGTAGAAAAAGAAGTTCTTTTCATGTCTACTTTTGCTTGAATATAATTATCTAAATCAAGAGACCCATTTTATTTGGCAAATGTATAGTTTTCTAATTGACTAATCCAAGCTTTAACCCATCTGCATAGCCATTTACACACAAACTTTCGTAATGGTTACCGATTAGAGGTACCACAACTCCATGCAACAAATTATCCAATTCTTGTCAACCACGTAATAATACTATTGTGGAACGCGTCAAAACAATAAGAAGAAGGATTAAAGGTGAGGATAAAATAATAAAAACGTAAAACAGCAGAAATAAAAGCAAGCGTTGATCTGACCATTTCCGACCTTGAACTAATAATGGGAAGGGAAGGGATAGTTACGACTCTCATCTGCTCTGCTCCTTGCACAATCAAAAATAGATACTTCAAGCAAATTTTCCACAGAATGCAATTAATTAAGTTATCGTCAACAAAAGATGGGATAAGCCATGTAGAAGTATCAATCTCACTACAACAAAAAGAAAACCAATTAACAAAATTACAACATGAAGATTCAAGATCAATTTGGTCCATAAATTTCTGCCCCGAAATCATCAACAGAAACTGCTCTGACTCTCCAAGCTTACATCTTGGATTTTTCACAAATGGTTTTTCAGAAACTTCCAGAAAGTAGAAGCGAGCTTTGGTTTCTTATGCACAAGTCCATTGATTAAGTATGACATTTTCCACAACTTCTTGATACTACAGACAACTGGAGAACCACTGACCGGTAGAGAGGTTGGGGCAAAAATTCGCAGAAGTATTGCATATTCGCTATTCATAGCTCAGTTCTTCATAAATCCTGCAGAAGAATGTAGTTAGTTACAACAAGTCTCTGTTGAAACAAGAGCATTGTTTAAATGAACAAAATACCACACACCATAAGAATTCACAACCCTAAATGAGAAATGAAAAGGTTGAACAGATGTGCTCAGAGATCTCCTTGGCTTGTCCATGGAAAGTTGAAGGGAGAAGAATAAAAATATAGATGAAATCACAATGGGAAAACTTTCACCCTATCGTTAGAACTGTGTAAAATGAACTTAAGTCCTGCCAAATGTGCCCTCAAGTCCGAAATGAACTTTCTAGGTAAATAGCAAAGATTGTAGTGCTCATTCAACTGTATTATGAGAAAGCATCCAGTTTGACATAATGATTCTTGAGGTAAGATCGTGCAATGTGAAATGAATTTGACATCACGGCAGTGCGGTCTAACAAACTTAATAAACAACATATATTGTATCCACAACTAGGAAATTATGCAAGGGAAACCCAAACTATATAGGGAAACGTTTTATACACTCCACTTTTTGATTCATATACCAAAATGTGGAATGAAAAAATTGTTACCCAATACATATATCCCAACTTTTAGCAATATAGTAATTTAGTCTACTTCATTGGAGAACTAGTGAAGATGTTATCTATGGGGCACATCAAATGATGATTTAGGCATTAAAATTGCATATACTACAGCTAATCAATACAGAAAATGGTTTCAAGGTTATTCATAACTGAGTTATAAATAATAAAGATTGCGTATTGATAGAAGAAACTACAAAAAACTACGAAAATAAAAGAATAACTGCTGAAATGCTTGCTTTTCTTTTTTTCCATGGGACGACAAACTGTAGATCAGATGATAAAACGACAAAAAGTCAAGACAACTTAACATCAGGATTATTGAGTTTTCTTTGTACTTCAGAAGAATATAGTTTAGCTGACATATTCAAAAGTAAAGGTTGAAGGTAACGAGGCCATATCTATGTCTAAAGTTTAATGGAACAGAATATTCAAGAGAGGGTAGGCTGAAAGATCCGAGCTCTATCCTTGTTAGAGTCCCAAGTCTTAAAGTACTATGTCCAGATTGACAAAATTTGGAGTCCTACTTTCCCTCAATTCATCTAACAAGCGGCAAAGATTCCGGTTCTCAGTAATTTCAGAAGGCTCAAATATTTAAAGCCTCCCCAAATAAAGTGTAGCCAGTACCCTCAATTGCAAATCAGAGATTTTCATGTACTACAGTCCTACTGTCATCAGGGTATGCTATTCATCAAGACATATTATATGTTTTTGTCATTAGGATGATCTTTCTCGGGGAAATGTTGAATCCAACAACTTTCACATCTTTGTCTATCATACAAAGCAAATAAATGTACAACAAAAATTGAGTACACCCAAACAAAACAAAGCATACGACATGCAATTTCCATCAAGTTATATCTACAATCACCTGTGCTGTTCAGTTAGAAACATCACTGGGGGCTATTAGAATCAGCTTGATTTGTCAAATCCACGATATCCGCTTCCAAGAATCGACTCAAATGCTTATCATCTAAATGTTGCTGGAAAGTAACATAGAACAAGTCTTACAACTAAAGAAAATCTCCAAAAGTTGTGCCCGTAATCGAATATATTCCACCAAGCAAAAAAAAAAAAGAAAGAAACTTACTGATAAACACTTCCTGTATTTCTGCCACTCAGTAACACACTCTTCTTTATCCCACTGACCCTTCAAAAACTTCTCAGAATACCATCTGCACTTCCATTAACGGATTAAAAAAGCACAAATAAGTCTAGGGTTTAGGGTTTTAGGGTGTGATATACCCTCTTGTCATACATCATATACAATTTTGCAAAGAACCCTTTTTCTTACAGAACAATGTAAACAAAAAACAAGAATCAAAACGGCATTGTTTAAGGGTAAAAGTCAAAAAGTTTGAATCTTTATACCTATTGAAGCAATTGTGATAAGCAGCTCTGAGATGGGCACAAGGTGAAGTTGCTAAAGATTTGTCCTTTTTCTCTCTTAATATTCCCATATGGATACAAGAATTTGAAAAACGTTTCTTTGGGGCTTTTCTACAAACACATCCCAGACAATATACTCTTCCTTCTGAACATCCCCCCGCCTTCCTTCGGAAATTCTTTCTCAGTTCCTGTCGTTTTGCGACGAGGTAGCTTGGCTCAGTTGTAAAATTAAGTGCCACAAATTTTTTGTGCTTCACAAAGTGACCATTTTTTTTTTAATCTCTAATTTCAGATGCTACACTTTCTTTGCTTTTTCTGGTAATTGCTTTCACAAGTGACTTGCTCAAAAAGAAATATATGGATTTTCAGTTTACACTTATATTTAGAACAGACTTGAAAATTATTTATGTGGAATAACATTAATTAGGAAAATAATTTTGCAGACTGTGGTCCACATTATGGTCTACATGCAAATATATTTATGAAAGATAAAGCTGCATACGAATTGATAAAATAATCATGGAATTATATCATATATATTTGTACAACGAATAGTGTAATTCTAGAAAAAAAATTTTGCTAAACTCTGCTCAAGGATATTAGTACTACACTAAATTATGCATTATATTTAGAAAAAAAAATTGCACAAATATCCCTTTATCTTTGCAAAAATAAAATGATAAACACATACGCTTCTAGTGAAAATTTTCTGCGAATAAATGTCAAAATCATGCCTTTCAAGAAAATCTAGGAATTTGAATATAAGCTCCATTTTCAGCCATTTTTTGAATGAAAAAGATTAAGCCCGCTCCAATTCTCAATGATTTGAGTGGCAGAAAGGGTAAATACAAAACTTTCCTTCCATAAATAAAGACGTGGAAATCATATGATACTTTTGAAAAATTAAAGAAATGTTTATTGGAAGAAATGATTGGCAACACTTCCAACATGTTAGAAGGTCAAAATGCACATATTGAAACCTATATTTTCAAACTCGGACCGAACATTAACTCGACCGAGGTCAGGGGTCAATGAGTTTGATCGGGTGTCGATTCAAGATTGAACCAGATGGCGTCATAAATACATCATTTGCGTGTGTATATATGTGTCTGTATGTAAATATAGGTATATTTATTATATATACTTATTAATTTTTTCTTTTTGATCAATTTTAGTTGTTAGTTAATAGTTGAAAAAGATCAATGAGTGCAAAAAAATCATAACCAGCCAAAAACATTAAAAAAATTTGATTTTTTCTAACTCAAAACCAGTTTTTTTCTGGTCAAACTCAGTTTTTGATTAGGTTTGACCGATCTTTTTTAAATCCAATTTTTTCAAATTACTTGAACCGGATGCCTGATCGGTTCCCAGTCCGCCAGCCTATTCAATTTGAGTTTAAAAACATAGATTTAAACGCAATATACTAAAAAACTATAATTTGTAATTGTGATGATAATCTTATTTTATGGGTTGTTGCATAAGAATTTTGCCCCTATGTTCTAACTTTTTTTTGGATAATATGTTCTAACTTTGATGAGAATGTCTTGACAGCCATGCATGTACTCTTTCTACAATAAAGTTTGGTATGACAAATTAAGATCTAAGACTACTTAACAGTTTAGAAGTAAATACTACTCAATGCTCTCCAAAGGCATTGCGTAGAGCCCAAGTAAGCATACATTCGTATACTCTTTAAGTACGCAGAATTTATTCAAAGGGACAAAAGATTAGATACTCAGAGCATAATTTAAAGATGATTTATCCTTTCATTAAAGTATTTACCAAAGAATCGATTTGCATGTCTTTTACTGGAATGCAGTTCTTTTATTTCTACTTCCTTTTTCTTTCGATATCAACGAGGACAGTAGCTTTCAAACTACGCAGAATGTGATAGGATCCAAGGGCTCAACAAGGTGATTCTTGGAATTCAATTCAAGGTGTTCTTAGCATTACGCTATCCGTTCACGCATCATCATGCACCCAAGAATTGCAACAAATCTCAAGTGAAAGAAATTGTTTAATTGCTAATATTGCTATTTATATATGTCTGTATGTATGTGTGTGTGTATATGTATATATGTTTATGTCTATGTATATATATGTATATATGTATATGTATATATATATGTGTATGTATATGTATATATAGACACACCCTTTAAAATATTGATTTGAGGATCTTTCGATCGATCTTTCTTTTGCGTTTAGCATTAGCAGAAGGACACACATTAATGTGTTACGCAAACCATTAATTGATATTTTTCGCTGTTCTGACTAATTCTTGCCTAGCCAAGGGAGAAAACAAAACCCCTTTTTGCCTAATTATTTTCATTTTATCAAGAGAAAAGGTAAAACCTTTTACTGCAAAAGTTTATTTTTAAAGAGTATTTAAAATAGCATAAATACTATTAGAAGAACATAAGGCGAGCATTGGCTTATTAGTCCATATTCTGCTAATGATTCTTGCACTTTAATATTGTGTTAATGACTATATAATTGTATTCCTTAAAAATTTAAGATTCTTTTTGTCTAGATTCTGATTCTGGCGTAGGCATCAAGAACAGTCTTAAGATCTAAATGAAACAACCCCACAAATCAATGTTGTTTAAGGAGAGCACATAGACTAATATATGATCCACAATAATTTTGTGGATGCCAACCAAATACAATAAGAAGAGAGGAAAGAGAAATGTATTTGTCAGGTCCCAAACTCCATAAAAAAAAAGCATATATTTTGTAATTGACAAGTGGTGAATTATCTATAAATTTTCGCTGGATAAAGTCAAACAAACTGAGGTTTGATTTGGCTCGATCGACCATAAAATTTGTTCTTGCTCTTAAACAGGTTGTTAAATTAAGGAGATTTAGTAAATCAATGATACACCGAAATTCTAGCATTAGTTGTTATGCACTTCAATTTATTCTCCTTGTTTGTGAGGCGTAATTCTTTGTGCCTAATCAAGTCTTTTAATTTATTTAAATAGATTTAAACTTGCAATTGGCTGACGTTTTGTTGGTTCCTAACTACATAGTATCTTTTTATTTCAATACCATGACAAACTCTATTTTTGATTATTATACAAATATGGTTTTTTAAATAAAACATGACATTGTTTTTTTTTTTTAAGAAAATTGAAGTTTCAATATTAAATATTTGAGTCATCAACAGTTTTAATCATTAAAGTTTGGACAAAAGAAAATGTAGTATCAAAAGTTTCAAATTTCAACACATTTAATCCTATTGATGCAGTTTTAGTCCCTAAAGTTTAGATGAAAATAAATCTAGTGTCAAATATTTAAATTTTTTAGCACATTTAATCTAATTGACGGATTTTGTCAAAATCTTATCAAAATCTGACCACGTGATACTACCAATAACCAAATTAAAAAAATAAAAAAAAAAAAGAAAAAGCTTAATTGCTATAATTTGTAATTAATGCGCTAAGTTGAGTAATCATCCTTTACTCCAAAACAAATTAAAAAAAATAGAAACAAGCTAATAAACTTAGAAAAAGTTCAAATCATCAGACAAAACAATTAGCTAATCTACCCCTTCTCTCTCTCTCTCTCTCTCTCTCTCTCTCTCTCTCTCTCTCTCTCTCTCTCTCTCTCTCTCTCTCTCTTAAAAGAAAACTTTAAGACAGTACTTTGAAGACAAAATTTTGTCTATGGAAAATTCATTCAAAAATTATTTGACTATTTATAATTGTTAATCAAGACAAAATATATGAGACAGGTAGCAAATCAGAGAGTGCGTGTGTGTATACATACATATATAGTACATACATATATATATATATATATATATATAGATCATGTGATATGATTGCGATATAAGGATTTGGCAAGATCAGTTAATAAGATTGAATGTGTTAAAAAATTGAAATATTTGATATTAGATTTGCTTTCATCCAAATTTTAGGGAATAAAACTGCCTCAATAGGGATAAATGTGCTAAAAAATTGAAACATTTGATGCTAGATTTGCTTTCATCCAAACTTTATGGACTAAAACTACCAATGCACCAAACATTAGGTACCAAAATTATAATTTTTTCTTTTTTTTTTTGCGCTATTTTTTCCTGAAGATACAGCCCATTTTTGCATTTTGTTAATTTTTACTTTATATGTTTGATTTTGATTTGAGAAACATTGCACCATGTTACACATAGAGGATATTGTATCAATTAGTGAGATTATTTCAATTAGCATTAATTAGAATATGGTACCTATCTCAATTAGTGATATTAGGAGTCTAATTAGGATCATTAAGATTAATTACCTTGTATAATAATTATCTAGATTAATTGTTGTATATTGTCTAGATTCATTTTGTAAAGCTTATAATATAGGTCTTTGTAATCATTTCTACACAATACAATATACATCTTTTTCTCAATACTCTCTAATTACATGGTATCAGAGCTATGTTTTAGATTTTATTTTCACTCTCGTACGCAACTCTATTTAAAACTTTTGCATGTTGGGAAAAAAAGGTAAAGATTGTGTAATTTATGGAGTATGTATTGTTTATATAACCTTGTTTTTCCTTGTTTCTTTCTTGACATGGATTTTCTTCTAATATATTTGTCACAAGTACGCGTGACTCTTGTGCAAATATTGACTCAAATAAGATGTTTTCAAAACTTAGATCATAATGTGGCTCATTTTTAGATTTTAGGTGTAATGTTTTTCAAATCAAAATTTGAGATGCAAAGTAGAAATCAGTATTAAGAGTTAAAACACAATAATCAGTATTAAGAGTGAAAATACAATCTATCTTTTTCTTTCAATTTACCTAAAACCAAGAATTACATGAAAATGGATTATTTATTTGGTTTAACCCATCTCCTCCATGCATGCAAGCCAAATACACACACACACACACGTGTAGGGAAAAAAATGCAATACAAACACTATCATTTTTTTCCATCCTTTTCTAACATTGCGTCTGGTAGGCAAGAAACGGGCATAAAAGAAAGGAAAGATGGGTTGGTTTTTAATTTCTATTGTTTTGGAGAAAATCGAGTAAAGGAAAAGAAAGGAATTGGAAGTAAGTTGTTTCACTTCCAAAGTTAAAGAGTTTTCCTCCCAAACTTGGGCTGAAATGGTAAGAAAAGTTTTTTTTCTCTTCTCACCATTTCTTTTATCTTCTCACCCAATTTTGTTATCTATTTTTTTTTTCACCTTAAACTCCCAGACTAGCCATAAAAGTGAGTCTAGCTAGACCAAAAGGGGTTGGAAAGGAATAATATCATTTCCAAACAAGATGGGCATGGATGACGGTATACTTTGGGGAAATATTTAGATGGACTCGGTCCACAGAATAATTCCGTGGACCCCTTGGTCCAGAAGTAGCTACATCATCTATACGGTGGGCCATGAGTGATGTGGCTACTTCTGGACCAAGGGGTCCAAGGAACTATTTCATGGACCGGGTCCATCTAAGTATTTCCCCATAATTTGTAATCTGTAAATGAATGAGGAGAGATTTTCAGGTGGATCATAAAGAGAGATTCTTAGGTAGACTGCCCCATCTATGAATTTAGCAATCTAAAAGAGTGCCACATAAGTATAATGATATATGCTAATATAAGAAAATAATGTAAAAATACTTATGTAATTTTATTTTTAACCACAATGTTCACAAGTAAAATTATAAATCAAGTCTATTAAATTATTTTCCATAAATGTGGGCTTGAACTCCCAATCTACAATTCTAGAAAACACTTTAGTAACTAACACAACTAAAGACAAGTTAAATTAATAAATGCACTATCCATCTCTACTCTCTTGACAAAAACTCACACTGGAACAATGACATCCGGTATAATGCCTTCACATCATCATAATGGAGTGACATGTTAGGGCAGTGTGTCTGCTTTCTACAGGGTCGATTTGATTTGTCAGTTAACTTCTATTAAGAAAAATCGGAAAAAAGCAAAGATCACATTAATGTTGTGTTAGTCAAGCATAAATTGTATGAGACACTGGACTTAAGGAATACCAATGCCCACGATCCCATATGATACCACAGTGTGATAAATCATTAGTTTACAATGATTCGTCAATTAAATAGTTTTTAAGTGCACGTATTATCAAAATGATTATTAATTTACAATGATTCGTAAATTAAATAGTTCTTAGGTACACGTTTTATCCAAGTGATCATTAGCTTAGAACGATTAGTAGAATAAACAGTTTTCAAATGTACAAAAAGCGTCAATTTTTATGCGTACCAAAAGTATTATAAAGTCCATGTCGTAAAAACTTTCGAGGCTTGTTCTTAGAAATTTTATTAAAAAAATATTATTGTAATAATTTTAAAGTTATATTTAAAATAAAAAATTACTTAAAAAATATGTCCGAAATTTTAAATAATATATTTTAAAAAACAGAAATAAACAAACAAAATCACAAGTTTTTCGTGCCTCGTTAAATGAGTTCACCCAATAATGTGCATATCCACCCACCTTTATAAATAGAACTGTTAACGGGTCGGGTCCGGACTAAAATTAGATATTCCATACTCGAACCACTTGGAAGGAGATGTTTCGGACCCAGACCCGTATACTCGATGTGTCTCACAAATTGGGTCCAGATCCGAAATCGATTGAGTCGAGTTCGGGTAGACCCCGTTTCGATAAAAAAAAAAAATCACCTTATCACCTCAAAAATCCATTATCAAGTTGGTTCTCTTTTTTTTTTTAAACTCAAGTTTCTTTTCTTTTCAAAACCCACTTGTTTTTTAATCATTAAATCCCAAATTTAAAAATCATTTTCTTATTTATTTTAAAGCCCATTTTATAATACATACATACATACATAGCTTATTAACCCAAAGGTCCATTATCAAATTTGTCTCTTTTTTCTTTTAAGCTCAAGTTTCTTTCTTTTTAAAGCCGACTTATTTTTTTAAACATTAGAGTCTAAATTTAAAAACCATTCCTTATTTATTTTAAAGCCCACTTTATAATATATATATTATTTTATTTTATTAACGGATTCAGGTCCAGGTCTAGGTCCAAGTCGGGTCAAAATTAATTATTCCGTACCTGACTTGTTTTTTATTAGAAGAAACGGGTCTGAGTTCAAGTTCGGATAAACGGAATTCTACCTCTGCCCGGACCTAGAAATATTTAATGGGTTCGAGTCGGGATCGGATCTGGACCCTACCCATTGACAGCCCTGTCTATAAATATCCAGACGTTGCTTGCAATACGTCACTACCGCAACCTGCTCAACACTGACACTGAAGCTACGCAACCATGGCGGAGAACAAGTACCAGCAATTCAGAGGCCAACCGCGGTTACCGAAATTCGCGGTACCAAAACGCTACGATCTGAAGCTAAAACCTGACCTTACAGCCTGTAAGTTCTCCGGCGTCGTCGAAATCGCCGTCGACGTCGTCTCCGATACGAAGTTCATTGTTCTCAATGCCGCCGAGCTCTCTGTTGACTCCAAGTTCGTCCATTTCAAATCCCCTACCAAGGTACCATCACAACTGTTTGTTTAAATTCCTCAGAGGGTTATTTTTTTTAATTGTTTTATGGAATGAAAAAATGACTTTTTTTTTTTGGCTTGAATTGTGAATGAAGGTGTTTGACGCGGTTGAGGTGGAGATGTGCGGAGACGATGAGATAATGGTGGTGGACTTTGGGAACAGTTTGCCGATCGGAGTTGGGATTTTGAATATTGCATTTGAAGGAACCCTAAATGACAGGATGAAAGGGTTTTACAGAAGGTACATTTAATCTCTTTTCTCTCTCTTGCCTATGCAAATATTTTTAGAGATTTAGATAAATAGGCATCAGTAGTTTATGCAGCTACATATGCGAATTTTAGAGTTTTTGGGTTCATGATTGCATCTACTTAGGGGTTATTAGTTCATATGTCTATGTACTTCTTTTTTTTTTTTTTGGGCTTATTGTATTTTGTTGGATTTGGTTGATGGTTGATAATATTATTCTACTTTGTGTATTACTACGATTATATAATATTTCAATCATTTGCCGTGCTGATATCCCACCTGTATAAAAGCATACATGGAGATATGGTTTTTACCACAAATTTTAGATTGTGTTTTTTAGTTAAAAGTTTTAAGCATTTCTTCCTCGTGTAAATCTTCTGAAGAAAGTAAAATTCAGCCAATCCATTTCTAGTTTTGGTTGTCTATAAGATCACATCACTACCAAATCAAGGAAGGCATTACAGAATCTGGACATGATTTGTGTCTAGTGTTCTTTTAGTTATGACATAAAGTGTGGATTTGCATTCCTTTTTGCTTACCGGCCACGGTATAATTAATTATGGCAGAAAGCCTGTATTTGCAATTTTTTTTGGCTTACAGAGCATAATATTCCAATATAATGCCTTAAAGTTCTAAGATTCAATTGTCAGGTAGTGGCTTAAGAATTGTTATGGTACTGCAATGCCCCATTGTTTCAGCTAGAAAGAGGAAAGAAGCTTGTGGGAACCAAAATCACAA
Organism: Mitragyna speciosa; assembly: GCA_024721245.1. Lineage (NCBI taxonomy): Eukaryota > Viridiplantae > Streptophyta > Magnoliopsida > Gentianales > Rubiaceae > Mitragyna > Mitragyna speciosa. Next base: position 27,839,938 of record CM045559.1, on the reverse strand, counting down.
ATAAGTTCTGTGAATTCTAAAACAATAGCTTCACAACTATGACAGTTGAGTTGAGTGGTTTACTATATTAAATCCAACAACTGGTACATAAAATGGTGATTGAGACTGCCATTGCTTCTCCTGTAGCATTTGAAAGTTATTTTTATGGATGTGTTTGCCTGTGCCTAAGGACTCTAAATCCTTCTTTAGGTGTCTGTATGCAACCTGTAAGTTGGTCTCCAAATATCAGTAAATTAGGTATCATTATATGTTAATAATGAGGTGTAAACAATTGGTGGGCTTGATCTATTTAGAAAGCCTTTTTTTCTGTGAAAATAATCTCAAGACTATAATGAAAGTGGAAGGGACATATACTTGTTCAAGAATTCATGTATTAGGAAAGTGCTGTATTTTTTTGCTGTCTTGGGTAATGAGTAAGAGCCTTTTTTTTAGCTTTCTTGATTAATTAATGGATTTCTCTTCACTAATAAGATACACACTGAAACTTTGAACTCTGTTGCAGAGAAGCTGGCACCTGAAAATGTGCAAATATTTAGTAAGACTTGTTTAAGGTTTTTTTTTTTTCTGCTTACATAAAGTTGAACTTCCTTTCTTTCAGTGTCTATGAACATAATGGGGAGAAGAAGAACATGGCTGTGACACAGTTTGAACCAGCAGATGCAAGGCGATGCTTTCCATGCTGGGATGAACCTGCTTGTAAGGTGTTGTCCATCTCTCCCTCTCTCTCTCTCACACACACACATAGACGCAGATCAACTCTCTGTATCGTGGTTGGATTAAAAACAGTTATTGGATTTGATGTTACAGAACTTATCCATGCTTCCCTTTTCTCTCACATGTGCATGTTAGTGTATCTGTGTATGCTTGCCTATCTGCATTCATTTTATGCCAGTTGTAGCTACCAAGTGTGGTGGTAAGGGTGCAAGATTCGTAGTTATGTGTAGGGGTGGCAATTGGGTCGGGTAATGGGTTGGAAGGTTGGGTTGAGACCCAAGTATAATAGGAAAACCTGCTGGCCCGAACCTGACCCGTCAACCCGAAACAGGTCACTTGACCCGAACACAACCTAGACGGGTTGGTGGGTCGACCCGTTTGACCCAAAAAAGTCAACCCGCCAACTTGAAACTTCACACACATTTGTTGTCCACTTAACCTCTTTTTTAATTATCTTTTATTTTTCGGGTCAAACAAGTCAATCTGATTTTTGACTTGAACCCAACCTATTTGTTTGGTGGGTCAATCTAGTTTGACTTGATTCTGACCGAAACCTGCCAAGACTTAACCCAAGCCCATTATTTTCGTATTAGGTTCATGTCATGTTTTTGGGTTGTGTTGGAAATTGCCTTACCTAGTTATGTGTCACTTTATGGGGAGAAGGGGAAGAAAAGATGTGGATGAAGCTGGTTTTGAAAAGTCAATTTTACTGTCTTAAATGCTTATGTTCTACTGAATCCTCAACCAGTCTACCAGTTGTCTCCGGCACTGTCTTTGACTTCCTATCTCGCATGTTGGCTAAGCACTTTTATTCATGTCATCTCATGAAATCTATCACGGACACAGTAATTTCTGTGATTAGAAGAATAGATTGTGTAAGATTATATCATAGTCCACATCTTTGGTCTTTCTCGTTCCATTTGAAAGTGCGTATTTTGTCGAAGAAAATATCAGGGTTTATTAAAATTGACTCTGCACTGTTATGGTCACAAATAGTTGCCTATCAAACCCTGAAATAATCCCATTTTCTTTTTTTATTTTGCTATATGATCAGGCTGCATTCAAGATAACATTGGAAGTACCATCGGAACTTGTTGCTCTCTCAAATATGCCAGTTCTTGAGGAGAAAGTGAATGGAAATCTTAAGACAGTTTCTTATCAGGAATCACCCATCATGTCTACATACTTGGTGGCAGTAGTTGTTGGCTTGTTTGACTATGTTGAAGATCAAACGCCTGATGGTATAGACAACTTTATCCTGCTTTCTTGCTTTAAGTATTATGTATTTGTTTGATGAAAAGTAGATGCTACTTCATGCAGGAATTGATGTACGAGTATACTGCAAGGTTGGCAAGGCAGAACAAGGAAAATTTGCGTTAGATGTTGCTGTCAAAACACTCAGCATATATAAAGAGTATGTTAACCTTTTTCTTTCTTTGTTTTTCTTTGTTCTTCTTTGTTCCAGTAACTGAATTTACTTTCAGTGAATGAATTGTATTCTTGTTTACTCTCTGAATATCAAGATTGGGCATACAACCAACTGATTTATCAGTTGGGGGTTCCAATTAGTTTGGCATGTCGTAAAACATCTCTTTAGGCGCTCGGACAACATTTTTTTTGTAATGTGGTTCATATTTTCTGACAAACGTCCAGGTACTTTGCTGTGCCATATTCACTACCCAAGTTAGACATGATTGCAATTCCTGATTTTGCTGCTGGGGCCATGGAGAATTATGGTTTGGTTACATATCGAGAAACAGCTTTGCTATATGATGATAAGCACTCTGCAGCTGCAAACAAGCAGAGGGTATCCTGATGTGCTGAAAATTGTGTTTTCAGTTCCGGAATTTTCCTTTTTTTTTTAAAAGGTGAAATTTCAATTCCATTACTGCAATGAATGAATTTTTGGTTTGCTTAGGTTGCAACTGTTGTGGCCCATGAACTTGCACATCAGTGGTTTGGCAATCTTGTAACAATGGAATGGTGGACGCATCTTTGGCTCAATGAGGGATTTGCAACATGGGTACATCTTTTGGATAAATATAGGCTTCTGAAAATGAAATCTTATAGGATGGTTATTTACACATCTCTTATCTTTATTGTCTTTTGGTGGTTCAGGTTAGCTATTTAGCAACTGATGGCTTGTTCCCTGAATGGCAAATTTGGACTCAATTTCTTGAAGAAAGTACAGAGGGACTTCGTTTGGATGGGCTTTTGGAATCACATCCCATTGAAGTGAATAAACCTGGCTTCTGTTTCATGTGTTGCATAACCTTTAAAACATTAGATGTCTCTTATGTCATGAAATCTTCCTTCTTTCAGGTAGATGTAAATCATGCAGGTGAGATTGATGAGATCTTCGATGCAATCAGTTACAGAAAGGGTGCATCTGTAATTCGGATGTTACAGAGCTATCTTGGAGCCGAATGTTTCCAGGTTGATCTTTTTTTTTTTTGTTTCTTTTGTCTTTTTTCTTTTTTTCCCCTCCACCCCCCTCCCCCACCCCCAAAAAAACCAATTCATCACTCTTTCAGCTTCTAGTTTTTTGGTAATCCAAAGTTTTCTTCATCCTAATAATGAGTACAGAAATTTTCAAATTTTCTTTTACAAATGACCCAAGTGCTATAGTTCTTCTGCTTCAGATTTGGGTCCATTTTCTGCTCCTTTTGTTTTAGGTGTCTCAATATATTATTCTTGTTACCTTGTTTGATGTTGATATCTGTTATCAGGTGGAAATACCAGAAAAATATGTCTCTTGTTTGTTTGAACCTCATTGACCTTTGAAATTTGACTAGCTTTGTTAAGGTATATCTTGCCAAACTAGGTTACTTGATGACCCAAACTTGTACTCATCAAAAATAGTCTATTATTTTCCAAAGCAACGTCTCCTCTGTTTAGTAGAGTGTGTATTGATAGGAAATAGTTTAACAGACTACCTAAGTAAGCGTGCAATACTAAGAAAGCGTTGATCTGCTGTTTACAACATTTTTACTATTCTGGTTTAGTGAAACATGATATTTATTAGTTGCTTATGGTTGGGTATTTACTGCATACCTGGGCTTACCATTGGATTGAAAATTTTCTTTTTAAATCTGCTGTATTGGAAGGTGTTATGTTTCAATGCAGTAGAAACATTTAGATTTTTCTTTCAGGACGACATTACTTGATGGAAGCTATTTAATGTTAGTTTAGCTGAACTCTTGATAATTAGGATGAGCTATTAACTGTTATAGTTAATAGATATGGTCTTAAGTTTTAGGTACCCCATTAAATGCCAACCAAACTCTTGATATCTAGACTGCTATTTTGGAGATATCATTCTTTCACCTATAAGGAAATTTTTAATTCTGAGAAGTCTGAAGTGTGTGCTAGATCATTGCTAGCACCTTTTAGATAATAATTTGGGATAGAAAAATTCATATCTATGCCATTGAAAAGATAATCCAACCATGTAGAAAGGAAATTCAATTTGTCAACAGGGCAGTTTGCCTTAAATAAATATGTCAAGAAAACAGTTGGAGGCATCTACTTCTAACGGGTAATTCACCAGGTTTTTATGACATAGGCTATATATGGCATTGATCCTTGAAACAGAAGGCCATGCTACAACATTAAGAGCTTCAATCCTCACTTTTCTTTCATGGAAGCTTTTTGATTAAAATATGACTTCCTTCACGGTTCTTTAACCAAAAATTAGAAGACATGACCTGCTGACAAAGCCAGTTCTCAAATCCTCCATGGCAACCTCAATATAGAAAAAGATGTACTTATTAATACAATTTTCTACTATATGACTCCTCTCTATGCTGAATGATGCCTTGATCTCTTCAAATCTCCCAGTTAAACCGGTGCCAGCTATATTATCCTACATTATTGCATTATTTACAAGTAAACTTTTATACAACCAAGATCACTCTCTATCCCTAGTTGATGCTCCTTTTTGACGTTCCAAGTAATAATTAAATCATACCTATAATCTATTTTTGTAAGCAAAAGCAGGGAAGCACAAGGTATTCTGGTGGTTTTTATTTTATTTTATTTTTTTTAATTCTGCCGCGTATTTGTGCTTGGAAGTGACTTTCGGATAGTTAATATCTGTATGACATTCATTTAGTTCAACCAGATTCATCTAAATCACAGACGGGTCATGGTTTCATGAGTAGCTTATCACTTTTTTTCTCCCTAATTGCTTTAATCTTAATCTTAATTTACTCAGATTCCATCTATAAATTTTCATATTTATATGCAAATTGACAATTATTCTTTCTTTAAAAACTCCATTCAGAGGGCACTGGCTTCATACATAAAAAAATATGCTTGCTCAAATGCAAAGACAGAAGATCTGTGGTCTGTCCTCCAGGAGCAGTCTGGAGAACCTGTGAACAAGTTAATGAATTCATGGACTAAGCAGAAGGGTTATCCAGTTGTCTCTGCCAAATTGGAAGGCGAGAATTTGGAATTTGAGCAGGTTCTTATCTGAGAACTTACTTTACTTCTCTTGACTATGATGTTTTATCTGATGTACCATTTTTGGTATTTAGAAACTTCTAGAACTGGAGTAGTTAACATGTTTAATGAATTGCAGTCACACTTTCTACTGAGCGGTTCTCCTGGAGACGGGCAATGGATTGTTCCAGTAACTCTATGCTGCGGTTCCTATGATTCTCGTAAAAGCTTTTTATTGCAAGCAAAGTCTGAAGCTCACAATATCAAGGAATTGTTAGGTGCCTCTGTCTCTAAAAACAGTTCTTGGGTGAAAATCAACGTGGACCAGGCAGGTTTCTACCGTGTGAAATATGATGACGAATTGTCAGCAAGACTTAGATATGCGATCGAGAATAAGTGCTTGTCGACAATGGATAGATATGGTATTTGATACATCTGTTTCATTATTTTGACATCAAATAAAAAGGGGTTAATTATCACCAGTAACTCATATTAACAGGGATATTGGATGATTCATATGCCTTATCGATGGCATGCCAGCAGTCCTTGGCATCTCTTCTTGCTTTGATGGGTGCTTACAAGGAAGAGACTAATTACACTGTTTTGTCTAACTTGATTAGTGTATGTTCTTAACCTCGTGTTAGTTATTTTTGCCTTAAGCATGCACGTGCCTTTAATTTCCTTTTTCTTTGGTTATATCAAATTCTTACAGATAAGTTGCAAGGTTCTGATAATCGCTGCTGATGCTGTTCCTCAACTACTGGATGATATTAAACTATTTTTCATCAACCTTTTCCAGGATTCTGCAGAGTATGCTCCTTAATAAATGCAGTACTGTTACTTCAGCATCTGCAAGCATTTTGCTATAGAATATCTGATCATATGCTGTGCTTGTGTGGTACATGACTTTGCATGTGTATGGTCGTGCTCATCACTCTCTGCTACAAAAATACATGCTAGAAAACAGGTTTTTTTTTTTTTTTTTTTCCATGGGATTCATTGTCATTGGGACAAGAGATCATGGAATTCCCTTGATCCATGATGAGACAATCATTGCCTTGTGCAATATGGGAGCTGTAATTGAAGAATGGTTCTTAAGAACACTAAATATGGGAGCTGTAATTGAAGAATGGTTCTTAAGAACACTAAGGATCAGCACAAGATTGTTGCATGCTGATATTGTGGAGATAAAAAGGCTTTTGTGTATATTGATAATTTTGTAAAATTTGTTGCAATTTTCCTTTGTACTTTTTGCAGGAGACTTGGTTGGGATCCCAAGCCAGGGGAGAGCCATCTAGATGCCATGCTGCGGGGTGAACTCTTGTCTGCACTGGCTCTTTTTGGACATGAAGAGACTCAAAATGAAGCAAGCAGACGCTTCCACATATTCCTGGATGATAGAAATACCTCTCTTCTACCTCCGGATTTGAGAAGGGTAATAGAAATTTACATGTATCTGGACATTGATTTATGCTATACACTGTGAATTATGAATCTCATGGGCCTCAGCCACATTACAGGCAGCATATGTGGCTGTTATGTTGAGTGTGAATAAATCAAACAGGTCTGGATATGATTCGCTTTTAAGAGTTTATAGAGAGGTTGACCTCAGTCAGGAGAAGACACGAATACTAGGTAACTCATTTTACTAATTGATGAAGATGCTTAACTATGATAGTTAACCTATGTTGCAAAATTTATATATATTGTTGTGCTTTGTAGGTTCACTGGGATCATGTACTGATCCTGACATCATTCTTGAAATTCTCAACTTCTTGTTATCTTCTGAGGTATTATTTGTTTTTATATAGCTATTAAGTAAGAGTGGCAGTTACATATTTTTGTCTTCAATGTTTCTTGAAAACTGGAAGTATCTTGGATTTTTTTTTTTTTGGTGGTTTCTGCTCAATAAATCCAGGTTCGAAGCCAAGATGCTGTTCATGGACTTAATGTTAGTAGAGAGGGACGTGAAATTGCTTGGAAATGGTTGAAAGTAAGTGGAATATAACTGTTATACTGTTAGTTTCTGTTATGAAGGAATAAAAAAGTGCATGTAGGTTGTTGGTCAAGGTAAGGATGATTAAACAATATAGAAAGCGTAGGCAGGTTTTGCCATATCTCCTGTTACCATATAAGTACCAGAAAAAAGGGAACTGATTCTCCCTAATTAATTAAAGTGTTCTTGACCCAAAATGGCTTGGGTGTTTTTCCTTGAGCTGTACAATTCTATATACAGAACTGGGACCCATACTATGGACGCCAATACCGCCGTGCAATAGTTTTGTTCATTGAATTGGCTTTGTAAATCTGGCAAGTAGGATATTTGTCGCTATGTAGTTATATGAATGACAGTATGGAGTTGTTTTCATGCTACTGGTGCTTCACTCTTTCCTCTTGATATACAGGACAATTGGGATCAGATAGCCAAAACTTATGGTGCTGGATTTTTGGTTACTCGTTTTATCAGTTACATTGTGTCACCGGTGAGTTTTCTATATATGCCTTTTCTGTTATCTAAAGATACTGTGGTTGTATGTGGTTATCAGCTACTTCATTCTCTTCTTCTATCTGTAGTTCTCCTCCAATGAGAAGGCAGCAGAAGTAGAGGAGTATTATGCAAGCCGCATGAAGCCTTATATCACAAGGACCTTGAAGCAAAGCATAGAGAGAGTTCATATCAATGCAAAGTGGGTTGAGAGCATTCAGAATGAGCATAATCTTGCTGATGTGGTTACGGAGCTGGCACGCAGGAAATCTTAAGATATCTTTGGTTTGGCCTGACGATCTCAATGTTGTCCTTTATTGAGTTTTCTGTTGAATGTCTCATGTTTGAAGTTCACTTTTGAAGTTTACTATCAGAAGTACGATATTCTCGTACCAATAATAACTGTTAAACATATGAATAAATGACACTTTTTTCTTCAACAAGTCCCGGTTCTTCGTCTTTTTGATACTTATAATTTGTGCATCTTTATGATCTTTTTCCCCTCTTCATAATTCTGTTGTACTAGGAATTCCAATTTAGGGATCAGGCCGTTACAGTGAATTAGCGGTCTTGGAATAGCTCGTAGAGGAGTAATGCTAAATCAACTCGTGATCTCAGTTTACAAATTTTAACTTCTAATGTAACACAATTCTAATGGTGTAAGATACCAAAAAAAAAAAAAAAGCTCCACCAATCAATTGTGAAGGTTATGGGTAAGCGAACAGAAATAATAGTTGGCTTAACATTTTACCATTTTAATCAGCATTTCTACAAGATTTTAGAAGTGAAGCAATGTGTGAGAATTAAGGAAATCTGCATATTAGAACTGAAGCAAATGTGTGAGGATCAAGGAAAAATTATTTTAGCATTTAATAGGTCTCTCCACTAGATTTTAAGTGTAGTGATTAATACACTTTAATGATTATATTTCATATTTCTATACAAAAGCAAGAAGCTCCAATAATAAGGACTTCTTAATTTATAAATAAAAATTAAAATACATGAACAAAAAAGTAATAGTGTATAAATTCTTTCGCTAATTCATTTATTTTAAATGCACTAAATAAAAATGTTCAGCGGTTCACCTATTAATTGGTCATTATCTTTTACTAGGGCCATATATGGGTTATGGGTGTACTTTGTACTCAGCATTATATGAATATATACATATGATGTTGACTTTGAAAAAAAAAAAAAAAAAAAACTAAAATCTGTGTTCGTATAAGCGAGGGATTCGATTGGATCCGTTTCTTCGGTTTGAACATGTTTAAAAGTTTTTTAATAACATGTTTTAAGAAACTATGTCAATCTAAACCAACATATTTAAGAGTATTAGTGTTCATAAAAAAACTTGTCTTTATCAGGAGATTTCATCTTTTGATTCAATATCATAAATATTTGTATCTCTATCTTTTATCTTTGTATCAGCCACGTAAACAGATCTCACATGCAAACGCAATATATTAAAGGGATACCACTATAATTTGATTTGTTATGATTCATAGGTCATCTATGATATCCAATCACACACTACCCCCTAATAAACCCACAAGAGCAAGCCGAAAACAGAGAACCCACAAAACGAATGGATTGAAGACAATTTGGTTCACAGTTGAATGGATGTAGGAAATTTGGGAGATTATGCGTCCAATCAGCCACGATCAACCTAGCATGTAATCCAACCATTAGAAAGCCCTGGTAACATTAATGTGTACGAGAATCTATTGATTATTAACCAAAACGGAAAAAAATCTATAGCAACCAGAAAATGCGAGACCACAATCAGAGTTGCACCACGTGCGCCGCATTCATTCTCATAATTGCGACAACACCATTCCAACATCACAACCAAGCAACCCATCACACATCCCCTTTGTGATGAACACGAAACCCACAACTAATCATTATTATCAAACCACTGAAATGCCTCAACCACATCAAGCATGAAAAAAACATCGAACTAAATAACCATAACATCTTTAGTTACTAAGTTTGCTAGTATTAATTTGCCAGGCATCACATTGTCAAAGTCATACAGAAGTTGACTTACCTCACAGAGACTTTTAACTCGGAGGCAGACTAACCATTACCTTTGGTATAAATCACAACATTGCTGCCAACAGCATTCGACTTCCCTGGTGTTCCTAGTCCTATTTTGCGCTAAAATTTACATAGGCTGAACTTCAGCATGACAAATGAAGAGTTCTGAATTGTGGTGTAGCACCTCATATGCAGACACTAATAAAAGTTGCGTAGCCCTGGTGAAAAACAGAACTACACTCATGATGAAATGCAAATTTTGGAATGCCTACGAATTAATGAGCAACACAACGAAAACATAAAGCTAGGACTTGCTCTTAAATTTTCTGTGGGCTTTCAAGTCCACCACAATCACAGTAATGTTGTCCTTGCTTCCCTTCTGACGAGCAAGGTTTGACAGGCACTCGGCTGCTGCTTGAGCTGCCGGATCAATTCCTTCACCTCTTACCAAGGGAAGTGTCATCCCATTCTTTTTATGCCAGTGAAGTATCTTTTTACGGGCTATGTCACACACCTCCTCATTTGTCATGACATCCCACAAACCATCACTGGCCAAAATGAGGCACTCATCATCCTTGGTTCGAGGGATAAACATCACTTCTGGGTCAGGTATTATCCAGGGTTTTAAGTACCTATCTCCTACAATCAGGAAACAAATAGAAAAACAAATCACTAGGAGAAACATAATTTAATACGTAAAAAATAAATATCAGTTGCACAAGCATAGCTGAAGGAGGAAGAGCATGTCAACAGAAAAAACAAGAGCCATGTAAGCCAAATTCTGCCAGGCTTATTTAATTAGCAATAGTAGTTTATCTGCTACTGAACTATTCTGCCATTCAGGACAGAATAGGAATGCGAAAGCTGTAAAAGATAAAAATAGAAACAACATTCTCAGGAAAGAGAATGTTGTTTCTGAAAATCCTAAACCACCAGTGTCCCCACAAGCTTCAAAGAATAATGACATGCTAATCATTATGCAAGGAACAAGTAAAAGGTGATTATAAACATGGATCCACCACAAAATTGTGTTTTCCTACACTAGAGGTGGTGGGCAAACTTGACACATGCATGCACGCATATATGTACCAATAATACACACACGAACATGTATAGTCAATTCAAGGTACTCTTTTGGAGACAGAGTAAGGTGATTATAAACATGGATCCACCACAAAATTGTGTTTTCCTACACTAGAGGTGGTGGGCAAACTTGACACATGCATGCACGCATATATGTACCAATAATACACACACGAACATGTATAGTCAATTCAAGGTACTCTTTTGGAGACAGAGTATTGCATGAGAAATTTGTTAAGTCACAGGAGGGAAAACAAAAATCTTACTGAAGAATGTAAAATTACGGATTCATTTCTGGAATAATGTTGATTTGATAGGAACTAGTTTTCTTCTGAATCAAATTGCCATGAAAGAGAAGAATTGCAATCCTAGCAGCATACTAGCCATAATGCACTAAAAAGGCAAAGAATTCCATGCTTCTTCCTCTATTTTGCAAGCCTTCAACTGGCAGTGTCAATTTACATTGCTCATGGTCCGGGTGCATACGAAAATAGTCATCCACCTTTATCACATTTAAGGCAGCACAACCCAAATAAGATGAGAAATCTTTCTCATTTTAAAGTTCACCCTGGCAATTTATGAGTTCTGTCCTTATCAGAAGCGATCAGTTTCACTACAGCACTCCTCTCCCGCGTGCCGTGCAACTCCTCACACAACCCCCCACCCCCCCTTTTTCTCAACCAAAAAAAAAAAAAAAAGGAAGAAGAAGAAGAAAAAGAAAGGAACAAAAAAAAAGAAAAAAAGAAAAAAGAAAACAACAACCACAACCGCCGCATGTCCATAAATGAAGTAATTGGAATCCAAAAAAGAAGATCCTGCACTTGTACGAACACTACACACTCAGAATAATCAGTAAAAATATAGATACAAAGAAGAGAAAAGATGTATTAATAATGTCTACATGCAAGCGCTTTGAAATTTGTTTTTCCAAGTTGATAATGTGCTATACTCAGCAAAATGTAAGTCTACCCAGGTCTGCAAAATAATCTAGCCAATCAATAGTTCCAGCTCAATTCGACAAGGCTCAATTTGAGTTTCAAATTCATCCCAGTGTTACACACTATTTTGAAATAGGGCAAACAATATCCAAAAGCTAGCTCCTCTCTTATCTTTTATTCTATAAATGAAAATTTCTTATATGATATAACATTTGCTTGTGTATGAGTCGTATGTAATTTACATACAAGTTACTTATATGCTACTAAGTAAAATTTAGGGTTTATGTAAATTTTTTTCATGAAGTATGCATTTAAATATAACGTCTAACAGAAAAGTACAATTGAACTTTTAAGCTTTTAAGCCAAGATTTGAGTCAAACCAATATGAGATGATATCAAACTCAAGCATAACTATTGAGCTTGTGAACACAAGCCCGAATTCTTGCCTACTCCCTGTAGGGTCGGGTTCTACTTAATTTGATTGAAGCCCTAACTCCAACAATGCTACCAGGTTCTACATACCTTGGCTTCTATAGCACCCATAAAAAGCCTAATGATTCTTTTAAAACTTAGCTTTGACAATAATGACTAGGAACGCTTGGCCAATCAGATCTCTTAATTTATGACCCATTAACAGGTAAACTGTAGCATCTCATTGTGGTCAATGTCACCTTTTAAATTTCCAAAAAACCCCTAACACAGGATACTATTCTTATTACATCTAAGGGTAAAACAGAAACCCCATTCGTGGTTAATGATTTGCCCCCCCCCACTCTGAGCACACTAATGGAGTGTAGCTCGATCACTGGTGCACATCGCTAGTTTCAACGGCATATGTTAAATAGCGATTCAATATCCAAAATCTAATTTTCATAATTGCAAGCAATCAATACCAATTAATAACTACATCTAGACATCGTCGTATTACAACAAACAATACAAAATGTTGCACAAGAAAACTCCTCACAAATACATCAATTAAATGCATGCTGAAAGTAAAAGGGGAACGGAAGGCATAGTGGTTTTAAGACACATACCAATTGATCTAGACATTGCAAGGACGCCGAAAACACGATGCCCATTCCATTGTATTACCTTGCCTCCAGCAGCTTCAATCCTTGCATATTCATCGTCTCGATTTGGCTAACAAGAAACAGAATAAAATCAGCTCATATGATCAGCAATGATAACATATTTGTAGATTCAGACTGCAATTCACTTCTCTCACTTTATGATCAACAGATAATGCCAAAGGTGCTTTCCCACGGTAAAGGACTGCCCTTGAATCACCACAATTTGCCACAATGATGTGAGATGAACAGACAAGGGCAACAACAGCAGTAGAGCCAACAGTTTCTGGAGCAACAGGCTCAAGACCAGCTCTCCCTCCAATCTCAGCATCAACCTTGAGGAAACAATTAGTGAATGCTTTTTTCCATAGATCTTGACAATCTTCCTTACTAGTTCCATCACTCAATCTGGCCATAATGCTTTCCAACTCCTCAGCCAGAACAGAATGCATACGATCATGGCAATAATTTGCTACCTGGCAATGAAGTCTTAGTTCTGTAGCACAGCAGGTACATGGAAGACAGCATTCACATTACGCACGCACACACACATACACACAGAGAGAGAGAGAGAGAGAGAGAGAGAGAGAGAGAGAGAGAGAGAGAGGACCTGAGAGCCTCCATGGCCATCATAGACTCCAAAGAAATGAGTTGTCAAATGACTTAAACACTTTGTCATTCCATCAACTACATGATCCCCAATGAGCATCTGAAGCGGAATTTTCAAGAACCTTGGCACAGTAGTAAAAGCATCTTCCATTTCTGGCCTCCTTCCACAAACAGAATCAACTCCCCAGAGAGGTACGTAATCCACCTCAAAAACACTGCGGCCCACCGCAACATTTAACTCTTTTTTTGAAGGAAGTTGAACAACAATTGTAGATGATTTTGAGCTGGAACCTTGAGCACTTTCTCCCTCAACACCAACAGTAATAGTGAGAGAATCATTTATGATCTCACCAACATTTGACTGACTCAAATCTCTGGGCTTAACATCAAGTTCAACATTGCATATACTCCGCTCAACTTCAACAAAATTCGGAGTCCCTATCTCAGATGTCGCATCATAAGCAAAAAAATCATCAGCACATATACTGCTAGAATCACTTATTACGGACAGAGAACAATCACCTTCAACTGATAAAGAATCATCCTCTCCACTCTCCCGGATAACGGAATCACTAGCAAGGCAGTAGCTTTCAGTTTCAGAAGTTGTTTCATGCAAGGAAGCTTCCCTGCTTGCATTGGCTTCAGGCACAGATGGCATAGCAACACTTACTTCACTCCCTGAATCACCACAATTGCAATCCTCATCACCAACAGAAACAGAATCAGCTATACTTTTAGTCTCAGAATCCGGAAACAAGCACGTTCTGTTGTCCATTGGCCTTAGAGCAATGACATCAACACCACCTCCCACAGTTGGACTTTCACAGATATAATTACCTAATGTAAATGGCACTGCAACTTCCAGACATATCTCCTCCATTAAAATCACTAAGTCTACCACAGTAAGAGTTACCCGCCAGGCTTTCCACAATTATGGAACCTGTCATTGTTAAACTAATTCATCTACCCCCTCTACCATCAAGGATAATGTTGAACAGCAAATATTCTGTTTCAGCAGGCCATTTTTCATCCCTTAAAAAATATAACTAAACAAAACTTTCCAAATTCAAGGTTTACACCTCCCTGCCTTAATCAACTGAAATACTCAAATTGGAATGGGAGCCAGATCTGGGTAGCAGAAAAGGAACACCAATTACCATTTCTAGAGAGTTTAACCACATATAGGTGAGTTAGAGTTCAAGACTTTATCTGGGCATTATCTTACTTCTCTTTCTGGACTTCTCTGCTGTACTTGTCCATTCCACAAACTGCTACGTATATCCTTAAATTCCAGCCAAGCACCCTATAGATAGAAGAAACAACAACCACATTCAAAAGCAACCCTTTTTGTCGTTAAACACAAGAAAGAAAAAAAAGGAAGAAAGATAAAAAGGGTTCATGTGAAAGAACCTAGGAAAGGCAAAACAAGGTCCCTCTATTCACAGGAAAACACTGAAAATATAGCACCCTTTTCAACATAAAAACCTTGAGTTCCCTGGATCTGAGGAAACCCATATCAGCCCTTTCTTGAAGATTTTGACTCTTAATTTTTTTTATACAATCCTTTTCAACCAATTACTATGACCCTTTCACTACATAAACAACCATAAAAAGTCAAAACAATAGATACATACATAAAATTAAAAAAGGTAGAAGGTGAAAGAGTGACAACCTAATCCCTCCAAGAAACTGTGGTAGAAAGACTTCTGTTACTCTTCCCTTTTGCAGTTCTCCGCAATCACAAACTTAACTTTCAGTTCCGCTCTCATCCCAAGACTAACTTTTTCTTTTTTGTAACGTCTGCAGGACAGATGGATGAGAAAATGACGACATATGGTAAGATAGAAAAGCAGCAACAGAATCAGAAAAAAACAAGAAATGGGGGCTTGCTTGCTTACTGACTACCAGTACTAATTTGGTAAATCCAACACGAGTAATCAATAAATATCATGATCAGCAAAGAAAGACTACACCTTTTTTAACTTTCTCTTTTTCTTTTTTAATTCCAAATTTTCCAGTAACAGCAATAATTTCTTAATATTCTATTTGGGTTTTGTGGAGCCTTGAAACTGGGAAGAGCAACAAAGTTAGTGGAGGAGAAAAGATAAAATAAAAATGTTACTCCCTATTAGTAGTAAAGTAGTAGTACTAGTAAACTACCAATTGTAGTATAGCATTAGTACTTTAATATAATAAAAGACACAGAAAATTGTGTCCATCACTGATGCTGGAGAGATAGAGAGAGTCAGCTCAGCAGAAATGAACTGGAAAGGAGGACAGGTGTCAAATCTAGAAGTTGGTACAGGTAATTAAAGCATCTCCATTCTCAACCCAATTGTTCTCGTAACGTTATTAACGAATTGTAATTCAACGTTAATAAAGCTAAAATAAATTAGAATTTTTACCATAAAATCTAAACTTTTTTTTCTCATCAACAATTTTTATTTTAATGTACATTTACTTCACACACAAGTGTAATGAAGCTCTAATAATAATATGTTGAATAAAACTCTAAACTGTTTGTCACAAAAAAAGTCCTTTAACACTTATTTTGTTAAGTCAGTATCAATTGCTCATATCTAATCTTCTTTTTTTGGGTTCACTTTCTAATCTTTAATCCAATGACACAAGAAGTCACTGCTTGTCCCTCTTTTCTCATTTCTTTCTTTATTGTGTTCTTTTTTTTTTTTTTTTCTCTCTCTCTCTCTCTCTCTCTCTCTGCTTTTCTCCTGAATAGAGGATCACTTTTTTTTAAAGCATATTTGAATGGTTATTTTTTTGAAAAGAAATATTACTATAAATATACGAGACAAAAAAATAATTAAAAAAATATGTTTTAAGTTTTTATGAAACAATATCAAACAAACACAGTCCATTTTTCTTATACAAGCACAATTTGTCATTAAAAGGTGAAAATCAGCTCTAATGATGAAGCCATATTTCCGTTGTCAAAGCGTTTTAAGTTCAAGAAAAGCACTTAACCACTTTCTTCATATTAAACCGTAAAAAGGCATTTTTGACATTCAAATAATGTTAATCTAAAGTAGTTCATTGCTTCTAATGTGCTACAAATTGACAAAAAAATGTACTCAACAGCTAAAATTGATAGTTTAAGAGAAAACATCAAATCAGTGATGGTTTAGGGGGTAAATATTACAATTTATGAAAAAAAAAATTAAAAGGCTAAATTGGTTAAAATAAAAATAGAAAAAGATGAACGATCATGATGCAGCCTCACTTTCCCATCGATTGCAGACAATCTTAGCCCCATCCCATGAGGCCTCATTTTCTAAAACCCTACTCCCCTCATTTTCCGTCTCTCTCTCGTCCTATTCTCTCTCTCTCTCTCTCTCTCTCTCTCTCTCTCTCTCTCTCTCTCTCTCTCTCTCTCTCTCTCACACACACACACACACACAAACTCACTACTATCAGAAGTGAGAGATGGCGAGCACAGCAGAAGAGCTAACTGTTGCAGCCACAGAAGCCCAGACGCAGAAGCAGAAGGAAGTAGCAGAGGAAGAATCAGCAACGGCCGGAGCAGCAACAGCAGCAGAAGATGAAGACACTGGAGCCCATGTGGCTCCTATTGTCAAACTCCAAGAAGTCGCCGTCACTACTGGCGAAGAAAATGAGGAGGCCCTGCTTGATCTGTATGTGTATATCCATCCATTCTTGCATGTTCTTCCCCTTCTTTGATGTTCATTTTGGAATTTTTTTTAAATTAGTATCTGATTCTTGAATAATTTAGATGTATTAGCATGCTTAAAATTCATGTTTTTTTTTTCTTGATTATTTGAGAGGATACCATTTTCCTTGAGGTGGGTTGTTCCTAAGGAATCTAGTTTACATGTGTGTGTATAGGAAGGCTAAGTTGTATAGATTTGATAAGGAAGGGAATCAATGGAAGGAGAGGGGTGTGGGAACTGTGAAGCTTCTCAAGCATAAGGAAACTGGAAAAGTTAGGCTTGTCATGAGGCAGTCCAAGACCCTCAAGATATGCGCCAATCATTTAGGTATGAATGAGTTCACATCTGTCGTATTGCTTTGTGTTGATTGGATGTGGTTGAATTGTTCTGACATTGGATTGGATTGGATGGCAGTGGTTCCTTCGCTTACTATTCAAGAGCATCATGGGAATGACAAGTCTTGCGTGTGGCATGCGGCTGATTTTGCTGATGGGGAGTTAAAGGAGGAGACTTTTGCCATTCGCTTTGCATCTGTTGAAAGTAAGTATTTTGCATATGCCTTCTTTTAGAATTTGATTAACATGAAATCAATGGTTTTTAAACGTCTTTCCGTTAATATTGCTCTTAGTTTCTAATCTTCATCTCTGTTAGATTTCGTTTGCACCATTGGGGAATTATGTTCTAAAAGAATGGCTGCACACGGAATTATTTGATATATTAAGAAAACTTCAAAGGAAAGAACCCATATAGAATTCTGATGAGACGATATTATGTTGCTAGTTGTAAGGGAATATTTGTTCATACATAGGCAACGTTTTTATTTCAGATTGCAAAGCTTTCAGAGAAAGGATTGGTTGTAAGGGAATATTTGTTCTTACATAGGCAATGTTTTTATTTCAGATTGCAAAGCTTTCAAAGAAAAGATTATCGAGGTTGCTGAATCTCTAGATAATAAAGCTGGAGAGACTGAAGAAGCCACAACTGCTTCTAACCTTATTGAGAAGTTAACTGTTTCGAGCAAAGAGCAAGAGGAGAAACGTGAGGTTAAAGAGGCATCCACAACTTTGGAACAAAAAGATGGAGATGAGAAGCAAGAAAATTGTGCTAATGATTTTGTTCTGGTCTGAGCTTTTTTTTTAAAGGCTTGATGGCTTCAGGGAAGGAAGACCTGGTTCCATACGCATGATGTGTCCAGTGTGCTTGGATTTTTTTTTCTCGTTTTATTGAATTGGGGTTGTTTTAAACTTCATAGGTTATACCGAGTTTAGAGTACAAAATACCTTTTCTTTATGGCACTTTTAGTTCTTCCGGTAAATTTTATTTCTTGGTCGGCCAGTCTATTGTAAGTCTGCGGGTATTGATTATAGAGTATTATTTTATCTAAAGGATTTCATGGAAATGCTGCTAAGCTTTTGATGCCAGCCCCTTCATTTTTACTCATGCTGTGTGTTTCGTAGTTAGCAGTTGGGTATTGCAATGATGCCTTGGGGGAAGGCACTCATTTATAACTCCTCATCTCTGTTTAGAATCTTAATTTTGTAAAACAGAATGTATAAACTGAATCCTAATTCTGTAGAACAGAATGCATAGGTAGTTTCTTTGCAATCTGAATGTTGTTTGGTTATTTTTGTACGAAGGAAATGTTTCTTGTTAAAGAACTTAGCTGTGAACACCCAATTTCTAGGAGGTTGAAGAGGGATCTGCGAATTTGCGCGGGGTAAAAGATCAAAGAAGGCAGACAACCTGAAATAGCCCAGGGAGCAAAAATTTTAGGAGATCATAGAACTATAGTTCATTGAAAACAATTGCGTCAATTGCCAGTTGCCTTCCATTTTGCAAGTAATTGAGATAGTGAAATAATTTCCAACAGTTGCATCAATTTGCTAGTTGCCTTCCATTTTGCAAGTAATTGTGATAGTAAAATAAATTTCTATGTGATTTCCACTCCGTTCAAGATCATATCAAACTGCCACAAGAGATAGCTAAGTTCTATTGCCAACCTGGGCAGCCAGGACATGATACCACAGAAGCCTACAGTAATCTATAGAGAACAGGTCTTTCCTACGAGCAGTCCTCATGTCCTAGTAAATTTAAGCATTTCAGCACCTTAAAAAGGTCTCAGAAAGATTACTGTACACTTGGTGACGCATTATATAAACGAGCCACAGCTGCTTCATAAGGAATCCTTATCAATGGCGAGCAACTTGGTCAAATACAACAGGCTTATGCCCCCATCCCTGCGATAACTTTCCCCATATGCTAAAACATATTATTTTCATAAGGTGACATGGTATCCATTGATGTAATCATCTGTACATCTGTTTCTTTGGCTGTTTCTCTCCCCATATGCTCCTCCTTGGACTCACCTGCTAATACACTATCTTAGAATATAATCCCGAAAACATGTGCACACTGAAATTAAGGATGTGATATCAAAGCTTCTAACCAAATATTGAAACAATTGATGGCTGTACTGGAGACATGCTTCTCATGAAATCCACAAAAGAAACATGAGACTTAAAAGGTGTCGATGATCTCATTTTGATGAAATGTGAGCAGATACACAGTAAACAGGAACCACAATTCTCAGGACAGATAAAAAATCGAAACCAGAAGAGTATGTTATGGGAAAGTATTTTCAAAATAAGTGACCTGCAAATTTAATTTTTTTTCCTCATGTATCACAGGACATGATTCTTGATGCCATATTCTGTTTCAATAATAAAAACAAACATTTTTGTAGAGATTGCTCAATTTTAAATTAAAATTGGGTCAAGATATTGCAAATACAAATTGTTCAAAGGGCTACCGCATATCTGATAGGGAGTATAATTGGCTGCCTTGATTTGAAAACTTTCCAAACTAAATTTAGCTTCCCAGTCACCACAACAATTATATGAAGTTTCACCAGCATTACAGAAAAAAAGCCAGAAAGGATAAGAATAGCATAAGCTCAAGCAAAGTACTGTTTCATCTTCCTTGAAGAGGATTCAGGGTCATTATTCTTAATAAAAGACAAATGTACTTACCAGAGGAACTCCGGAGTGTCTTGACAGCATCAAAATTCTTGTATGTATAGCCCACAAAGCTTAAATCTTTTGGAGCTAATAGCATCTAAACAAGTTAGAAGGACAGAAAAGATTAGACTCAAAATTCCATGATATGGTAGTTCCTCTTTGATAAACAGAACTAAAAACATGGTTGTATGATCAATCTCCATAACACATGCAATTCTGACTTTTATCAAATTACCGAGAAGGGCCAAAGCAATATTACTCTTAAGATACAAAAAACTATAAATTATTGAAGCATCATGCAAGGATATCTCGAGATCAACCAAATTTCAAAGGGCAGTAGATTTATCTTCAGTATAACCAACATTTTTTCAACTCCTTAAACTTACGAAAGCTATCTTCTACAAAGTTAGATGATAATGCTGGTCATGCAAACTTATAATGGTTCTAGCTCTGACAAACTAAGATCGGATGAAA
The DNA here is from genome assembly GCA_024721245.1 of Mitragyna speciosa. NCBI lineage: Eukaryota > Viridiplantae > Streptophyta > Magnoliopsida > Gentianales > Rubiaceae > Mitragyna > Mitragyna speciosa. The sequence continues at coordinate 27,819,376 of CM045559.1, read as the reverse complement.
GCAAGAATCACGCTACTTTAATGGTGGAAGGGGTCAGTAAAGCTACCACCACCTAACTTCTTGACGCCTCAAACACCCCCCCCCCTCCCACCCCACCAAACAAAAAAAAAAAAAAAGAAGAAGAAAAACACACACACAAACAGAAAAACCCCCCAAAAAACACACACACACAAAAAAAAAAAAAAAAAAAAGAAACCCGCAAATTTTTCTCAGAATAACGATGGAATTTTATGCACAGCAATCACAATTTTGTCATGTTAAACATGTCCCTTTTGATACAACCGCAATATACTGACTAGGAAGTGGCTGCATGATTGAAAGGATGATAGATTGATGCATGGATACCTTCCTTGATGGTCCTGAGCCAGTTCTTGCAGGTGTTGGAGCATCAACCTGATGAGACAAGATAATAAGACAAGCAAAAAAAGAATTACTCATGCATCATTCAATTGAATAGAAGGTGCTGCGAACATCATCCATAGAAGCATTTACAGACAGAATATAACTCCACGCAAAGCAACAAGTCCAGCACATAAGTTGCAGAAACTTCAAATGAGATCAAAGGTGGGATTTTGCTTGAATCCAAAATTATCATATGAAGAATTAACACGAGGTGTAAAGAAGGTCCCCATGAAGAAAGCAACAGGTACTAACATTGTGCAATGCAAGAGAATGTAAATTTGAAAAATGTGCATGATGTTTACAGAAGTTTATAGCACACAATTCACAGTTGATGACATCAACTATTGAATCTTCAAAGACACCAGAATGTGAAAAGTACAAAATAAATACTGTAAGATCAAGAAAGGATTTACCTGAGATATATGACTTCATTCAGAAATTAAATAATTAGTATGAATGCAGACAGGTGAGAAACAAAATGCTATATATCATGTTAAAAGTGGAAGATATGCAAAATAAAAAGAAGTGGATAGGTTATCTGTAATACTTCATCAAACTTCATAAAATTTTGGGTATCCAGCTCCCCATTAACTTCTGGTTTATAAGCTGCCTCCATTTCATATAGTTTATCCCATTCAACATCCTGAAACCAGGGATGAGCCTGAAAAAATCCCATGATGTCAACAAAATTATAAAAAAAAAAAAAAAAGATCTTGAGGACAATGAAGCAACACAATTGATCTACAACATACCTTAATTTGATCAGCCCCACTAGTGCCTAGCCTATGTTCAACATCGCATAGTAACCTACAGATAAGATCTTTTGCCTCAGGTGTCAATTGGGCTTCTTCCGGGAATTTTAGATGATTTCTCCAATGAACAATCTGACAACCATTAGAAAACAAATGTCAGAGAGCAATAGCACCCTGGACTCCCAACCCAAAAAATAAAAACACACACACACGGAGACCCTACCACCCCCCCCCCCCCCCCCAAAAAAAAAAAACACACACACACACACACCCCAAATGTAGCCAGAAGAAAAAAAAAAAAACAACTGGGATTATTTTGAAAAGCAACAATTCTCGAGATAAGCAGGAAAAAACAACCACATGACCTCAAAATTGCTAGCATCAATCCATTAGTTGATCATTGAAATATGAGACAATAGATTAGCATAGAACTCTCTCTCAAAAGATTATTCTACAATACACTAGCAAATTGTAGTTTCTAACACATGTATGAGAGAAAGGCCTATCAGCAGGTAATGAGTTGATTAAGTAATTGTGTCATTATTATCTGTGGTTTTCAGATGGAAAAGATGGGAGAGTTACACTTGACTTATCCTGGAGAATGCCATCCTCAGAAAGGTACAAAGAGATTGAGACTTGATTCACTCAAACTTCTTACTACATCATAGCAAAAGATTTTGTCTTTGCACAAAACGATATGCATTATTGTAATACCAGATTAACTAATGACTACAGGCTGCACAATTCCACTGGGTGTTTGGAGAGACGTATTCCAAGTTACCTTTCTGCAAGCGGTTAGTGGATCATCTGAATAAAATGGTGGGTATCCCATAAGCATTTCATACATAATTGCCCCAAGGGACCACCTGCAGGTACTATAGAATATGAAGAGACAAGCAATAGAAATTTATAGATTTAAATCTCCAAACAAAGAATAAGCAACAGCATCTCCCTTGAAGATATTGGTATTTGTTCAATTGTATGATGGAATATCAGGGCTAGAACTAATAAGATCTGCAATTATCTCTGCACACATCCAAAGAGCATGCACAAAATGGACAGATACAGATAGCTAACACAGATATTGTATAGCTTGTGATATACATAATTGCACTGTGTTACTCCATCAATGGGTGTCATAAATTCTCACATTCCAGTAAAAGAAATCTGGGTGTTTTCTAATGCCAGATGTGGATGACATGGTAAGCAAGTTTTAAACTCCCACTTTAAAGTAGACCACAAGGGGTTATCATCACATAAGAGAGCGAATAGAAAAACAGTTTTCAGATTTGCAATGTGGAATGCATCTTATTCATTCCAACTTTTTTTATTTTCTTTGTGGTACGCTTATTAATAGTTGTTGGGGCCCATGAAGAGAAGACGAGGAAATAACATTAAAATACAACAATCACATCAACCAGCAATGGGCAAACAGTCCATTATCATCCTGATGACAGAAGCTAAATCATATCATCTAACATAAATCACCATATACTGGCGAGGTTGAATAGAAAGATCCAAGCATATAGATTGTCAGCAACTTAACATAGTTCCATTAGGTGACTTTGAAGAAGCAAAGAAATATGTTTACAACTTTTGTGATCAATGTCAAGTAAGAAATCCTTAAATGAGTTAATCTTCAAATGCTTACAAATTCCAAAAATTTCCTAAATTTTCCTGGTATCTTCAGACAGCACTACTTTCTCCAAGTACCTTGAGTTTTACCCCTGAATTTTTCCAAGAGTCTAGGGCTCATTGGTATGGATTGGAACTGTCCAGCATACCTAGCAAAAGCAATTACAGGACATGGAATTTGTGGTTGAGGAATTTTGTCTGTTCAACAATACGTAGTTGCTTTGGTTCCTACCAGTACCATAACAAGAAGATAAGAAAATCACTAAACAAACTTCCAGATTAAATTGCTCAAAATAGTAGAAACCAAACAGGCCAACATTCATCTTCTATGAAAAGCTTAAGCAGCAGACCCTGCTCTTCTTTATAGTGGTGCCAATTTCCTTAGGATGTATGCACATGTTAGAACGACTAAGAATGAGATCGATGCAATCTCTAGCGGAAGGAATTACACCTAGCAACGTGATTTTGGTAGTCAAAAAGGTCGCCTTCCAAATATTTGCATATTAACCTCAAGAAAAAGGCAAAGAAAGAAAAATAAAAGCTTATAATGCCATTCCAGTTTTTAATTACCATTTAACTAAACATGGAAAATAAAATGGAAAAACAAATCACCTAAATGGGGAAAAGGAAAGTTGAAAGATATTGATATGCCAAAAAAAAAAAAAAAAATTGCAGATCAGTCAAAATTATGACATCAAATTCTATTAGGAGGACGGATATCATACAATTCAAGAAAGCAACACTAACCAGTCACACTCCATGCCATATCCTTTCTTCAATAAAACTTCGGGAGCAATATAGTCTGGTGTACCAACTGTCGAAAATGCCTTTTGAATGAAAAGAACAAAAAACAAACAAAAAAAAAATAGTTACTGTATAACTATTTATACCATGAGAGACAATCGACATGATATTTACACATAATCTGGGAATGATACAAGCACAGGAACATTGTGGAAGAATTTCAGATTGCACTGAAGTTTCTTTCAAGATAATGAGGCCCACAGTGGCTTAATACGAATATGAAGGTTCATTCTAAAGATAATGACTCCCTGGTCTGCTTGACAAACAATTTCAATTTGAAGTGATTACTTGTCTCCCTTAATATTTTTCCATACATTGAGCTCATCTCTAACCATTGGTACTGGAGGATGGGCAACATTTCTTGTGAATTAATCATGATGCTGAATTTATTGTTGTTACAAGTAGTGCTTATCATGGTACATTGTTCTTATTTAGGACCATACTGATAGTAGTATTTTTTTTCCCTTTTTGCATGATATGATATTAGCGGCCATCTTCATAAAGCATTAGTTGGTAAGAGTCATTTCCATTTTGGTCGATCTTATACTTTAGAGTTTTGTCACTGCAGTCAAAGTTTAATAAGTTTGTCCAAACTTGATCTCCAGCTTCACAAGTATGCTCAGACCCTACTGTTGTTTCTGCAACATATATAATGCAAGATCTTTCTGTAATGGTTCATAATCTTTGATTTGTCTTTAGCTGTTGCCTGCATGCCTAATACTTGATGTAGCTTAAATTTAGATGGTAATTATAAAGAGTTCTAAGCTTTTCTAGGCTTCTAGCTGAAACTCCAATAATTTCCTTTTCTTCTTCTTCTAAAATTAGCAGCCTTGAAGTCCAGTACCTTCTGCTCTATATATGATATATATTACTGTTGATCAAAAGAAGAATATTCACATTACTAATCATCCTTAATCCACAGTCATTTGACATCCCAGTTCATGTCACTTATTTGCTGCACATTGTGCATATGCAGACCATTAGATAAAATAATAGACAATATTATATACGGATATTGTGGGAACGTAGTTGACCGAGCTCCACATCAGCTCGGCCATGTCATTATTTTGACTCATTTGACTTCTATTTCAGGGAAAACTCTTCAGCCTCCCAGTCCTACCTGGCGCTTCGGCTGTGAGCCTTGGGAAGCCAAATATACTTTCGGCCGCTGTTACATCTCAATTAATGCACTGACAATCAATCACTGTTGGGAGAATGGTTTGTCTTATCCTATAAATACTCATCTCTCTCCCCATTTATGGGACCTTTTTTCTTTCTTTCAGAGTATCTTTAAAGAACACTTCCTTCTTCTCTGTCTTCTTTATTAAGAAACAATTACTAACTTTATCATCGGAGTGTTCTTGGGGATTAAATCCCCTTGCATGTAACTTTTCTTGCAGCTTACATTTATTCACTGGACGAGTACATGGAGGTCGGAAATTCAAGATTCTACAGATATAATCATTTTGGCCAGGGAATGACTTCCAGCAGGCTGCCACTCGCGGAAACAGATGGCTAGTAATTTTTACATATTAAATAATCCAGCCAAATGGTCACTTGAGAATTGAACTAATAAATTTATTCCACTTGAAGATCAGTCTATCAAAATTTTAATTGAATCATAGATAATCATAATTTTTTAGAGAAAAACTGTTTTAAGACTTGCGGTGTAGTGCTTAATTTACACAATTTACCCTACAATTCTTCTGCATGTTGACGTTATTTACAATCCACAACAATGACAGGATACCATATCATATTTTTATATAGGTAGAAAACATATATTATCATTTAGTTAAGCATCTAGTCTCATTTCCTAGAATCATGCTTCTCTAGTTCTTTGGTAGCATTAGCACCATTCAACTAGATATATGACACAACCTGATGTTAGAAAAGGAAAAAAAAAATTGCATATTTATGACAGAATGTCATACCAATTTCCTCCTATTCATCTGCCAATGCTGAAGCTGTTCCTGGGGGCTTTTCCAATTACTGCCATTGCTTGCATCAGGGAAGCAGCTGTCAATGTCCATTGGTTCCCTCATACTCTCATCATCCATGGCCTCATTTTCATTTAGGGTTGACAAAGTTCTACAATCAAGAGGCTTACAAAGACCAAAGTCTGAGAGCTTCATGTGACCCATTTTATCGAGAAGGAGATTGTCAGGTTTGATATCTCTGAAAGGAATACAAAATGAAGTCAGCTGAATCACTACCAATTTTACGCAATTAAACACATATCCACTAGTTCACTTGGATTTTCATATGACAGTTTCATAATAGCAGGAGTTTTTTGAACACACCTATGAATGTAGTTATGCTTGTGAATGGACTCAATGGCCAAGACACTTTGAGCAATATAAAACTTGGCTACATTTTCTGACAATGTGTCTGCTCTCATCAACAAAGTCATCATATCACCACCAGGCAGATATTCCATTATAAGATAAAGATAATCATCATCTTGGAACGAGTAGTATAATTTCACTATGTAGTGACTAGCCACTTCTGCAAGTAGATTTCTTTCTGCTATAACATGTTCCACCTGTAAAAGAAATAGCGTTGTGAGAGAGAGAGAGAGAGAGAGAGTTGCATGAATCTTGAATTCATGTTTTGTTGTTAGGATATCTAAATACCCAACCTAATCCCCTTTATCTCCTAGCCAATAATTCAATGTGTGCTACAATGTCAATCATAACCCACCTACGTACTGTACACAAACTCTCATTACTCTCCAAAATATAGAAAAGATATTTAATTTACAAACCACGTAGAACGTTGTAAACTAGCCATTCCTTTATAAGACTTCAATATAATCACAACAATTAAGATCACTTCAAGTATAAGAGAAATGCTTTTATTCACTCATTAAAGAATTGCATAATTCAAGCATTCAGCTATCTACAATAGGATTGAGTTCTCTTCCAAAACAATTTGAAAAGTACAGAGCAGCATAGGTGACAGTAGCATTAGCAGCAAAGCAGCGGCAGTAACACTGGGTTGGCAGTGATTTGGTGACTGAGTAATTAAATAATGATTTTTAATTCTGCCACAAAAGTAATTACCTTTTTTCTCTAAAAAAGAAAAGAAGAACTGGAACTTATAAACAAAAATGGGCATTTTAACATCAAATTTGCAAGCTGACAAAATCAAAGCCTAAGATGGTAAATCAATTCCGGGTCATTTTAACATATCAAAAGGGCATAGTCTATACACCAATATGGCAAACGGTACTTCACAAAACTGTCGACAAATGATAGCATAATTGAATAAAGTAATACTGAATTTTCAAAGAATTATTAATACAAACCAAAAATAAATAGTGGGTTCGAATTTTAGATATTTGAGTAACACAAGAAAGTCTGTTTCTCTTTCACCTGTCCTCTCATGAGCATTTCAGATTTTTTCAATTTCTTCATAGCATAAATGTTGCCGGACTTTTTCTCTCGACACAGTCTGACCTGCAATTTGCAGAAGTATTATGACTAAAAGTATACGTGATCTTTAGCAATTCAAAGAAGATATCACATCCTCTAAGAAATTCTTTTTTGAGCAGAAGGAAATTTAAGAAGAATCATCAAATATTTTATTAATGATATAATCTTTTATCTAGCATTTAAGTTGGCATAATCAATGTAATGACATTAGTGCAAGGTCCATATAGTCATGCACTTCAGTTTTTTTATCACGCCACTAACCTCACCAAAGGCACCCCTTCCTATAATGGTCAGAAGCTCAAAATCATCAACAGATATCTTGTTCCTTTTCAATCTCATATATTCTGTCTCCTTTCTCTCTAAATCTTTGATCCGATTTAGCTGTTCCTCTTTAGGCACATCTGAAGCTGCTAGCTGCCTTTCTAGAATCCATCGCCTGCAGTAAGAGCAAAAATATCAGGAATCATTAAGGCCTAAAACCACAAGCTAGCTTCAAAACCAGGCAAAGACAAACATTTGGTTAAGTATATGTAACTGAAGCAACAGGAGATATGGAAAATATATCCAAGTAATTAGATCAGTTCAGGGATACAAATAAAGAGACTCAAGAAAGAGTCACTAGAATATAATTCGATATTTTGCCCATCGTAAATATGTTTTTTATTAAAGACCATTTCACAATCAATTTCCCACGTAATATATGGGTAGTTTTTTTTATAAAGTTGATTTATGATGGGTGATTTTGTGATCATTAGAGTCTGAACTATGTGCCGCTGTTCTAGTAGGAGGTTAAAGAAGTCAAACTTCTTAAAGCCTCCTTAGAGGCCATTTCTAGGTTCTATAGAATTAAACAAAAGTCCCAATGTTAATCAAACTAATTCAATTATTTCCTTCTTCCTCTTTCAGACACAGTTAGGCAGGTAATTCATGGGTCTTTAAGCATGACTACATGATGCGCGAGTGTTTCACATATTTATATGCACATCTCTCTGTTCTCTTGGATGCTTTTCATATAGTCCTTGTAACGTTTCTAAATGAGTTGTTTCACGGCAGCCAACTTTCTCCATCACCAAACCTGATCCCAGCACTTCATCCTTATTTTCTTCCTCCTCCATTCTCCAGCCTTGGCTCCTCTTTCTGTTAAAGTATAGACAAGGTGGTTGACTAGGGAAACTTACCACTTGAATTAGGTAAGATGGAGGCCCCAGAAATGACAGTTATGGATTCCCAGGATTGTGGAAACAACTTTTAATAAAAACATAAGCCTGTATAAACCTAGCCCTTCACATATCGTCATGCTCAAGGCTTGTTACTAACGCTATACAGCTTTGATTAAGCTAATATACACAAAAGTTCATCATCGCACCAAAATTAAGGGGACTGCACCAAGTACATTAACCCTTCGACCTTGAGCACATACACTAAACCTTCATTTAGTCACACTGACAATCACAAGAAAAAACAGTTCCTAATGATCAAGCCGCAACCAGTTTTGAATAGGATCCGTAGACAACCTTAACACAAGAAAAATGCAGGAAAACAGAAGGAACCCCAATTTTGCAAGTCAACTGAACATTTCTTTCCTTTTCCTATCTGACAACCAGAATCTGAACCAAATATAACTTTAATTGCATCACCAAATCAAACAAAATTGGGCTTCTAAACTTCCGTAATAAAAAAATTAAACAAAAATAAGCAGCAACTCTAGATCTTGTAACAAACTAACCTAATCAATTGGGACCCTTTTCACTCTTTTCCCAAAAAAAACACACTCACACAATCTGTATAAGCAATATGCATGAGCAGTACAAGATTAGCAACTAATTTCATAAAACAAACATAAAAAAAGCACCTTTCTTTGCGTTCTTGAATGCTTTTCATCTGGGTTTTGTAGTGATTCTCAATAAATTTCTTGGCAGCAGCCACTTTCTCCATGGTCAAGCTGGAACCCAGAACTTCATCTTCAGAATTGTTAGCAATATTATTTAGATTTTCTTCCTTCTCCATTTTCTTTTTGTGTATTTGCCTCTTGAGAAAAAACTGACGAGGTCGCTCTGTTATTTTTTGATGATGATTATGAATACACCCAAAGAGAAGGTGCAGGTGGAAACCTGAGAAGCCCACCTGGATTCTTACCTCAGCAGTTCATCAGAGTGTGTATTAATATTTAATCCAAGAAAAAATGTTATAGTCATAGGAGTGAGTGTAGAATACGTAGTACCACAGAGTATAGTTGTAGAGTATTTGTCGAGTACGTGCTTTGAGGTTTGGATCTGATGAAATGCCAGGTCCTCACTGGACTGGCATCTATTTGACCGCTGGCATTTTTTTTAGGGCAGTGATTTGTTGCATTTGGGTTCCATTGTCACCTTTTTTTTTGTTTTAACGAATTACTTATACCACTCACAACTCAACAATTGTCTATCTCTATGAATTATCTCGTACAAGATATTTATCTATCTCTATGAATTATCTGGTACAAGATGTGCATAAGTTGTTTAGCACGAATTGTATGCATTTGTGTATGATTACTAAATTACTATATGTAATGTAATACAAATTTTAATTCACTCATTTATAGCCTTTCGGACAATGTGTAATCTACTACAGATATGGAATAAAAATAACAACTATTTGTGCTTAATTTAATAAGCAACATTGCATTTATTAGGACATCCAAAGTTGTCTAATTTGGGAAACTAGTCATCTATAACAATGTTTTGATGATTTAATTGTACCTTTTCTGTGTATAGGATATAAAAGGATGGGATTGAGGTTGTAGATCATGCACTGTTTAGAAGAAAGTACAATCAATTGTGTGTAATGAGTAATATAAAAGTATATTAAGACAAGAATTATGTTTTAGATTATATCCATTGATGTGAATTTAATAGGGAGACGAAAATTAGATTGTAGAACATGATATAAATATAGTACAACATTAAACGCCTGTAATTTTCTAGCATGAACAGCAGTTTAATATATGAATATTTGATGTCATAATCTATCAAGAATAACCTATGGCAAGAAAGAAAGAATATTCAGTGCAGCAATTGCACGGAAAGACATAGGTTAGAGTGTGAAAAAACAATGGAATACATACATAGATATACAGAAACATTAAATTTCTTGTCAAGGTTATACATGAAGGTGGTAACTTGAATCTCCCAAATAAGGCATGATTTTCAACTTCCTTAATTAGGTCTTATTTCTCAATTCTTTGGTGGGACATCTCTGAGAGTCTCTGTCAAGATGATGGTTAACATGACCATATCATTCTATTCGATTGGGGGGTTTTGACAACTTGCCATTTCTTTTTGAGGAAACTTACTTTCTTGAAGAAACAAGTTGCAGTTGCTATGTTTGGAACTTTGGATGTCAACGTATTTAAAGCTCATGGCAGGTTCTCAAAATTCTGTTGTCTTAGTAATATTTTGGGCATCTTGTTTCACTATTATGATCAATAAAGTATATTACCATTTGTTCATCGATTCTATTTCAAATGCTTTTGTTTCTCATTTTTTTTTCCTAAACAAATGCCCTTACACTTGGGGATAAGCCTATATAAGTACTTAATTTTGTTTTAATAAAAGAAACAACCTAAGATTGAAAGGGAACCGTCATCAAATTAAGATTCAACTACTGTAGAAAAAGATTGAAAACCATCAAAATATCGTTAAAGTGTAAGGTCTAAAATTACTGTGCAAGGGAACAGTTCATTATTTCAATGGAATCTCCAATTTTATTACACAAAAATGCCTATTTATGTGAGATTAAAGCAAAACTAATCTTCACTGGTTTGAAAAACCGAATTGCTAAAAAGATGAATAGAAGATCATCCAACTATTCAAGTGACCTTTGTACATCTCTGGCTTTTTGGATGGATTTAGTCTTTGCTCGGGAAAGTCTCTACTTTTTTATGCTTAAAATCTCCCATACATTGGAATAATTTTGCAATAACTATGTTCTGTATATGATCCCTTAGAAGCTCTACCGGGCATATCAACCAAGTAAAAGGACTACCAAATTTACTAATCTAGATCTTTAGGGAACAAATAGGAATTGTAATACAAAAAGGTGCTTGGTCAGGATGGGGAAAAAGGGAACATTTCGGCTATTGAACTGAAAATATTTTCTAGAAAATATTTTCATCAATTTCCCGTGTTTGGTTTCATTGTAGGCTAAGAAAATATTTTCCCGTGAAAGTTATTTTACATCGATCGGGGTAAAATAGGTTCAGAAACCAGAAACCAGAATAGTGAAGTTGTTTTCTAAGTGAATCCATCTGCTTTCTCTGTATACTCCGACCGTCTTGGGATAATTTTAATGTAATTTCAAAAGAAAATAATCTTTAAAAATTGAAATCTCAAATTGGCCATTAGTATCAGTAACTCGCCTATACTTTTCTCATTCTATTACTCTTTTTCATTATTACTCTGTATCACACAGATCCACCATAAAATAGACAAAAAATGGGCGCGAAGCTCGGCAATTGAAAAAGAAAGGATTGTCTTGGGAGAATGTTGTAGAGGAGACATCTTTGATACAAGAAAAATAGGCCGCCATGAGAGACCGATAATGGAGCAAAGAAAGAAAGGAAGATGGCAAACAAGACACGAGACAGGGGGAAAACAAAAGACAGAGAGGAAGAGAGGGATGGGGGGAAAGGGAGAGTGGGGAATAGAGAGATGGCAAACGAGACACGAGAAAGAGAGGAAAATAGAGAGAGAGAGAGAGAGAGAGAGAGAGAGAGAGAGAGAGAGAGAGAGAGAGAGAGAGAGAGAGAGAGAGATTGGTTGCAGTGATTAGGGGGTTGTGTGACATAGAACAGGGTTTTGAAAGATATGCAATTGATTATGGATAGAATATTTGTAAAATTGATCAAACACTAGAAAATTTATAAAATAAAACTTTTTCTTAGAAAATATTTTTCATGAAAAATATTTCCACAAAGAAAACCTTTTCCGTCCAACCAAACAGACCCAAGCTAACTCATTTCAGCTGTCGCTGCAGCAACAACTTATTTTTTGCTGCTGTAAATGAAGCAAGTATCCAAAGACAACATCTTTTACACATTCCTTAGTCTGTCCTGAATCCTGACCTCCATCTTCAGGGCCCAAGTTTATATAAGTTTTTAGAAAAAAAAATTTAATTTGTATATAACTTATCAGAAACTCAAATATATTTGCTACTATATGGGACAGACAGAAACATGTGGTCTGTCCAAACGTGCTTCATGTATGAACGAAAATTAGTGCCAGTCAGAGTCAGAGCACTTGTGTATAGAAAAATAAGACTCTTCCTCCCAGGCATGGAACCAATTTATTAACTTTGCCTATTTTGAATACTATAATCTTGAGGGGGGAGACAACACTTCATTTTGATCACCTTTACAAGTCACAAAATTCTCAGGTGTACGTTTGTTAATCTTGAGATCTCCACGGCGTTGCATTAATAATCATTTTTCAGTGACAAACAGATTTGTCAGAAACTTGTCGTCTTGAGATCTAGCCTCACAAGAAGTTCCGTTCCAAAGACAACCAACGTTGTTGCTCCCCTATACAAACCAACTTTTGCAAATTTTCGTGTTGAGTAAAGATATTCGGGTCCAAAATCCCATTAAGAGTATTAGGACATAGTAATTCCTTAATGTTTTTTATCGCTTTTGCCAAAAAATTGCAGACAGTTTTTTTTTTTTTTTTTTTTTAAGCAAGCAGCTTTTTGCTCTGTTAGTTCAACATATCTGAAAAGAAGAATAGATTTCATCATGCTTCAAATTCCAAAGAGTAGTCTGATATTAATTTGACAAAAGTTGGTTCCAAACTGGAAGAGTTTAATGATTTGACCAAGTGAAATGAGTGCATTCCTTGATTACCGACTGATTAAGCGGACAGGGCAGTAGTATGGCGGTTTAGGCATTCCAACATACGGTATAAATGGAATAGATTTTACATGGATTCAGGGAGTGGTTACTATAATTAGTGACTAATTTTTGGTAGTAAGGTAGATGGGGCACCTGTAATATCTCATTAAATTTTGAAGGGAAGCAAAAATTTTGAGGACTTCAAAAAGTTACAATGCATTGTTGAAGATGCAACCCTTCTACAAAACTGCACTCTCATTTGCACTGGGAAAAAATTGTCAACAGCTAAGCAACCCAATTAGCATAGACAATGGGAATTGCGCTAACAGATCAGGTTATACAAACAGTACACCTATCGTCAATGCCCTGACAGTATTTCGAAGAAAATTGGCAGGAATCTTGCAATTTGTTGCAGTAGCTTTCAGACAGAATTTTTTTGCAGTTGGTTTACTGTCCTCCTTGTGCACTTTTAACTTTCAACCCACGTCAAGCTTCCCGCAATCAAATATTTACCTGGAAGTTCTCCGGGGACCGGGGCAAGGTATGTGATTTTCCTCCTGAAAGTGATGAATTGATCAGAATCTGGTAGGTACCTAAAATATTTTTAAGTTTATTATGCATACTTAAAAAAATGTTGGTTCGAACATTTGAATGTCAATGTCTGTGACATAGATGAATCCAGCAACATCGCTGCCAGACAAAGAAAGAAGAAAAACACGAGGAAAAAAAGCATAAGGAGACTAAAAGTGATAAATTCTTCTCAAATTTTTCTTGAATAAATATCAACTCTACTACTGACAAACATGGAGGAAGCGACAAGAATATAGAAAGGCTAAATTATCAACTCAAAACCCTGCTTAGTTTAAGGCATATTTGTGGAGGACCTGAAAAGTGAAAGTAAAGCTTCTTGAAAGAAGGTCTAAATGTAGACAAACCTATCATTGCAAGCAAAAAGGCAGTTCCTATACAGTGGCAAGGCTGCATTTCCAAGGCCATTATGTTAAAATGTATACAAAACCATGGCCCTAGGGCAACTACATTCACGGGCATTAAATTGTAAAATTGGACTAGAATTATTCCAGCAAGTCACACATATTCAATCTTCTATAATGTGAAGGACCAAGGATGATCAATAAAATCAGAACGATTCTCAAACCTAGCATAGGCCTGAGGCGGAGGATTGTCTAAATCTCACATGGCTACCAAGATAATTACTACATTTGATAAGGTTATATCTTAATATATTTTTTGTTTCTGGTTATCAAAAGTGTAAAAGCAGATGTATTTACTGAAACTTTTTATTAACCTCAAATAGGGTATCAGTCATTGACAGTTACAGCAAATACAGCTTAAAAATTTTTGCTTGAAGATGCAAGGAAAATCTAGGGCTTTTCTGGGGGAAATAATCTATACACAAGGAGATAAACAAAAGAATACAATGCTTTCCTCATTCATTTAACTACTTTAGGGGCCTGTGAAGGAGGAAACCTTTACAATGTTGAACTATTGCTACAAAGATTCTCTAAAAGTGAGTCAATCACATGAACAGAACTCAACAAGCAAAGCAACTATTGAATACTAATTACTGTTATTCTATGGTAGGATTATTAGAACCATGGACTCCTACTGCATGTAAGTAACATAACTTTTTTTTTTTTTGTTTGAAAGATGAGAATGTGTCCCTTCAGTTTAAGCATACTCTCCGTGTGAAGGAAATTTTGGGAAATTTCACTAAAGCATGCATCATAAAGTAAATGATATAACCAGTGTAGATATGCATACATTTTCATAGATGCACAGACAGAGATACATCGATACGAATAATGCATTTCAAAAAAATGGTTTTACACTGCCATAAATGTCAGAAATACAGCTAAATATGAGAGCTTCATTTTTCTTTATAGCAAAGCATTTACTAAATTAATACCTGAGAAGAATCAGAGTCGCCTGGTGAAGCTTTTGCCCAATTCCTTCATCCTTCAAGTGCTGCATGCACATTTACATAACTAATCATGGGAGTCTAGAAGCCCATGTTACAAAACCCATTTCTCAAATAAATTAAAACTTCGACCTCAACAAATTGTAAAACTGTTCTAGAACACAATGCATTTTCCTTGGGGAGCTGTCTGTTTATATTAACTTCTGTAAAACTCCTTAAAAACCATGTCAAGACTTGATTCTCACTTAAGAATATGAAAGACTTCCCGGGAAATGAAACCAGGCTATCAAACCTTATAACATTGCAATATTCCTGTACCTAGACCGCTATTATTGCACTTTTATAATTACATTACTACTTAAATGGTTTAGAATTCTTTGTTTGAAGGATATGTGATGGGAAAGTTACTCTGGAGCCGTGTTCTAGCTAAGGGGTGAATTTGACACTACAACTCACGTCAAATCCTGATACTCATAGTCAAACACATATAATAGAGGAGAAGAGACACAGTTATATAGCAACATATCTCATCTGCTGTATAATCTGTCTCAGAGTTACCATCCATTTCCATTGTGGCTCCATACCAGGCGAAAACCCAGTAAGAAATTTCAATTGCCACAGAACAACAATATGAACGCATTGAATTAATCAATTTTAAGGAAAGAAAATTTCTCTCCAATCAAATAACTGAGTACATCACAAAACAAAGTATTTCGAATTGTAAGCAAGAAAAAGTCTGAACATACTCGGACCCACAGACTAAAATTATTGGAGCATTTATGAATTAAATTAATTGCAACCAACAGATACAGAACCTATCAAACTTCAGGTCATGTAATTTAATTCATGCATAAATGCAATATGCCCAATCATGTTATGCAAAGCAAGGACATAAGTGATTCGAAATTCATTAAATTTTTTCATACAGCCCATTTAAGTCTGGGAGTGAAAGAAAGCCAGACTTCAGAAGGGATTTCAGTCCCAAAAATCTCAGCTGTGCCAGAGAGAAGCCGAAGGCAGACAGGTGTTTCAGCAACTTCAACTCTAAGTTTACATTCTTTGTTCAGCTTCACTTGTCTTATTGCTGTTGGGCCACCTGATGCTGCTGGTGTACCTAAAGCTGTGCCTGCATAAACCGCATTGGAGCTCTCTCTGCTGTTTGCTCTAATTCCTAGTCTACACATAGCAATTCATTAAATCCTAGGATAAAGGTACATATTGGAGCCTTGATCATTCCGAAGTATAATGAAGCTCTGACACCACAATTAAGTTAATAGTAACAGAATAAAAACTATATAAAGACAAAGTGGAAAAAACTGATCTTGATAAGTTTCCTTACTGTAGCAGCGCAAGCAAAATGATATATATGCCTACATTCCTGACGCTGAAATCCACATTTTTCTTCTTGTTGGGCCAAGAAGGAATGAACTTAAATTTGGAAGAGGAAGGAAAAGGCTTTATTAATGAAGAAAATATGATAATCAACTGCATCTTCATATCAATGACACCGGGCCATAAGTAGCGGCCAATGCAGGAAGATGGCCACAAAATCTTTAAATGGGTATTAAACACTTCTCAGAGTATCGTCAAACTGCAGACATTTTACTCTAAACAAAAACAAAAATACCAAAAAGGGGAAGGGGAAAAAGGGATTTTAAGCCTCCACTGTTTTTATCAGAAAGATGAAATTTCAAAATTAGAATACGTGAAACAAGAGTAACAAGTAAACCAAGAAATGTAGTATGAATTAACAGAATCACCGAATTTACTTCCAAAGATGTCGATTCTGGAATTTTCCAACCAATGACAAGTATAACACAACACAATTCCAGAGGATACAACGAATCACCTAAAAAGATAATTGACATGATTTGTAAACTTAAGGCTCAACTGTTCCCCACGTAAAAAAAAAAAAAAAAAAAAATCCTATCTTGAATATCCTTACCCTACAATTCAACTAGAGTCACGGTTGCTCCGTTTGAAATAAATGGGAACAGCAGCCAAGCCCCCTAAGCTCTGCACTATTCAAAAAGCTACATTTCCACAGACACCACACTCTTCGCCACAGTAATGAATTTAGTTCAACAATCATAGCTCTACTTGGCAATAAGTTTAACATGCAAAAAAATCGCTGTTTAGCATTGCCCAGGAAACATACCCACTGAGCCATTTCATCATACAGTTAGCAGGCAGAGTGATTGGTACTCAGACTTACAAACATTTTATTGAGAAAAATCATAGTGCATGTCTACTTAATATTGAAATGCGGCAAGTTTTATTATCTTAAGTTGGAAAGGACATATTTGACCTTTATCTGCTAAAGCTGACACTTCACAGAGTAAAATCCGGTTTTAATGAAAATTTGTCTCCGATATTTTTTCCAGTGTCAAATCCAATCTCAATGAAAAGGAATTGTCCATTCACGTTTACGCTTCAATAAATGTTAACGTGACAACTTCTTATTATTCGCATTAAACTTGCCACTAAATTTCGAACTGCCCATATTAGTCTATTTTGTTTCCGGATATTAATCTTGTTTGTTGTCTAATTATAGAAAAGATAAAAATTTTCCACGAAAATTTATCATTTTATGGTTGAGTTTGGCAATATCTATTTTTAATCTTTTGGAATTTAGTAATATTTTATAAATTTTTTTGATTCGAAAAATGAGAACTAAAGAAATATTGGTAGATTCCAACAAATCTATCTTTAAAAATTTAGTTTAAAATATTTTTTCAAACATATTCCGTACCACCTTTTCATATGCTAATTCACACTCATATCTTTTTTTTTGAATTTTTTCGGCACAAGGCCGATAGGAGAAATGGGAAAAAAGAAAACTTAAACCAATCTATTCACACTTATATCTAGCTCATATTACTTTCCAAAATACTACAATATCATATTATTATAATAATACTATTAAAATTATTTTAATAATACTATTTGAAAAACAACCCTTAAAGCGGACATTTGTTTAATTTCCAAAACGACGTCGTTGTGTGCCGGAAGTAACAGCCCAAGCCTAACTGCATGGCTTTCTCATTAGTTGCAGATCTTTGAAATTGAGCACAAATTTTTTGGCTGGTAGAAAAAGCAGATAAAAATAATCCCATGGATGATCCCTATTGGAGATACAGTGTTCCTCCTGCTGAAAGAGGTCTGTTTTTTTCCCCAAACCCTAACCCTTATTTTCTTATCGTCTGTTCTCTCAGGCCACATACAAGTGACATAGAGATAGTCTTGGTGTGGGCATCCATGGATTCACACACAGATACACACGCCCCAAAGCTATGGTTCAGGGAAAATTTGTGTCTTATTTTTGGTTAATTATCTGTTGAATAATTTCTTAAAATTCAGGCAATCAAAGTAAATAATTGACTTAAATAAATATCAGGTATGTATTTCCAATGCTATAAAATTGAGAAATGAATTGAAACAAAAATGAAACGATAAAAAAGAAAAAACTGGGTTTCTTTCTTTTTTTTTTTTTTTTAATTTGATTGGAGATTGGATTTTTGTTTTGTGAATTCTTTAATGTAGGATTTGGGATGAGAAAAAAAAGATAACTATAAACTGAGGTGAGGTAGCTGATCGTATTTATACATAGAAGTTGGGCAGAGAAAGGCTGAGTTTAGTAGATTTAAGTTGGGTTTTAGAATTGGGAGCATTAGTATAAGAATTAGATGATGGAGAGGTTGTAATCTTTTTTCGGGATGGGTATGCGGAGGACTATTTGTAGGAGGGATCGGTTAAAAGAGAATTTTTTATTTTTTTATTTTTTCAGAGTACATATGGATTTGATGCTTGAGCTGTAGCTGTCAAGGGGACTAGTGGTTTATGATATGTGAGGTTTGTGATTATAGGGCATTTTGTTTCGAAGAAATAGCTGGAAGTTAATTTTGGGAAGGAAGGAGGTGGGAGGTCGTTCAATTAATGGAATAAATTTAGGCAAACTGGGGGGAAGACATGGCAGGATATCGTCGAAGATTCTGCTGAAACCCAGAGGCTATTTGGGAGTATACTTTCTTCATAGATTGGGAAACTATAGAATTTCCACTTTGACTGCATCTAGTAGTGGAGGGAGGGATGATCAGGAATGGTAGAGCTACTTTATCTTATATTGTGCCCCCCCCCCCCCCCCACAACACACACACACACACACCAAAAAAAAAAAAAAAAACTAAAAAAAGCAAACCAAAAACTAAAAAACAAAACTGTAATGTAAAATTCCTGGCTTCGCCACTGTCTGTGTCTTTGGTGGCTAGCCAAGTTGTATAAGGTTCTAATTTGATTTATCTTGAGTTTTGGGCTGATCGAAGCATCAAGGTATAGTAGCCGCATGACTCAATTTGCTGGAGATGAAGATACTGATTATTGAACTGCCATTATGTTAGGTTATGAAGAGGCAAAGAGAGTACATGGATATAGGGGTAGATTGATTATGGGGCTGGAGGCGGGGAAAACTTTAGGCTGTGGCTCTGGGAGCAGGAGGATCTTACAATTTTCTTGGTTTATAGATCAGAGAGACAGAAAAGATGAAAATGTTTTGAAGCTAGTTGTGGGAGATGATGACACATCAAATTTCTGAAAGGTAATTTGTAAACTGTAGCCCTCAAGAAAGTGAGATTTTTAACTCGGGTAGTTCTTAAGGATGCAAACTTACCAGCCATAAGCTCCACATGAGAAAGAAGAGAAAGTAACCTGATTTGGTAAATTTTTCGAGAACTGTCAGCTGCTTTTCCATAAAGAAGAATGAACATGGGGGAGGTCTAGTCATTTTTTATATAGAACTCAGCTTTATCATGACATATATTCATGTAAGGGTCCTGATTTTTGTTCAGATGAAATAACTTAGAGGTTTTTATCTAAGGAACATCAGAGTAGTTAACTGGCTGACCTCTTAAGCTAGGCTTTGCTTTGGGGCTTTGACAATTCTTTACACTTTATGGGATTTTTCCCCATTGATATGAGCTACCGTTTCTTGCATTATCTTAGTTGTGCTTAAAACTTTGTTGGATTATGGCTTCTCTGCAGAAAACATCCCAAAACCTAGCTTTGCTGGCTACTTTTCATCTGAAACATCTATTCCAACAACTCATCATCACTGGGGCTCTAATGATCCAAAGGATGGTTCAAACTACTTAGACAAAGATGTAAGATTTTTGAAGTTTATAGTTGCAATGTATTCAATTTGAATATTCATCAAATGGCATCTTTTTTATGTTTAGATCCTTCAGTCACGTCCAGGTGCATATGCGTATGGCATAGATGTCAGGGGTATTTATCCTGAAGCTGGTCTTGGTGGATTAACAAGTGGAACTGGCGTTAACTCCTATCAGTCTTCTTTGAAAGATCCTAGCTTACTAGGGCAAAGACCAGATGTTGCTCCACATATTAGTCCTGGAATGCATGGAACAAATTATGAAAGGCCCAGTTCTTTGAGAGGGACTGATGGATTTCCAGGAGAATCAAACATTCTTTTTGTTGATGGGCTTCCAACTGACTGTACGAGAAGAGAAGTAGGCCGTATCCTTGATATTGTTATCAATATGCTTTTTCCTTACATTAAAAAAAATGCTTTTTCCTTTATATGGCTTTAAATTACTTGCAACTTGTCCTTGAAGTGTCCTTTTGCCTTGTGATTGACAACTTGATGGTGGCAGGGACTCATTTGAGATCTGTTAAGGGGTTTTCCAGTATCATACTAATGAATATATTCTCTTATTTCCAGCCTAGTTGTTTATTCCCTTCAATCTGTATGGGAGATTTACATTTTGGTTATGCTTTAGTATTGTACAAATTAAATCATGCATTTTGAAGAGGGTGATATCTTTTCTATATTCTTAAAATTGAGCTAGAAAATCCATGGCTACTTTTTTTTTTTTTGGTTTTTTTTTCCCTCTTTTTTTGGGGGTTGTTTTTTTTTGGGGGGGGGGGGGGGGGGGGGGGTTGGCTGTTGGGGATTCTTTCTTTTATTCCTTATCTTGATAACAGATCTTTTCCGTCCTTTTATTGGCTTCAAAGAACTTAGAGTTGTTCACAAGGAGCCCAGACATGTAAGTGCGGTATACCATTTATGCCTTAAGATGTTAAATGGCTATACAATGACAGAGAGCATTATCAAATTATTTGTCTCCTAATTCTGTTATTGTTTCCTGCAAAGTGTTTCTTTTCTTTTGGCTTGAAATCTTCGTATATTTGACAAGATTAACATCTTTTAAGAAATTGTGTTTGAGAAAGAATGTAGGTGTGGTATTTGTGCCTATGATGTATTTGGATTCTATGCAGTAATCTTACCTTATTTCCTATCACAAAAAAGAAAGGCACAATGATTTTTATTTCCTCTTTGATTAGAGTGTCCTCTGTTTTGAATTATAATCAATTGCTTGTAATTTATTCACTATCTCTCTGCCTTCCATTATTTGTATTCTGGAGTTGAAGTTATCCTATGCTAGGCTGTCCCCATTACAACATATAGTACGAATTGAATAAGGTATCATTGGGCAGGTAAAATTTACGCTCTTTAAAATATGGGGCACAAGTGTATGGATGTTATAGGCTGGTGAATGAGGACAGCCAAGCATAGAATATTTGCTGTATTGGAATTATTATGTTGTATATCCAGGAAAGCAACGGGTGAAATTGTAGACCATGCCAATTTTGCTCTCTGAGCCATGCACACGGCACACGTGCACACTTATACACAGGCACAGGCACACAAGGACATGCTTATGTTGGTAAATGTGTGTCTGACTTCAGATATGTAACATCCCAGTCTGTTTATTGTAACTAATATGTGAACTATAATCATGTCGCAGAGCAGAGATAAAGCCATGGTTTTGTGCTTTGTTGAGTTTGCTGATGCAAAGTGCGCTTTTACTGCTAAGGAAGCCCTTCAAGGTTCAGTCTTTACATGTTTTTCGCAACTATTGTATCTATCTGTAATGATTGCACAGCGAAACAGTTGGTGTTATTTGCAAATAGTATGTGAAGGAAAGATGATGTAACTATAGTGTCCTTTACAAGTATATGGATTTTACGTTTAAAGTGTTTACCGTACACTTGTGAAAACCAAAAATATTTGAAATGACGTTATCTTTTATATATACAGGGAGAGAGACATAAAAACCAATGATGCATAGCCACATCTAAGTATCATGCTTTAATATTTTTTTCTTGGCATTTTCCATAAATCTTCTTTGTTACAATATGATTTAAGTTCTTAAATGGCCTTTATGAACTATTGGGTCTAAGCACCTCAGTACTACTAAAAGATTTTATTTATAGGCCCTCGCTTTGCCTGTCTGTGATTAACCAGTTACCAAGTGATTCTGCAGGTTATAAATTTGATGACAAGAAGCCTGACTCCCCTGTCTTGAGACTCCATTTTGCTCATTTTCCTTTCCGTCTACCAGCTGACAGCGATCACGATGATCAACAATTTGGAGGTGTGAGATGAGCTTGAAGAGGTTCTGCTGTGCTGACTAGTTAGGGTGGCCTACATATTCCACCTTATGCATGTACTAATTGACGTTCTGAATCGCAGAGGTAGCTGTGATCTTACCATATAGTACGCAAAGTTTTTGGGTTCAGTTAGAGCTCTTAGTACCTCTTCTTGAACACGGAATCAGCTACTTCCAACTCCTGAGGGATCATGTTATCAAAATAAAGCTCAGGCACCTACACCAGTGTACCGGTCATTTATTTTTGTTTCTGCTCCTGTAATACTACGTTTACCTAGAAACAGAGATTTTGAAAAGGTACATGTATATGTTGTGCTTTACTGGTGTGGGTACGTGCTACTTTCAAATGCCGTGTATGTGCTTTAGATTGCTGATAAATATGTAAACCTCTTAAGCATGAAGAAAACAGTGACGCAAAGTGACAAAGTAAAAGTTGCTGCAGTATGTGGTTTTTTTTCCTGAAACTCTACGGAATATGCAGTTAATATGTTTTGGCAAAGTTAACTTTATGTTATGTTCATGTTATATTTGTATTGGGCTATAGTGAAAAGGGATAAAGTTCAACTTCCAGACGGTGAAAAATTACGAGTTCATAGGTGTATACGGTTGCCAATTTTGTAGAATTCAGTAGATGATGAGAAATCATCTCATGTGATACTTTTTTCCATTCTACTTGGTATGAATCATAGGAGGTTGAATTTCAAAAAGTAATGTTAGAACAAGTTAAGAAATACTTCGTGACATTTTACTAATTATGAACAACAAATTACCTTCGTCAAACATTGCCCCGAGAAAACCCAAAAAATAAAATTAATTGCAGAAAGCAAGAGGGTGGGGGATAGGGTTCTTTAAATAATGCTCTGCTTCTCTATCTTGAAGTCGACTTTTGGCAGAATTTAAAATCCTATTGACTTTTGACAAAAGAAAGGCAACTTCTGGGAAGGACATCATAATCATCACTGTTGACTTATGATTACTAATCTAATATGCATCACAGACTGATTCATATTTTGAAAAATTGGGATTTATTTTAATTTGCAAAGCAGATTTAATGCATAGAAAAATTATAGTATAAGGTTTTGTTCCACGGTTTGCGAAGTGTCCAATTCTCTCACAAATGTTGTTGAGATTCAGTTAGTTTGGACCAAGCCAAAAACTACAAATGCTCGGCATGGATCATGACGCTTCGTGCACCAGTCTCTGCACAAATTTCTCCAAGAAATTCTGACCCCCTTTTAAATCAAAAATCAAAGTGACATCTGCCTCCCATTTAATGGCTGATTTACAATGATGCCATTGCTGATGTTTCACTTTTATTTGCTGTTTTCTCAACATTGGATCTGTCCACCTCGTTAACATGGGATACGCATCCGAGATTTCTCCCAGATGTCGAATTTAAGCACATTTACAATTTTTTTTCTTTTAATTTCCTTCAGAAAGTAGGACCAAAGCCCTCAAGGAAAAGCTTAATTGAAGTATTACCAGGCGTTAAGTTGCTCGGAAGTCCATTAATTTAATTTGGAGCAAATCACAAGACTATGAAGTCAACGTAAATGCAATGAAACATATCAACTAAAGCAAAACGTTATTTTTCAATAGACCCAAAATCACAAAGTAAATTATTCAATTAACAGCGACAAAACAACAATCAACAGTGGTAGGACAACGTCACTCATTGTTAGCAAACAATAACTGAAATTGGAATGAATAACCATGCCGTAAAGGAACAATTTTGCAAAAAATTTTATTTATCAACTTCTTGTCAAGTAAACTGTAAGTAAGGAAACTGAGTCATAACCTGTATCTATGATTTTTGCGTACAGATTCAGCCTAGAAAACAACATTCCCCAATTTGCAATTGAAACTAGACCTAACTAAAGATAAAGAACTACTAAGCATTTTACAACAAATGTCAAAGGAAACAGACGTTATAAAGAATTACTCCAATTTCAGAGAAGCAAATCAATGGAACTTTTTTAGGATATAAAAGAAGTTCCAGCATGGTTATGGTGCAGAAGATTGTGAGCAATGGCATCCCTTGCTTTCATTGCGTTAACTGACCTCAATGGAATCTCTGGAATCATGTCATCATCAATGAGATCAAACTTCAGTTCTGGATCCATTTCCTCATTCCTCATTTCACATATATTATGCAAGACGCAGCAAGCCCCTAAGACCACGGGCAAGTCCTGAAGTTTCACTTCAGTTCTTTTTTGCAAACAAGACCATCTCCCCTTCAACCTGGCAAAGGCCTCCTTCGAAATCCTCTGGAGCTCTCCAGTTTTCTCATTGAAAGCATGCTGAGTCCAAGTCAAGTGCTGTTGTGTATAGGGCACCAATACCCAATCCATCAAAGGGTATCCAGAACCCCCAACAATCCAGACACCCTTCAGCAGCCCCTGATTAGCCCTCTGAAAAAGAGCAGATTTTTCCAAAACCTGATCATCAGGCATCGAACCAGGCCAACCAATGCATACATCAGTAAACACACCTTTTGGGTCAACAACACCCTGGACAGTTATGGAATACGAGGTTTTCTGATTCCTCTCAGTGTGCCTCTTATTGAAATAAGCAGCCACACTAATCTTAGGAGCAATAATTGGTATATGAGTAGTATACATTGATCCCACAACATTAGGAATCCCAGATATAAATTCATACTCATCCTTAATCCTCCGGGCCACCTCCTCATCAGGCCATTGAAGATACTTAGGCATCAAAACCGTCCTTATTGCAGAACAAACCTCAAGAACCAATTTATGACATGTTGAAATCCCCAATCCAAACCTCTTGGAGACAAGCCTAAGCGGCTCACCGGTGGCCAACCTCCATATACAGACTGCCACCCGCTGCCTGACCGGGACAGCATCCCTCAACATGGTATTCTCCTTGGCCACCACAGAGCTCAACTCGTTGCATATCACCTCAAATGTATCCTTCCCCATCCGAAATGCCTTCTTGAACTCCTCCTCAGGAAATTCAGCACTGTTGCATTGATCCCACCAGGCCTTCGATCGATTCTTCACCCACAACCGTCTCTGCGGCGCCCCTTTACCTCCCTTTTCGCCCTGATCACCACCGGAATCCTTATTACTCCCAGAATTCACATAATTTTCCGAGGCATCAATAGCAGCAGCAGCAGCAACAGTAGTGGCAGCAGCAACAGTATTATTGGCCCTGCCCTTTCTTTTTCTGGCCCCATCTTTAACATCTGATTCTTTGTGATACTCCTGCAATTGGGAGTAATAATCCAACATGGCTTGCCCCTTTTTTTGGTGATTGGTTTCAAAGAAAATCTTCTCCTCTTGTTCTTCCTTTGCAAATTCCTCTTGATCCCTCTTTTCTTGTTCCTCAAGTAACATCAAGGAGGTTATGATCTCCTTCAACTCTTTAGTCTTCACCCCACCTTGTTTTTGCAAATCAAATTGATTTATCTCATCACTCTTACCATTACCATCTTCAAAACTTGATACCAGATTTCCACTTTCCCTCCTCCTTCTCCTTCTCTTACTATCATTCATTTGTAAGGGAGAATTGTACACTATTTTTTACTCAACCAGATAGTTTATGTACAAGACAAAAAAGAGAACAATGACAAATTCACAACTTCTTCTGGTGCAAGAATTGGAGCTTCATATACAGAGAAAATTAAACACCCCGAGTTGCACCCCACCTGTTTGAAGGAGTGTGTGAATTGGGAATGTGAACACAGAAGAAAAAGAGCAAATGGGTTTCAAACACTGAATCTGAAGGTTCAGGTGAATATATACAGATACAGTTAAAAAGAATTTAATTAATCACTAGAAAAAAAAAATTGAATTGACGTAATATTATTGTAATCAAATTGATCTTTAATTCTGACGTGGGCTTTTCCGTTTTTTTTGTGTGAACAGTGTGAACGCGGCTTTGGGATATGAGGAAGTTTCGAGGGGTTTTATAATAGGGATAATTACAGAAACCTCCCCTGAGGTTTCTGACAATTACACCTAGCACCCCTAAGGTTTGAAAAATTACACTAACCTCCCTTGGCCACTTAAAATGACTACAATAACCCTGGGCCTATTATTCTTATTATTATTTGCAAATTGATTTATGAATTTAGGGTTTGGAAGTTACTAACATAGAATTGGTTTTGGGCAAATTGATTTGGGTGGCCTTACTAGGAGTATCTCTATGAAA
The DNA here is from genome assembly GCA_024721245.1 of Mitragyna speciosa. Classification (NCBI taxonomy): domain Eukaryota; kingdom Viridiplantae; phylum Streptophyta; class Magnoliopsida; order Gentianales; family Rubiaceae; genus Mitragyna; species Mitragyna speciosa. Next base: position 27,792,899 of record CM045559.1, on the reverse strand, counting down.
TTTACCTCCATAATCTAGTTACTTGTGATGGTGGTGACTAATGAAAATAGTGTTGGTGTATAGTGGTTGTGGTGGTTGTTCAAGCAATAAAAAACAAGATGTGATTTTTAGTTTTTAAAAGGGCAGATGGTATTTTTTTTTTTTGTTACTTATAGTGTTGTTGACTAGCAAAAATGGTGGCACTGGTGGTATTGCTGCTGACTACAACAGTGGCAATAAATAGAAAACTATTAGAATTGTTTTCTTTTTTTACTTTTTACTGAAAGGGCAATTTAGGAATTTAATAGAGAATTTTTGCTGACATCATCTCCATTGTTACCCAAACACTAAATACAAGGGAGGTTAATGTAATTTTTCAAACTTCAGGGGTGCTAGGTGAAATTGTTAGAAACCTCAAGGGAGGTTTCTGTAATTATCCCTTTATAATAAATAATGATGATGCTTTTTGTAGTAGCCGATGTTAGATAGACAGATAAGACTTGATAATAATAAAAACAGCACGTAAATGTTCAATTGAGTGTCAATGTAAAATTATATATAATTATATTGTATTATTTAAAATTTTGTATTATAAAAAGTCGGACATCAAAAAATTAAACATAGGACTTGGGCCGTTATTTTATATATCATCTGATTGATAATTTATATAAAAAAAAATTATGAATTTTATATCATTTATGAAAGAATTTTATTTGTGGAAAATGTTATTGCACCAATTTCGATGAAATTCATGCCAATTACTCAAAAGTTCACAATAGTCAGGAATATGTGATTTACTCGTTGGTCAGACATTATTAGGTGGTTGGTATAATATAATGGAAGACCAAATAGAAGGTACCTTAAAGTTGACAATACGCGGTTGGACATTTTGACGTGGTTTTGGACTTTCTGCTTTTGGGGTGTTGGTTTTTGCTTCATCTACTTTATATACTAATTTTCTTTTGGATTACCTGTATATCTTTCTTTTCTAATTTTTTCATTTGAAAATTTTTGTGGATATAAAAATATTGATTCAAGGGGTGGAGATTTATGATTGAGGAAATCCTTGTTGTCCAAATGTCCATAACGAGTAGTTATGGAGATGTTCTACTTAGCAAGAAAAAAGAATAGTATACGTTACAGCACTGTATACAATGTCTTTTGGTGTGCTTTAAGTGTTAACTGTTTGTGTTTAATCTAACTTTCTAACCCATAAAGTTTGAAAGAAAGGAAACTACGTTACGTGGGCTGGTTTGGAACCATAATTTTTCCTTTTTATCGGCTTCTAGAAGTTCTTTGTGATTTTTTTTTTTTTTTTTGAGAATTTCTTTTGTGATTTGAAGGAAAAATTAGTCCAATAGTTCAAATACAAACCTAGATGGTAAGATTTGATACTTTTTCTCTTAGCAACAAGTGATTTTGTTTTCCCTTTATAGTTGGTGATTGACTATTCATGTTATCCAATTATTAACATTATTTTTACCTCATTAATGTTAATAAAATAATCATATGTATGTCTTAGCTATATAAACTTAATAGGACTCTTATAATTTAGGTTAGTAATGATGCTTTTACATTATTAATGATAAAAATCAAATTTTGCTGCTGTTGAAAATAAGAGAAAATTGCAGTTAATTCTTGAAAATGTTGTTATAAGCCTATTGCTATATGCTAATATTCGGGTATGAGATACACACACACACACACACACAGAGGTGGTATACATTTGAATTCCATTTCGCAACCATGACTAATTAATTAGATTAAGGCCTTGATAAATTAGAAAGAGAATTAGCAAGATTGGAGAGAAGTTACCTTAGCAGCACGCAAACGACAATAACAATAATGAGAAAAGACTTCAAAGATTTTTTTTATGCCTATATTTATCGTTTGTTGTTGAGGTAAAACTTTTCAATCAATTGAGAAATGGACACTTTAACTAGATTTAGAAGTTTATGAGATGTTGATGTGATTTTTAATTGAAACTTAATTTCAATGTTTTTTTTGACCTTTTATCTAAATATGTCTAGGAAAAAAACTATTTAACTAGGATTGTCAAATAACCAAACATTTTGATAGTACTATATCTTTCAAAGATTGTTAATTTTAAAATATAAAGCATCTAATGAAATTTGACAATAATTAAATTTTGACTTCTGAAAGTATGTAAATCTTCCGGGAAATCTTTTGTATTGCAAATGTGTGTGTGTGTGTGTGTGTCGATATTTGGACAGTTTAGCTGTGAATTGGGTGAATAATTAACATATGTGCTAAATGTGAAATCAATTATGGGAATAGTGACGTCATTTTGCTTCATGTACTGGATCTTCCTAAGCTACTCAATATCATTTTACTATTATTTACAAAAGTAGGACCTTTGGTGTCTCTCTCTTTATCTTCTTTTAACAAATTTAAGAAAATTTAAAAAATTTTATAATTAACTAAAGCCTGGTAACTTAATAGATATAGTAACCACCTATCTATACTTTTCTCTTTTTTATTTTTTTAATCTTTTAAATTTTACAATTGATGAAAAGAAATTTAAACAGAAAAATTTATACAAAAGATTTTAATCTTTTCATAGCACACGCATTGAGCATGTATCAATCACTGATTCACGTCTGAGAGGGATCTAAAGCATTGAGACTTGTACTCCTTTAAGTAACAAATAGATAACCACTATTTTCCCCTACGGCCTGTCCTTTCACAAATTTGTATATTATGTGATTACAAATTTTCTGCTTCTTATCACCAATAATGACCCATTTATTCATAATCTAAAATGAGCTATTGGTTACTAAACTTTTTTACAAATTTCATCTTGCTCACCAAACTAATTTTCATGTCAATATACCAATTAAAATTTTAAAATATATCTTTTGACTATTGTGCTAATTAGATCTGTTATCTTAGTTACTTTTAAAATACTCGCCATTTTCCCCTTGTGTAACGTTTCATTATAAATGTATAAAACAAGAGGGGAAAGGGTGAGAGAGATGGGTTCTTGTTTCTTAAAAACAAGACCGAAACCCCCTCTTGTTTTTAAGGTTTGCTAATTTAAAAAAAAAAAAAACCGAAATATAGAATTGGGGTAAAGTTGTGAAATTACCTCAATAAATAATAATGGCTAAGAAAAAAGCAAGTTTAGAAGTTCAATGAGTAAATTGGACAAAAAAAAAATTTTAAAAAATTAGTGATCCCATTAGCATACTTTACCCTTATTAATATGTTCTTGGAATTCATTTATTTTGGTTGTTTAGATCAAATCACTACGACTCTAATTGTCTAGTTTGGAATAATTCTTCAACCCTATCATCGTCAAAAATTGTACAAGGTGCTATAGCCACATGTTTGTTACTTCTTTATCTTATTTTTCTACCATTTCTCTTCTCCCGTTGCTAGATCAGAGTTCCCACAGAAGATCCACATCAGAAGTCAACCCATGATATCCATGCATATCATGCTATCAATTATCGAGAAGCCTGGTGCCACCAACACATCATCTGTGGCGTTTACGCGTGAACATCTAAATTACAGCAAGCACTCTAATGATTTCCAGTATGTGCTAAAAGTTAAAACACACCACAAATTGATGATTGTCTGAGAATGGAGATCGGATGTGAAGTCAATGAGGAGCATGTGCACGTCTACGCCTTTCAAGGTCCTTGTTAAGGAAGCCTCACCACCACAGCTGTGTTTTGTATCTTAGTCGTATGAAGATGAGCACAAATTTCTTGCACCACCACTTGCATTTGCAAATATCAATGAATATTACAGAATAAAACTTTCTATTCATATAAGATATATATTGTGACAAAATCATGTGGGACAACAAAAAAAAGTAAAACACTAAATCGTAATTTGTCATTTACGCAAAAAAAAAAAAAAAAAAAAACCGAAAGATCAAATATAAATATTCTTATTTTTGACCTTTGAGACGCAAATCATTGCATATTTGCGTATTAACTGGCCACTTAAATTGATTTATGCTGCCCTTGATTTGTGAAAACACATGCTCACAGCTCATGCAGATCAAGTCATACGTACTAATACTATTATTTTTCTTTTCTTTTCTTTTCTTCCTTTGTTTGTCTCTAAGGAGTTAATATTGAAAATTCTTACGTAGATAAGATTTGTGAATTCCGTGTAAACCTTGTGATCTAGGAGAAAGTTACATGAATATAGTGATATATGCTGACGTAAAAATAATTATGTATCTATCTTTTAGATAAAAGATTCATAAATGGAACGGTGGGTTGATGTAAAAATATTCAAAGCCAAGTAGAAAGGAAACGGCAAAAAAAAAAAAAAAAAAAAAAGAGGTTTTTCAGATGAAATTGCCAAGGTGGTTGTCATTCGTAGACGAATAATATGTCTTTTCTTGGGATTCATCGATGTAGTCGGTGGCATCCCACCGTCCCCTTGGCTGGAGGAAAGAGTGGTAGTTCCTATCATTGACTGCGTCCTTGCAAGCCGAAATTCCTAAACGTTCACATGAGATGAGAGAGACGGACTATTCCAGTTTCCGCGTGCGACTGACATATTTTCATGTGAATTGTACATAAGGCGGTTGAGAATTTTCAAAGGATGAAAAAGGTTATGTCCTGGGATGTCTGCCGCCAACCGATCGAGCGGAGGAGAAGTGGTGGACTTATGTCGCGCTCAGTCTACTATATGGTTAGGACAAAGCTTCTATAATGCATTCTTAATCATGGTGATATTGAATTGATGATGACTGGCGCAATCCGCGGCATTTTGTACTTTTTAGTTTGTCCTTTTACATTACGATTTGGCTCCCTAAATATCTAGGTTTTTGTCAATCATGCATCAATAGTCGGCAAATGGATGCTGACCATGTATTATAGTAGTATTGATTTTTAGATCAATACTTTGATTTTCCAGTTTGACTCCTTAATTATTTTTTACTTTTATGAGCGTAATGTGTGTATATATATTCAAGAATTTCTCCATCCTTTACGATATGGTACCGTAATAAAAAGATATGACAATAAAAAGATAAAGTATCGTGATAAAAAAAGTATTTAGTTGAGTCTATATTTGTCTTTTTATCTTTAGTCACTTCAAATAATTATTTTCCGAAGGCATCATACCCTATAAGATCCTCCACACACATATATGCCCAATTATTGGTTAAATATATTCACTTTTAAGTTGTATATGCTGAAGCTGATAATTGAAATATGTTGAATTTTTTATTTTAATGTTTCTGGTTGGAAATTAAAAAAAGTCTAAATGGTTAAAAAGTTTGATGACAACCTCAACTAATCTTGGAAGGAAGAAGTCGTTGCTTGCTTTGCTTGCCCACTAACTCGTATCAAACTTTTTCTTTTCAAAAGCTAGGCTATAATTCTCGTACAAAAACTAGAGGCGTTTAACCTTACTAAAACATGTTACTAATAAATTTCAAACATCACATACCTACCTGAGCAGAACCGCTCCAATTCGGCAGCAAAAAAGTCCATCCCCGTAACAACCAGTAGACCTGTGTATACATCAAACAGTTCTGTACATTCCATTTGCACCTGATGTTTAGACATATTGCAAGTAGAACAACTCATCAGGCTGCTACAACCATAGTTCATCATATCACTCAAGTCCATGACATATCACTCAAGTTATAACTGAAATGGAGCTTACCATTACGATATCGTTATTTGCATCGTTCTTAGAACTAAGTCGAATACATATCATTAAGAAATAAGCGATATCGATCGATATGAACGGTATAACACCATATCGGTGAAAGTCAACCGAGATCTCGGTGATATGTATTGTTATGAAGTCCAAAAACTTAAGAAGGTAAACACGATTCTTGCTAAGCTCCTTCTTTAATAATAAAAAAGTAAAAAGAAAACAAAAAGCTGAAGAATAATAATCAAAATGTTGGAATAATTAATCAAGAATTAACTTTTTCACTCTACCATACAAAGTAACGGGAGTGCAAATTGGAGTTAAGTATTAAGCACATATCATAACCTTAAAAGAAAAAATTCATCTTGTACCAAAAAATCCAACTCTATCATCTCTCTTTCTTTCTTGCCTGCAATATTTTAGATCAAAAGATAAAAAATTATTATTACAGCACATAGATTTTTTTTTTCAATTTTGCAACCTTTTGCAGATCTATCATCCCAATTCAATCAAAAGTTCTTATTGATCAATTTATGATGAAAATGTTTATTCACAATATAGTGAAAATGTTTACTTATTATGTCTTTTTATTTTATAACAGTATTTGATAGATATATGTTTCTTTTATGTATTGAACTATATACTATTACTTTTTTTGTGTGATTCTTATTATATTATATAAGATATGATGGTTTTACTCTTATATTTAAGTTTTGATGTCATGTAAAATTGATACTAAAATTATTTACTGCTAATACTATAATTCTATGGTTACAACAACATTATTTTATTTAAATAATTAGTGGTTATATATGATAATATAAGTGTTTAGTACATTTAATTTGTAATTGTATTTGTTATGGTATTTTTTATTTTTAATAATTTTTTAGATTTTTTAAAAAATTTTATATGCTATAATGTGCGTATCACCTGATATTTGATCAATATGCTGCAACAAATGTGAAACAACGGTGACCGCGAGAACTATAAAGCTCTTTATAAGGAAAGGTACTTTCTGCTCGGGCTCTACTTTGTGTGGCCGGTTTTAATCAGGTTTTCTCTAATAGTTTTTCCACAAAGAGCAGTTCATCACTCGTGGAAAGATATTATTCATTTAGAACACGGGATGTAACCCAAACCCCACCACTGCGACCCGCGATGGCGGAAGCTCTCCTATTTTGCAAAGCTATCGATATTGGATCAATACAAATTTGTTTTCTGACTACATTTTAAACTCCAAATGTTGTTTTAACAACCCAACCAGTTCATCCACCCTTTAATTGTAGACAGCCCTTGCTAGTGGATAAACATTTGGTTAATTTTTGTTGTTTTTTTTTTTTTTTTTTTGGGCTGGAGACTGAAGAACAGTAGAAATCATTTCATGTAACAAAAAAGCTAACCCATGAGCATGAGAATCTTTTATGCTTTATATTTTTATTCATTACATTTTACAAAATTTTGACTATCATTAATGCTTTATTTATCTCATACTAAGAATTCACAATACGTAAAAATTTTGAGTCACAAGTTAAATTGTTAGTAGTGAGTTATTTGCCTATTTCGTTTCTTAAATGATTTTTGCCCTTTTCTCCCCTTTAAAGTAAGTTATATGATAACTTATTTTCATTTATCAAGTTCCTTTTTCATTCTTTTAAACTCATTCTTTAAGATATATAATTGCTGCTCTTTTGATGAGTAGTTGTAATCCGATTCTGCATGCAAATACTAAGCATTTTCTCGTTCTTATCCTTCTCTATGCTAATACTTAATTTGTAATCATGTCCTATAATTTATCTCAAACAATGTTTATTAGATTATATTGTCAATGGAGATTCAACCCACAATTAATCAAAACAAATTTGGAAAAAGAAGAAAACATTGTTTTTCAAGGTCATGTTTAAATCAACGAATGGGAGAATCTATAAAAACTTGTTTCTTTATTCTCAAGTACCTCACAATTTTGAAGAGATATTTATCTTAAAACAAATCAATTTTTGCAGAATCCCTATGAAAAATTTGAATCTGTTTTTTGATAGGAGGTAAATTTTGATGAGGATAAATTTATAAAAATTGTTTATGTAAATTTTAACTTGGTTAAAAGTTTTTATTTGGATACATTATTTGGGGTGATTGAGAATGAAGAATTTGTCACTAACAAAAAGGAAGTTGTTAAGTTGGTAGAGAAAGAAGAAAAGGTTGTAGATGAAAATATTTGAGTGTATCATATTCTCTCAATGGTGAAAAAAAAAATGATGCTAAAAATGATAACACTGGGCTGATGACTCAAGACTCTCAAATTGAAGAAATTTTTAATTGACATTGTTGATTTTTTATTGGGGTTGAGAAATTATTTGAAGAAAAGGTTGAAAAATGATTAAAATTTATGTTTTGGAGTATATAAGTTATTTAATTATTGTAATAATTGGGCATTTAAATTATCTAGTAGTGAAAATTTTGTCAAGAATCAAGGTTATGATTTTTCATTTTTGGGTAATTATGTTGGTGATTTTCCATGAGAGCAATCATGGTGAATATGATAATGATCAATAGGTTTGCATGAGTAAATTTTTTTTTTTATTAAGAAGAGTTGGATGAAATATTATTTGTGAATTGAAGATAAACGTCAATTACAATGTATTACATTTCATGTTTATAGCATCAGAAATTTTAATGGAGATCTATGTACATGATAGAATTGGGCTTGATTCAATAAAGAGTTTGATTTAAGGAGGCAATGTTAAAATAATTAAATCAATCTTAGAATATTCCAATTTAAGTTTTAGTTGTTTTCTATTAAGTAGCGGAATTATTTATTTGGTAACTTCTTGTGTTGAGTATTACTTGTTCACTATGTTTAGTTGGCTATAATTAGCATGGTTGTTGTTATAGTATTATTGAGAGTACTAGAGTATGTAGAGAGTTCATAGATTCCTTAGAGTTTATTGAGAGTTCACACATGCAGTATTGAGTCTTTTTTTTTTTTTTGTATAAGATATTAATAAATCTTGAGTTTTTTTATTGTACGAGAAACTGTTAATATTGTGAATCCTTCCCATATATTTTATTGTGATTAATTACTTTTTATAATTCTATAATTTCCATTTGAGCCCTTAAATTTCGTTAGGATGATATGTGTTGGGGTGGCTTTCATGGATTTGGTAGCACAAATATAGGCCCATGATGGGTGTTGAGGCTCACTCGCAAGAATCGTCTATCATGTCTAGCATGTCATTAATGGCTGATGGCATTTAATTGTCAAACCCCAAGTCCCTCAAAACAATCTCCATTCCAAACCTGCCTGCAAAAGGAAGAAAAACTATCATCTTATCTTTCCTTTTTTTTTTTTTTTTTTAGAGTATGAATTTTGTTTGATCTGTTGAGCTACTTATATACAGGGTAAGGCTTAGGAAAATGAGACAAGTTGTGGGATTATCAGAATTAAACAGACAGTGTCATTATAAAAGTGTCATAATAGGTGTTTTTTCTTGGAGTGTGTGATCGTAGAGATTTGTTGACTTGCATGAGCAATGGGGTACTTTTGAATGGTGACAATCAATTGATGAAACCTAAATACAGGTGAAGTAAAAGACGTAGGTGTGTGGTGCTGAGTACGAGTTTGTTTTGCTATTGTGTGGTTGTCATGTATGGAACATGGGTTTACAAGGATCAAATCTCATGTGCAGTAATTAGGATTTGAGTTTACAAGGAGGGGGTTAGTAGATTTCGGAGAACTATACCTCCAGTTGTATATAATAAACAGTTTGTGATTTCACTCAACACACTATTGGGAGCCTCACACAACATTGTCATACAAGAAAAATAGATAATAATAATAAAAAAAAAGTTGTAATCAATTAGCTAATGTCTTTTATGAAAGGGATGTGGATATGACAATTTCATGAACGTTTGCCAGGTGATCTTCGACTTTTATGTCTGTTCTTCATGTAAGTTGACCATTTTTGAGCCTTGAATATGATGATCAGTTCTATAATGGTGTAATTATGCTAAAACCCAATGTAATCATTTGTCACTTGAAATGACATCGACTCCGTTTGGATAATGTTATTTGGAGTGTTTTTTGAAAATTATTTGAAAAAATTATTTAAATTATTTTTTGTTGACTTTTTTGAAAAGTTGAAAATGTATTTGAATGTGAAATTTTTTTTGATGTGACGTAATGGCAGTTTGAAAAAAGGGAATGTCCGCTTAAAGAAGCGGACATCTGCTTCGTCGTCTGCTTAAAGAAGCCAACGTCCGCTTCGTGGTCCGCTACGTTGTCTGTTTGGTCGTCCAACCTCAAAATCTACTGAAAATGGATCTCATTTTGTTACTCGTATTTTTTTTCAGTTTTTCTAAACAAATTTTGAACATAAACATGTTTGCTTTTGTAAATAATTACTAAAAAGTCTCTAAAATTCATTTGAATTTTCAAATGAAAAATTGGTAGAAAATTTGGTGAAAAAGTTTGACCAAAAATTTTTTAAAATTTTTTACCAAAAAATTTTTCACTTATCCAAATGAATTCGAAATTTTTTTTCCAAATAATGCTCCAAAAAAATCAATCCAAATAGAGCCATCGTTTTTTAATTTTGCTGTTTCAACATCATCACTTCATTTTTTGTCCTTAAAATCCGGACCATCGATTGGTCCAAAATAGCACTTGTGAGATCTATGGCCCCCTGTGAGGCCATAGAAAAATAAATATGACTGTGTCAAAGACGTGTGCACACACACGCACACACGCCCATAAGGCGTGCCTGCATGTTATGTTGCGATTGATTATTTTCAATCCGTCGGTGTCAAATATCGGAAGGAGAAGAATGAGAAAAAAAGAGGTTCTGGAATTGGACAAATAATGAGCAAAATTTTGAGATATTTAAAAAAGGAAGCAAGCCGACTCCATTTCTTATTACTGAAAACACTGGGACGAGAAGAAAATGCAACGTAGTCAACATTTGAAGGTCCCGTATGTCATTGGACGGACAATTTGGACAGTCATAAAAGTTTTGAAATCTTGAAATCACGCGAAAGTCTACAATTTTGTTTATAGATGTGCTAATAACAAATACTGGTAGTTGAAGACACTATTCTAGCATTTTCTGCTCGCCTGAGCCCAGAGCACAATTCTTTGATTCTACTGTACTAGTGGGCTGCATGAAATAACTATTCATGCATATGAGTTTCTATACATCAAGTTTTACGCTGTGATCCTTAGCTCCTCCATGATTTTTGCGTTTTCTAGTGTTTCGACCTTCTAATTACCACTTAAAAAATTTCGATAGATAACGACGGCCAATTCTTTCGGAGAATTCTGTGACTCAGCTCTTCTGGTGTATTCGGGCACCTACCATAAAAATTAACAAGGCATAGCTTGTAGCTATGGCTGCAATTGCCACCCACATGATGCCAAATACCAAATGTGGTATCAAACATCTGAAAAGGAGGCGAGATTTACGAAAGAGCAAGATGATTGTGCGCAAAGACGAAATAAATGCTGTTGTGTTTGCATAAATCAGAAGGCGATAATATTTTGGATGCCTCTCTTAGTTAATAGAATCAGGTAAGGCTCCAATCGCTTCAAGAGAGTTTAGAATTCCCATTTGCATCCGTGATGTCCTTCACCCCTGATTTAGTGAATGGTATCAAATCTCATATGGTCTGCATTTTGCAGTTCTGAATTTATTACAGAATGTGTTATAGTGATACGGAGTTAAATATAGCGATAATAAGAAATAACAGAAAATTTTCAATAAATTATCAAATGATTACACAAATTCTTCATCTATTTTCTTGTCACCGTAACAGTTTCACTAGTTTGATTAAAGGGCTGTGAACAAAAATAAGAAAAAACTGGAAATGGAGAGAATTCTTGATTTCATTAAACTCAAAAGAGAAAGTATTACAGCTTATTGTTTATATACAACCTATTTGATGAATCAAAAAATGTTAACTTCCAGAATAAAATTCCCTAACAAACTAATTTGTCTTCATCGTCAACTGCGCGGAGGACATGCACTGCAAATTTGCTGTAGAAATCATATCCTTTTCCTTCTGTACACTTGCTACTGCTGATGCTCCTTCTTCATGGGCTTAGAGCTTCCAGTTGGGCCTGCTAACTTGCTCTGTGGGCCTCTGTTCTTCGTTTGGCCTTATGCTAAAAAAAACTTCTTGATTGTGGCCCAATGTTGCTGAATCATTCTTTGGGCTTGATACAGCCCACTATATCTGATTAGCAATATTTCGTGGATGCTTGCATTTTGGATTTACCAGTTTTTGGCTCACAATCTGCCTCCAAACAACAAAGGAAAAGAGAAATTTCACAAGAAAACAAAAAAGAAAAGAAACAAAAAAAGCTTGTTTGTTTGATTAAGTTGTTCTAGTCTCCCGTATCCGTAATGTTTGATGTATAACATTTGAGTTATAACTGAATTTTATTAGGTGTGATTATACCCCTATATATGTTGACTTTTCAAAGAGTTGCGCGATAGATTTCAATTATTTCATGAATTTTAAGTGAAAATTTTAAGAAAATTATATTTTTACAGCAGTTTTATATCCCGTAAAAAGGAAAAGTTGAATAATGCAGCATTTCTAGATTTTTTAAAAATACTTAATTTTGATCTCCCTATAATGCTAGATTGAAACAAAAAATCAAATATCATTAAAACAACAACTCAGAACAGAAAAATTATATCGCTAATTTGATGAAAATTCTGTTTAGGCCTAAAAGAATGTTGCTTTACATATTTTGACTTTTCAACATATCTGCAGGTTGATTTTGATTTTTTTTTTTATGAATCTTAGGTGAAATTTAAAAACTTTAAGGAAAATATATTTTTACAACAGTTTTATGTTCTAAAAAAGGGAAAGTTCTACAATGTAGCATGTCTAGAACTTAAAACAATCTTTAATTTTTACCGCAATAAAGTGTTAGATTGAGACAAAAAATCGAAGATGGGTAAAGCAAGCAATTCAGAACAAAATAATTATGTTGTTTATTTGACGAGAATTCAGTTTAAGCCAAAAAGAATTTGATTTTCTTTTTTTATTAGAATTTGAAAAATATTCTAATTAAAAAAAAAAGAGATTCACAAGAAAGGAAGGAACATCAAACTTTTTCAAGAAACTGGATGCATTTGGAGGGTTATTTTTTTTTATTTTTATTGTAATAGTTTTGAATATTTTTTTTGATAAATATGTATATGAGATAAACAGATAGTTGAAAAATATGTTTAAAGTTTTTAAAAAATATATCAAATAAAGAGCGCTATGGATAAAAGAATAACTAATAATCACGTGATGAAGCGAAAAATATAAGAATACATTACATAAACAAATAGGATTTATTCACTTCTGGATCATTAATTAGCTTCATCATAAACAACAATGTGGATTTGACCAATTTTATTGCTGAAATCAAATCACCCTGGAAATGAACTTGAGTTGCATTACACAGAAGAAAATCTAAATATTTTCTTGCTTACGATTGCTTTACGCTCGAACAGCCCGAATCCCATGTTTAATTAGGACTGTCAATAGGGCCGAGCTAGTTCGAGCTCTGCCCGTTCGGCTCTCGAAAAAAGCTCATGAACTTAATTATATATTGAACCGAGCTGAGTTTGGGTCGAAATATTAGATCTAAAATATTTCTGAGCCAAGTTTGGACCCCACAAGGCTCAAGCTCGTTATAAGCCCGCCTTAATATATATATATATATATATATATATATAATTATAGACACACACACACACACACATATATACATATACACATACACATATATGCACATATACATATATACACATGTATGTACACACACATACATGTACATATGTCTATGTACACACACACACACACTATATTATATATTATATTATATTATAGATATTGTATATCATAGTATTCTTTTGGTATTTATAAATCTAATGAATTAGTATGAGTGAAGCTTTTGTGCCATAGATGTAATGCACTTAACCTATTTGACGGAGTAATGTAGAAGATAATACTTTTTGTGCCATAAAATTTTCGTTTACTTTTTAGTTAAATACGTACATCAATATGTAAATAAGCTATTTATATTTAGTAGTAATATCTTGTAGATGTATTTTGTAAATTTTTTACTTGAATACCTATTAATATACATTTTGAGATAGTCATTTTTCACTTAATCACTTCAAAAATTTTTGCTATACTTTTCAAAAATAATTTTAAACTAAAGGATTGTGCATATACACGGTAATATTAATTTGCTAATTAGTTTATCTTCATTCATCATTTTTGTGAGATTATTGAATTTTAAGAATATTTTAATAGTTTTAGGCTCATAAGCTCGTGAGTTTAACCTCACAACCCGAATATTTTGTGAGTCGAGTACGAGTTTCACATTTATAAGCTCGAAACTCATAGCTCGAAACTCATAACCCGATTAAATATAGGTTCTGAACCTGAACATGTTAAAGCCCTACTCATAGGACCCGATTGACACTCCTATGTGAGGGAGGCAATTGGGCGGTTTTTGAGCGGGTTGGTATTGAGTTTTTATTTAAATGGGTTATACCCAACCCGCCCAACTGTATATTGGATTAATATTGGGTTGGGTCATCTTGGGTTTACTCAAACCCATTATCCAGATATGACCCAATATATTATTTTATAAATTTTGATAGATAATACTTTTTTCATACACATTTACACACACAAAATGATTTTTTCACACACATAAACACATCTTTCCATATATAAACATATTTTTACACATTGGAACACTTCCACAAATAATCCACAAGTTAACCACTTTATATTGAGAAGTTCTTGGGCATGAAGAATATTTATTAAAATGTCCTTTCCATCAATAATAATGCTAGTTTAAACGTTGCCATTTCAATTTCAATGTTTCGTACTATATATTTCATCATTTCATGGTTCACACTTCATACGCTGGAACACTATAGAAAGAGACCAAGTTCCCATGGTAATTATAAGCTATTTTTACGTTTTTGGTGATAAAAGTCTTTTTGGTTAAAGTACTATTTTGGGTCTAATCCAGTTAAAGTTATAAAAATTTATTTAACTCGAAGCAAATGATTTGTGTGTTTAATTTTAGTGAAATACTAGTAATACTTAAAACATTTTACATAATATTATAAATTTTCCAAGGGTCAAAAAAAAAAAAGGAAAATTTTTAACAACCAAAATATAAGTGTGTGAAACTTGGGGAAGGGGTTTGGGAGATTTATGAGAGTTTGTAGGGTCGCTTTCACTATTTATATTTATACAAGTTGGGTAATGAATATCTAAATAAAAAATTCAACCCACCAAAGAAATAAGTTGGGTTTTATTAACCCAATCTAACATAACTCATAACCTAACTGACCCAACCCATCATTTAAAATTAGTGGACGGGTTGAGCAGATTGTTGAGTTTTGAATTTAATTCCCACCTCTACTCCTATGTTTAATTTTCTTCAACAAATCTATACCATTGAATTTGAGCCACCTGTCCAAGACAGTCGAATAGTGTTCCCAAAAAGTAGTTGACCCATCACCCCGGCCCACACTATGACTGCAGTCTCAATTACACCGCTCAATTTTTCCCTGCCACCGATTGGTGTTGCCCTATGTTTTCAGACTCGGACCGGATATCGACCCGGCCGAGCTCAGGGATCAGGGGTCAATGGGTTCGACCGGGGGTCGATTCGGGGTCGAATCGGATGACGTCATAAATATTATATATATATATATATATATATATATATATATATATATAACACATATATACACTTACTAATTTTTTTCTTAATTTTAGTTGTTAGTCTAAAAAATTATAGCCAAAATACCCTCAATAACCATTTTAATATCTTGCTATTAATAGTTCAAAAAGCATTGAATTGAAAAAATTAGCAATAAATATAATGGACTTAAATTATTTACTTTTTAATATAATTAGTATAAAGAAATAGAAGTGAGGCACCACTAATATTTTGTAATTGGTCAAAAAAGTTGGTTGCCTTTTGACAGATAACTGGGCCAAGCAAATAAAAATCATGTATTGATTTAGCATTGATGTTTATTTGTTGGATGTATGTTAATGGGCTCATGTCATTGTCAAAACTCAAAAACAAATAATTGTTGGAATCTATTTTCTTCAGGCAATGAATATGGAAGCCTACAAATATGTATAATAGCCCATATCTAATGAAGTGTGGAGCATTAATGTGGTTGGATTTGTAAAAAAAAAAAAAAATCTGGGCGGTTTCCGGTCTCCGGTTTTGCCCGGTCAAACCCGGTTTTTGACCGAGTTTGACCGGATTTTTTAAAATCGGTTTTTTATGCTAACTCGGACCGGACACTTGGCCGGTTCCCGGTTCGACCGGCCGGTCCGGTCCGAGTTTAAAAACACAGGTGTTGCCATGAGAATTGATATACCATGAGTTGAAGCTAGTGTTGTAACTGTCATCCATATTACACCCATCAAAGCCCACGTAAAAGAAGTTGTTGCGCTTGAACGGCAAACCACTGATACGCAACAAGGTTATGCTCAAAGATGAAACAAAGGCTACTGTATTTGCTCGAACAAAATTTCGGTAATATTTGGGATCGTTGTGTGCCATTACAGCTGCTCCTGCCATATGTGGTTTCGACTCATTCGAGTCAACTTGCCAAACGACTCCAGGGGGCGTACTCCAACTTGAAAACAGTGGCAGAGCCAGAAAAAAATATTAGTAGGGGCAAAAATAACATTTAAATTTTTTTTACTTACTATTTTATTTTTTTAAAATAAAAAAATCAATACTTACATAACAAGTAGAAATAATACATATATTTCACATAAAACATAGTTAAATTCATACTCAAAAATACTAATGTAACAATAATTTTATTTCAAAAAGTAAATCAAACCATTTACAATTGCTCACGTTGAGTTTTCGTCTTTAGATAACGATTTACAACTTTTTCATTTTTAACTTCACCAAGTATATTTTTTTCAATGTAAGTAACTAAACAATCATTCATCTAAGTGACTCTCATTCTATTTCACAATTGATTTTTTACTATATTCGTAGCTAACTTTAGAAACATATATACTAACACAATATCTCTTTTAATCTTCACTCACTTTTGAGCTAAATCATTAGTTTTTCTTAAATTTAAAAACTCCCTAGCTGATCTCAAGTTGCATTACGCAGGAGACGGCTGAACATGTTCTCGAACAGCTCCATTCCCAGGTTTAATTTTCTTCAACAACTGTATACAAAGGAATTTGACCCACCTCGTCAAGAGTCGACTAGCGTTCCACAAAACTAGTAGAAGAAGTCGTAAAGCGGTCCCCAACTGGAGTCCAAGGAATCTGAGACACCTATATAATAGTCGAAGAGTGGTCCACAAAAGTAGTACCGCCATCACGACGAGCCACGCCTTGATTGCATAGGAAATTACACCAATCAAGTATGGATTATCACGCTTATCACTCTTTGGTGTTACCAATATACTTGATCTTATATAAGTGAGAGCTGCGGCTGAAACTGTCATCCACATTACAACCACCAAAGCCCACATTAAGAACTTGCTGCGCCTGAAGGGCAAACCACTGATGAGCAACAAGATTACGCTCAAAGATGATATAAAGGCTGCTGTATTTGCCGCAAAAAAATAATTATAATCTCCGGGACGATTGTGTGCCATCACAGCTTCTCCTGCCATCAGTTTTGAGTCATCTTGCCAAACACCTCCAGGTGGGGTTACTCCAGCTTTAAAAGTCATTGTTGCAATCAATGAGGCCGCCAACATTAGTGAATCTCTTTTCCGAGTTAACCATTCGACATTTTTTGGGGCATTTCCAGCAGTAGAGGCGTCAATGTCCTTGGCTCTTTTGGCTCCGGCGGTTTTAAGAGATCTTGCAATTTCTCGGTTAGTGCCTCCCTGGAAAAGGTCTAATGCGGTGTTCCCATTTGCAGTCTTTGCATTCACATCTACTTTGTTGTTCTGTAGCATGTACTCGATGGCCTGCATATTTGTTTTAAAGTCAATTTGACTAAGATTTTTTTTAGGTAAAATTTTTTTGGGTAATTTGACTGAGGGGGTGTTTGGTTTAGGGGAATCAATGAGGGGAATGGGTATCACAAGTAATGATAACCATTGTTGATGTTTGTTAAACAACTATCACTATCATTCAATGGGAATGATAGTGATTAATTGGGGTGTTAATGATTCTCCCCAAAATACTAGTCTATCAAACCCATTAACCCTTATTATTAAGGTAAAAAACACACCCATTAAAAAATATATATCTTTTGAGTTGCCCTCTCTCAATACTCTCTCTCTCTCTCTCTCTCTCTCTCTCTCTCTCTCTCTCTCTCTCTCTCTCTCTCTCGTCTTTTGATTTTGAATATTTTTTATTAGTACTTTATAAATTTTTTTACAAAAATTCTTTTTAATAATTTTTTTATAAAAATTCTTTTTAATAATTTTTTTATAAAAATTCTTTTTAATAATTTTTTTTACATTCAATAATTTTATAAAAAATTGTATTGAAAATCAAAGATATATAATACTCTCTGTTAATATAATAAAAATGACTTTTTTTTAAGATTATAATTTCCATAAAACTCATATTAGAGCATGACTATATTTAAAATTGAAGAAATCTTTTTAAATTTTTTTCAAATATACAAAATAAAAAATCTAAAAAATATGTATATCATAAATAAAAATTTTAAAATTTTAAAATTTACTTGAAAGTCATTTCAGTATACCAAATAAATATTCTTATAATGATACCCCTTCAATATACCAAACAAATATTCTTATAATGATACCCATTCCATTATTAAACCAAACATGTTGGGGGGAATCATCAAAACCCATATTACTCATAGTAGGGTTAATGATACCTATAGTGATAGTGATTGAGGAATTTGAACCAAACGCCTCTTAAGATTACTTGCTCGGAATTGGTAATACTAAATAAATAATACGTTTAAAAGTAGCAATTTCCATTCTGCTGCTATGGAATGCTGTGTTTGTTAATTTATTAGTCTCAATCATCACGTACCCAGAGGACAGTGACCAAATCCATGCTTTACTCCCCAAAAACTATCTGCAAATATCATAACTGAAAATTTTAGGTAAATTTGTAGGTGACTGTGACACATAAAATTAGATGACCAAACAGAGTAACTATTAATTGCTACTATAAATATTATGTCATTTACAACTTGCAAGATGCAACTGGCGAGGACTGTAAATTGGTCATATTATCAAATTAGAGGCTTACAAATAAGATTAAACCAAACTAAATTACCCAGTCAATTTAAAAGAAGGGGAACCCAAAAAGAGCCTTACCTCATTTTGTTTATCGCAAATGGCCAGATGAAGCACGGTCATCCCATCTCCATTTTTCATATTGACAAACTCGTGATCTTTTATTGTATTGACAAGATTCTTCAAAGCCTCCGACTGATTGTACTCGATGCACAAATGTAAAACAGTATCTCCCCCAGCGGTCTTTTTTCGAGCTGCCAGGGGCCTAGCATGAATTAGCTCTTGCAAGACGTCCAGTTTGCCTTCGATGGCTGCCAGATGTAAAGGGTTTCTCCCAAATCGATCAGGAGCTAAACACATATTAGAATTGTTTTGTGAAATTTCTTTTAAAAAATCGACATGCCCAAACATTGCTGCTATGTGGAGAGGATTCTTATCCTGACAGTTCAAATTAGCTTTATCAAGAAGAAGTGGATCTTCTCCAATTAACTGAAGAAGACTGGTGACATCACCAGCAACTGCAGCATCATAAAGTCTTTGCTCCATTTCTTCCCACCAATTCCCTATAATAAGGCTCTCATGCGTAATGCTTTCAGAATGCAACCACAGACTTATAAACACTAGTTTGCTGGTTGACTTGAGAGGAATCTTGACTTCACAAAGCCTATGATTTTTAAACCTCTTAATCAACTAGATGTTATGGTTTGAATAAGTTCACAATATTATCCTCTTGTCGCATCAATTGATGTAAAGCTTGGTACGATTTCATCCAAAAATTTCTTATCATAATTATTTAACACGAAATTGGTGGCAGAGTAATTTTCACAGAGAAAGAAGCATGTCATATCTGATATTCACATAGGTTTTTCCTAATAAAATATATAAGATATAAAGGATAATTATATCTACCTTCCTTGATGTTTCACCTAGCTACATATCTACCCACATAAAAATGTTAGCAAGAATTATATCACGTAATACTACTCCACATATGACTACCAAAACTTATGATAATGTTTCTGTAAATCCTATAAAATTTCAATTACATTACAACTCTTACAACAAACACCTAATAAATTCTTGACATAATTAAAAAAAACTTTTATGGAAGACTACTCTACGTAAGAGTAGCTAAAATCATGATAATATATAAATCTATTATGGCCGCATGTTTGAAGCTATGCAACAAAACAGAACATAGTTCCTTTTTGATGTCCAATGAATTAAAAACTGGTGTGCTCCCATTTCAATTGTGGAATGAAAATTTAGAAAATGGTAATTGAATTAAAAAATAAGAAGATATAATAAGGGAGAAATGCACAAAAGTCGTTTATGTCTTTCTTTAATACGGAAAGCTGAGACCACGAGTTCGGTTGTTGCTCTTCTAATAGTTTACATACTTAAAAATTTATCTGCCGTCAACATTCACGGGTCTCGCTTGCCGGCCACGCACACATTATAACACAAGCGCAGGTATTAACATTTTAAATGTCTTTACTCGGCCTTTGGTTTTAGACCTTGAATAGCACAATGAAGTCTTCTCTCAAAGATCCTAATAATGGTTCCAAATTTTGAAGGAAAAAAAAAATCTTTGAAGGCTAGGAAATCAAAAAGGCTGAGTTTTTTTTGTTTTTCTTATTGTGCCAAGCGAGTTCTATAACATACTCGAATAAAATGTTCTTAACCTGATGATCCGAGCCTAGTTTAAAAGCATTACTTAAAAGGCAAGTTGAGAGAATTTCAGGAGGATACACAAAGTAAAAGTACAGTGCTTTTCAATGGTAGTGAACTGGCAAACTAGAAATCAACATTTTGAGGACCTAATGAGTAGAACATGATATTATTAAGGAATTAAGTTGACGAAATTGATTAGTCTGTAAAGTTACCCTCAACAACCCTGACCAATAAGATTTGACTCCAACAAATATTTAAGGCCGTATTTCTAGAAAATGTACAGACTTTGACCTCTTTTTATGGAATAGAATCTTGTTGGAGGATTGGTATTATCAAATAACCAAATATTTTGATAGTACTCTATGTTTCAAAGATTGCCAATTTTAATATACAAAGCATCTAATGAAATTTGACAATAATTAAATTTTGACTTTCGATAGTTGGTGTACACACACATATAGCCTCCAATTAATTTTCATGCCAATATACCAATTAAATTTTAAAAATATAGTGTTTTGACTGTAGCGCTAATTAGATCTGTTATCTCAGTTATTCATAAAATATTCGCCATTTTTCCCTTATTTAACGTTTCATTATAGATGTATAAAACAAGAGGGGAAGGGATGAGAGATGGGTTCTTGTTTTCTAAAAACAAAACCAAAACCCCCTCTTTTTTAGGTTTGCCAAATTTTAAAAAAAAAAGATCGAAATGTAGAATTGGGTTAAAGTTGTGAAATTACCCCAGTAAATAATTAAGTTAAAGGAGATATTTTATGCAGTTGTTAAAAAAAATACAGTTTTAGAAATTAAATGAGTAAATTGGACACAACAAAATTTTGAAAAAATTTAGTGAGACCATTAGTATACTTACCCTTATTAATATGTTATTCGAATTCTTTTATTTTAGATGTTCACATCAAATCACTGCGACTCAAAATTGTCTTTGTCTGGGACCGTCAAAAATTGTACAAGGCGCTATAGCCACATGTTCGTTACTTCTTTATCTTCTTTTCCTTTTGGTAAATGAACTATTTTTTCCCCTTTTTGAAAGAAAATGAATTGTTTTTGGAGTGTGTTTTAACTTTAGCACATACTGGAAATCATCAGAGTGCTTGCTGTAATTTAGATGTTTACGCGTAGACACCAGAGATGATTTAGTAGTATATTGTACACATGACTTGTCACGCCCCGTGACCCGAGACATGGCACTTGCCATGCCCTAAACTATGCTAGAACACAAGACTAATCGATACAATTCAAATACTAGAATAAATCATAACTTAACAAACACATATTCATTTCCCAAAAGAAGATCATTCATTTATTCCAAAATATACACTACCCATATACAATTCCATTGCTCCATTACAAAAATAATTGGGGTCGCATGTATAACCTAACTTATAACAAAAGTATGGCTATACATCAATGAATCAAAAGTAACCTCATTCATGTCTAAGCTAATCTAGGACTATAAGGCCCAAAAGTCATCCCAATCTCTTTCTACAAAATTATCACCTGCGAAGTTAAACAATGGGGTGAGTGACAAATCAACCAGTAAATAGTAAAAAGTCTCTTTGTGGCTTGAGATTGTTACACATATACATACAGTTTTCAGATGGCAAAACAATTCCTACATCTCATTTATAAACATACGTGGTTAATACACAAACATTTTACGTCATGTCATAAGCCATGGCACCAAAACAATGAGAGCTCATGTAATTAGTGGTCAATGACCCTGAATATCCAGTTTTTAACTACTACCCGGTTAACACGGTTCAATGCCCAATTTCACTCAATTGATCCGGTTCAAAGCTAACTTTCACCCGATTAGTACGGTTCAAAGGTCTTAAATCAAACACCATATTAAGGAACTAGTCCCGTCAAAGCCATTTCATACAAGAGCTCAAGCATTTCATTATTCAAACAATCATCAATAACTCACGTATTTGCATTTCATAGAGAAAACATAAGATAATCAAACTCAAGCCAATTGCATAGAAAATAACATTTCAAAGCTTTACAATTGTCAATTGTACTTTTCCAAAGGCAAAGAGATTCAAATACTACTTACCTCGATCAAGACTAACTCAAAGATTAGTTTAAGCAATCCAAGTAGGGGTAGGCACCGTCCTCGCCTAAAACATACAATATAACACCCAATCATCCTCTAAAACTACTAAGGAAACATAAATAACTCGATTCTAATGTTCATGTCCAAAACGGAGTGTAAATATTAAGAAAGAAAGCAATCCGTAGCTAGACCCTGCCGAGCCACGCTTGCGGATCCCAAAAGACCTAGCCGTGGCTTTCAGCAGAAGCTAAGCCGCGGCCTTCCACCTACCAACTGCGACCGTGACTGCATCTAGTCCTGTCCACGGCTCAGTGGACAGAGACTAGATGCGACCTCATAGCCCATGAGCCACGACCGCAGCTTCAATAGCTCCACCCACGGCTCGTCAGGCAGAGACTTGCCGTGGGTGAAGGCGCATTGAGCCTTGGCCATGTCTCAGCACACAACACCCACAGCTCACCTGTGAAAAAATCTACAAAACAACCTTCACTCACCCATCCCTCAATCCATTCCTTTCCAACCTCAAACCAACCCCAAAGAAATGCAATATAGTAAGATAAGACAGTAACAAAGTGTATAAAACTTAAAACACTCATAAATCATGCATACAAGTCATCCATACCACTCAATTCCCAATACACTTCTCCCACCAACCTTTAGCAAAGCAAACACCAACACCCCCACACACTCACCTGCTAGAAGACAATGTACCAAGCTAATAAAACATAGGTACCCAATACTCTTCAATCACCCAACCACATTGCTAATTCTTTCACACTAGATCAAAGGAACAAAGGTGGCTTTAAGGGAGTTGCCTTGAGTTGGAATTTCAAGAGCTCTTCCACTAGCTTCCCTTTGAGAGTGAGGATGGGGCTCTTCAATGCCTTAATCAAAGAAAGAGGAAAGGCTTTAGAGAGGAGAAGCAGAAGGAAAGATTGGGGAAGAAGAGTGAAGAAGAAAGAAAATGCCCTAAGCGTTATTTGGGAAAATCTATTTTGAAAAATTACACATAAGCCCCTTGTCAATTACAATTCACATAGTTGCTTAAAAGGTCTTAATTACTAAAATGCCCATGTAGAATCCTTGGTATTACATGACTTCTCGATAATTGATAGATAATTCCCTTTTGATATGGATATTTTGTTGGAACTCTGATTTAGCAACGTGAAATATCCATATCAAAAGTGAATTATCTATCAATTATCGAGAAGTCATGTGTACAATATACCACTAAATCATCTCTGGTGTTTACGCGTAAACATCTAAATTACAGCAAGCACTCTGATGATTTCCAGTATGTGCTAAAGTTAAAACACACTCCAAATTGATACTTGTCTCAGAATGGAGATCGGCTGTCAAGCCAATGAGGAGCGTGTGCATGTCTACGCCTTTCAAGGTCCTTGTTAAGGAAGCCTCACCACCACAGCTGTGTTTTGTATCGTAGTCGTATGAATATGAGCACAAGTTTCTTGCACCACCACTTGCATCTGCAAATATCAATGAATATTACAAAATAAAACATTTTGTTCACATAAGATATTGTGACAAAATGATGTGACACAAAGAAAAAAAGAAGTAAAACACTAAATAGTAATTTGTTATTTACGGGAAAAAAAAGGATCAAATATAGATATTTTTGTTTTTGACCTTTAAGACACAAATCATTGCATAGTTGCGTATCAACTGGCCACTTAAATTGATTTATGCTGCCCTTGATTTGTGCAAACACATGCTCACAGCTCGTGCAGACTAAGTCATACATACTAATACTATAATGTTATACCACTCATTTTTTTTGAAATTTTAAATTTGACGTGTGGGTAAAGTGTATATATTTAAAATTGAGGGGTAAAGTATGATTATCCCCCTAAATTCATGGAGACAAAGTGTTATTAGTCCAAACTTTATTTATCTCAGATTAAGAATTTATTGTATGTGAAAATTTGTCACGATTAAATTGTTATTAGTAAGTTACTAATTTTGTTGGACCCGAGGCCTCCCAATTTTCCCCTTTTTCTATTTCCTGCAGATTAAACACAGTATAATTGCTCAGCATTTTGATGTAATTGTTAAATATTGTAGTGTCACTATTTTTCACGCGAAATAACGTCGTTTTTTAAAACATTTTTTGGCCTTGTTGGTTTAATGTTATTCCCATCCCTTTTGATTTGGGTGTGAATTTGTGGCAAATGGCTCTTGTGAGCGCATGCACTATTTTGTTTATCAAATGATCATGGAGTGCGATCAATTGTTATTTGTCTTTTTTCCCCCAATAATTTATCGAGTTCCTTTGTCATTATTTTTAAACTAATTTTTTGATATATAATTGTAATCAAATTCTGCATGCAAATACTAAGCATTTTCTCCTTCTTATCCTTCCCTATACTAACACATAATTTGTAGTCATATGCTATAATCTATCAGAAAGTCTAATTAAAAGAACTGGACGGATGAAAATACACAAGTAGAAAAATAGTCGTTAGTCAAGTCAATTTTGTTCGTTAAAAGTACACAAAATGGGAAGGGAGAGATTATTGAAGCGGTCTTGTGTTCATCTTTCACATTTTTTTTCCCTTTCTGCCGTGCAAGGCAAGTGGTGGCGATATAATGCTACTGGTGGCGGGGTGGCCTTTTTAGGCTCTTTCTCCACCCCACAGACCCCCAGCATGAGCCTCACCGCGGTGGCAATTGATAGGGACAAGAGCACTGCATCTGCTGTTATATGGGCAGTTGAACATTTATTGTTAACAAATCCTTCAATCGATTCGGATCAATCTTGGAGTCAGAAATTCACAAACTCGTAGGTAACCTCTTTATTTGGTTCACGATCATTATTAATTCTATGGAATAAATAATGTTTCTAGGAACACATAGTTATGATCTTTATTCCCACATAGTTATGATCTTTATTCCTCGTCTTAGAATAATTTTACTTGGCATTATCACTGTATTTAGTTTCCAATGGAATTATTGTCATCTTGCTTATCATGAATCAATGTGTTCTTGAAGAGTTTTGGTGCCAATGGCGAGGTTGCAAATGCAAATAATGAATCAGGGGATGCTGGTGTGCATGCAACAGCTTTTCATACCATCCGGCATATATTGTGCACGTAAAGGGGTATGTGATTTCTTATGTGTGAAGTTGATCTAACATCATGCCCAAAATTTTTAATGTGATCTGCGGCATGGTATCAAGGAAATGGTGAAAATTATGGTATATCTTAAGAACATTTGGTCGATCTCTATTCAGCAATTGATGCCGTGTATGATGATCTCTTAACTAAGACACAAGTTCATTTCAACCAAGATGTATATTGCATTGATTTCCTAGATGTAACTGGAACACTGTAAAATTGGAATATTAGCAAAATCTAGATCACAAATCTAGATTTATCCTCTAGTTTATGCTGTATGGTTATACAACTAAGACGTGCTCTGTTCTTGGCGAAAAAAATAGGTCTAATAATGTCAACGAGTTCTGAATATAAAAGAGTAATAGATGTTGTTTATGCACTTCGGAGCCTAAAGGGAAGTTAAGAAAGAAGCTAAAAATATCTTACATAGATATCAATGAAACACTAGTTTAGCTTGGAAATGGTTAAGCAACATGAACACATTTGTGTCTTGCAAGCACGTGATATGATATACCAACAATTCTGAAAATATAAAATCCTCTTCTCCTTCTATACATTGTAGACCAAGTACACTCAAGCTCTTGCTTATCTGACTTGCGATCTAAGTTTAATGTCCAATGGCAAAATATGTCTACATCTGCACTTCGACATGGCATTTGAACATGCAAGTCAATATATAGTCCATAAATTTTTGAAGAACTTCAGGAATTGCTTGTCATACAATGTGATTTCCAAACTACAGGTGGAGGCCTTGAGCCACATTAGGCCTCCTCCTGGGTACATATTCTGAATATGGATGCTTGGTATATGAATTCATGAACAATGGTTGTTTGGAAGACAGGCTATTTCGCAAAGGTTAAACCCTATCTTTACCATGGGGGATTCGATTCAAAATGGCGGCTGATATCGCCACTGGTGCTTCTATTCCTTCACCAGGGAAAACCAGAACCTCTTGTACATAGAGACCATAAGCCAACCAACATCCTTTTAGATCAAAATTTTGTTTCCAAAATTAGTAATGTTGGCTCAGCACGTTTAGTTCTTTCCTTTGTAGGTAGCTGATACCACAAAACAATGTCACATGACTTAAGTTGCTGGAACATTTTGTTGCATAGATCCTGAACATCAACATGGAGGTAAATTAGGGACCAAATCAGATCTATACTGTCTCGGGGTTATGTTACTGCAGATAATCACTGCAAGGCCTGCAATGGGACTCACGCATCATGTTGAGAGGGCCATAGAAAGAGAAACATTTGCAGATTTGTTAGATCCAACAGTCCCCGAATGGCCCGTTGAAGAGGCTTTTAGCTTTGCTAAATTAGCATTACAATACAATGTGCTGAACGAAGGATGAAAGACAGACCAGACCTTGGTTCAGTTATAGTTCCAGACTTATTCGATCGAAAGAAATTGGTATGAGTAGCATGTTGACTAATGATGGAAATTACCCTTAGCCCAGAGACGAAAGAGTTTCAAATATCAGCCAGGTAATAATTGGATTTTTCTCTTATGCGTATAGTTACACTTTTTGTTTTTCATTTAGTTTAGATTTCTGGGATATATCTTGATTAAATGTAATCCAGAAGTGATTAGTTGCAGTTTTACCTCAACACAAAAGTGCTCCCTGTTGGTACTAAAAATTTTGCAATGTAAATCCAGCAAACATACAAATCATCCTTCGAAAAAGAAAACAAATAAAATACACATCATAAAAGCCTGCGCCTCTTTAGAAACTTATCAACTGTAGTGAAAGCTATATAATCCAGTACTAAACTACAAACTCAACCAGGGGAAGAAAAAACTGAAAAAAATTGCTTTGTTGAACACCCAAAACATAATGAAATTCAGAATGATTGATAAGTCATAATTATAGAGAATTAAAGTAATGGAAGTCCAAAAATTTTCCATAATGTACTTTAAATGGTAGTTAGCTTGTCACGCTTAACAAATTTTACAATTTTCTTGTGTTTTTTTTTTAAATTTAAATTCTTGTATAATTACGGATATCATCCTCGTGAAATCCCGGCCTTCTCTTTTCTAAAGCTTTTTGCCTGTTTCCCTTGTCATAGTTTTTAATTTTAATCACCACAAGCATGAAATCATTGGAAACTAAATTCTTTGAACTTTAAGTACCATGTATGATCGTGCTAACAGCAGTCATCATAAAGCACAAATCATGGAAAATATTTAGGTAGGCCAAATCAACGGGTGGAGCCGTGGACCTTGTGATCCACCTTCTTCCACATCCACCAAAAGTACTATGGGCATAGTACTTTTGGTGGATGTGGAAGAAGGTAGACCAGAGGGTTCACGGCCCCACCATAGTACTTTTGGTGGATGTAAAAGAAGGTGGATCACAGGGTATATGGCTCTACTCGTAGACCGGATCCACCTAAATATTTTCCACAGATCATATGTTCAGTTTGGGTAATATGGATGACAGGGATTATCTTTCCCAAGCATTTCTCTTGTATTGTCATCCTTTTTCTTAAAATATTAGAGTCATGATCAATAATTATGGGCAGACACAGGACAGCACCGGTGAAGAATTTAGATACATGTTCAACTTGGAAGTCTATGGAAGCAGAGCTCATTGTTTCACATAGCCCCACAAGAATATCATATCATGAGGAACTCCTTAGAATCTGCAACAATGGAATATGAAATTCTTTGCTTAGAGTCAAAGATGAAATGGTTGATTGGAAAGTCCTCCCACATAAGAAAAGCAAATACCAAAGTGGCAACACAAAGTGTGAAACCATCCATGCAGAATTGATGCCCGCAAAGGCGGATTGTGTCTAGAGAAAGGCATAATGAAAAGATAGGATGTCACTACCAACATAAATCCTACATAGGATTCCCCTTCCTGATAAAAATGATTAGAGAATATTATAATGATCATCGGACATGTTTGATAATTTTTTATACACTCAATTTGTAGAAGATAGTAAATAAGATACAAAAATGTGTAAAATTGCAGATAAAATGAATTGAGCTACTTATTGTCAAATTGAACTTTTCAAGTTCAAATTAGTTTCACTAGTATATATCTGGTAGTGTGACTTATTCTAGTTTGGAAAATAACACTGTCAAAGATTGTAACTAGATTTTTAGTTACAGACAAATCTTGACCATTCAAGAGTCATCATCAATTACAAACTCTAAACTTTATTTTATCTATAACCCGAAATACTAGTTTTTTACATAAATATCAAAATTTTTTTATTATTATTGCAACTAGACCCTAGGAAAAAAAAAACTTTTGATGGCATTTCAATTACTAGATTTTATATTTACCTTTAAATTAGGATTTAGGATTTAGGTTTCAAGATTCAGAGTGTAGGGTTTATGCTTTTAGAATTTAGGGTTTTAATTAATTATGGCTTTCTTTTTGTTAAGGAAAATTACGGTTAATTTTTTATTTATTAAAAATAATTTTAGATTTTTTTTGGTAAGTTAGGATAATATGAGATTCTTTTAAACTTAAATTAAATTAGTATTAATTTAGAAGAATACTTTTTTAATAAGTTGCAATAATATAGGACTCTTTTGAAATTAGATTAGATTAGTATTAATCCAAAAGTAACATATTACGGTAGGTGTCTGTCACACTGAATATCACAACGTTTTTGACGCTACTATTGTTCTTCTAGTTTTCTATATGAATGATTATTGTAATAAAAATATATAGAAAATATAATGATTGAGAAGTATTAAGTGAAAAATCAGTAGGGTTGAAAAATAGCCCTGTGAGTATATGCAATTGTCCATTTGCCGTGGTGCTTTACAGCAAACACCACATTTCAATCTTCTTTCTTAAAGAAGCATCTAAATCTAACTTTTGAATCTCCAATCCCCATACACAAGTATGAACGTGGGAAAGGCATCTCGTTGCTCTATCTAGTAACCTTTGTCTGCCTCACTCTTTGTTTATAAAATCACAAAAGCAAATGCAGTGGATTATATACATCATGACAAGCTCTTTATTCATCCAAAGCTACAGTAGAATGGTGAAACATCCCACAATTCTTCCATCTCTTCAAAGCAAATGGCTATTACTGCTTTATGCTTTCATGTTTGCTAGAGTGAGATGTGATGATCAACCTCCACCAGGCACTCCAGGAGCAGGGTTGTTATGTATTAGTGATTGTGCAACATGTCCTGTCATATGTTCACCACCGCCTCCATCAGTGAGTTCAAAGACACCACCGTCTTCTCCTCCTCAGCCTCTTCCAACACCGCCAACGCCGCCAGTGCACCACTACTCACCTCCGCAACCTTACTATTTCCCTGCACCACCACCATCGTCATCGCTTCCAAAGCCATTGCCTCCTGAATCTTCGCCCCCTCCACCTCCACCACCATCTTATGTTTCATGGGGTAAAGCAGCTCCTCCACCTCCTTTCAATTATTTTGGAGGCGGTGGAAACATTCCATCAGTTCAGGCACCTCCTGGTGTGGTTCCGCTCAATTACTCTTACCCTTACTACTATTACTATGCCTCGCAAGCATCTTCTTTTACTATGCAGGGCTCATCTCTTTTTGCTTTATTGCTGTCTATTCATGTCTTGTACGTTTTGTATTGGATACAGCAATAAAGAAGAAACGTGAGATTTTACCTAGGAATTCTTGGGACAATATGTATGGGACTCTGCACATATATAGTGGTATCAGCAACATTTTAACTTCTGCGTTAATTTATTCTGTTGTATTATACATTATCTTAATTGATCTAAATTAACTTACTACCGTGTACAGAAAACATATGAACTTTGTAGAGTGTTCTTGAATTAATCATTCAAGATTGCTATTCACAAATAGAAAATTAGTCTTGATGAACTCTAGCGTCCTGCATTTGATGCAGTAATGTGAACAGCTACTTGGCTTGTATAGCTGCAGTTACAACCCACAAGTTACAACCGCTGTGTATGAGTAAATTCATTTCTTCTTTTTTTTCCCCTTGTCAAATTGCTGCCGAAATATATATAAGATACCAAACAAACAAACATGAAGGAATGTGAATGAATATGACAAAACGAGTGCTCTATTTCAAGCAGTAATCTGTTTTTCTTGGACATTACCCAAACAACAAGAAAGTTAAACATTCACATTTGGAAGTTTAAGGCTTCTGTAGCTTAATTCTTGTCTGCTCAGAAGACGATGACTTCAACGGAATCTGTCAACGACTGCTATAGATCTGGTTCCAGCACTGTCATCTTCCAAGCATCCAATTATCATCTAAATTGTTATGGCCTGCAGGAGGTTTAATGTTCCATTTAATATCATTTTCCAAGCATCCAGTGATCATCTAAATTGTTCCGGCCTGCAGGAGATTTAATGTTCCATTTTCTTGTTGAATGCCATATTTGTAAAATGAAGCGCCCCATCAAATTGTAACGAACTAAAATGAGATTCAGTATCTCTGTTGAGGACTATCTTCCTCAACTTTTGCGAAGAATAGGAGGCTTAATTACCCTTTTTGACTCTTTGACTCATCTTACACAAGATAAGACATGTGCATTTTTAGTCAAAAACATGACACCAAATATTCAAAGTCTCAACAATCACAGGTTCAATTGTCAAAGATGGTTGGTAGCTCCTATCAACTCGATTTACAAGTCATAGGAAGAACAGCATACATTGCTTCCAAATGAAAGTGTGAAAATAGTTGCTGACGAAGATATATACAATCTGTGTAAATCGACGGATATTGTGGGTTTTTGTGTATATAAATGAAATTGACGCCCATCTTAGAAAATCAGATTTAGGAAATTAAGACAATCATATGCAAAATATTGAAACACAAGGTATAAAATATTTACGTCATATTAAATACTAGGATAAGCTTGTACATTGAGTAAAATGCACCCTTGAATTGTGACTGATTTGAGATTTGCACTTTAAACTATCAATTTTAGCAAATAAATATGTTATACAATCATTGATTAAAACAATTTGGTTGATATTTTTGGATGAAAAATTTTTCATTACCCCCAAATAAGTTAGTGAATTTCATAAATTAGATGTAAATTCAAGGCACTAAGTCTTTTTTCACTCCACGATATTGAAAAAAAAAATTGATTGGTTGTAAATTATTTGAACCATGTTACAAAAAAAAATATACACAAAAAAAAGAGAGAGAGAGAGAGAGAGAGGTACTAAAGTGCTATAATTGATAGTTTAGTGACCTCAAAGTGAAAATTAGTAATAGTTCAAGGGTGCACATTGCAAATAATCCTTCTACAATCGGACGTGGGAAGTTCCCGGCTTCTGTAGTCACAGATCTCTCCGCTCCCGGCTTCAGTTCGGTAGCTAGGACATGAAATCAGATCGTAACCCTAATTTAGCTCAAATTGAATCCCCAATTGAGACATTTTCTCAATCCAATTCCGCAATGGCGTCTTCTGAACTTCTATCAGACGACACCGCGTCACCGGTCGGAAGTCTTCTCCCTCTCGCCTCCGCCTCACAGCAGCATTGTGTCTCTGAATTCCTCTCTTTCACCATCGATCGCCTCCACAAGGTACCTAATTCTAACCTTCTCTAACTCAAATGTAGCATCTCTCAAGCAATCTGATCAAATTTTTTGCTATTTGATTTTCTTTATTTGGGTATTTTGAGTTGTCTTTTTATAGGAACCGGAGCTATCGAGAGTAGATCCGGAGAGGATTCGGCGGCAGATGCAGGAGGTGGCGGTGGGGAACTACCGAGCTTTCATTTCTTCGGCTGATGCCTTGCTTTGTATTAAAGAGGAAGTTTCTTCCATTGATAAACACCTCGAGACTTTGGTAAATGTGACTTTATTTCGTTTGATTTACCTGTGTTGAAATTTTGATTGTGGCAAATGATTGGGCAAGTAATGTTAGTTTCCAACATTCGTATTGGTTGGCAATTTGAGTTTGAATGGTTTAGTAAGTTGCAAAAAGTGTATGCTACTGCAGAAGCTTCTTTATGGTCAGTGAAATTTGATGATGAATTTCTAGTCCGTTTTGCGGGAAATGTAAATTTGTGTTTGGGTTTGATAAGACTAAGTCGACATTTATATCAGAGAGATCATTCCATTGCTGAGCTGTAGAATGACAAAGTGATATGAGTTCATAAATCTCCTTGTTGCAGAGAGCTGAAATCCCGAAGTTGACTTCTGGTTGCTCTGAATTCGTTGGCTCTGCTGAAGAAATAGTAGAGAAAAGGAGGATGAACCAAACTCTTCTGGCAAATCGTAGTGCTTTGCTTGACTTGCTTGAAATTCCTCAGCTAATGGGCACGTATTTCTTTGACAGTGTTGTAAAATTATTTATTAAATTGAAGCAACGGTTTCTATGCTGAAGGACTGACTGATAAAGGCAGATGTATCCCTTTGTATGCAACTGCTTTTCCAGCAAGCGGGTTATGCATTTGAATTTGAGTTAAGTAGAAGCGGCGGTTAGATTCATAATTGTTCAATGATAAAAACACATGAAAACTGTTAAGTTGGGGGACGCATTGGACGTAATCGCGAAGTGTTGTGTCTTTCTGTAGCATAATTCTGGTTGTCAAGTAATTGGATCTTTCCTTCAAATGATTATTAGCCTTCTCTTTGATGAGTAAATGTATACCAACTTTACTTCGGATCTGCCTTACTTGCACAGATCTATCGTCTGGTTTACATTTCACACTGACCTATCCTGTTTCCAATATCATTTCGTAGAATACTCCATGTCATCAATTTCCCATAATACCACTTTGAAGCTCTTTTTTGAAAGAACTTTGTTTGCAATACTGTTACAACTTCACCATGTTGACACCATGATGTTTGCAATACGGCTGTAGCTTCCCAAAGCTGTTATGTGCTGCTAGCTTTCATGTCACAAAAAAACAAAAAAAAAAAAGTGCTGCTAGCTATACCTGAATAGTAATGAGACAACTAATCACATGCTGCACACTGCAAGAGAGTGGCATTCACTATTTTTGCTACTGGTGGAATCAAAAGGACCATAGTAGTTTAATGATCTAGTACTTATCTTATTTTATATTGAGAAAAGGTTAAACAATTTAGGACTTGTTAAGTTACAGTAGTAATTCGGACATGGTTCTACCTTCTGGAGATTATAGTTATTATTCTTTTTTTTTTTTTTTTTTGGGAGGAGTTGGGGTGGGGAGGAGGGGTTGTTCCTACCTGGATATCATATTTGAGTTGTTCATACTCCATTTTGCTGTTGTTTTTACTTTTTACAGCTTATTTCCATAATGACTAGCAAATTGTATTCATTTTGTAGATATGTACGAAATGGAAACTATGATGAAGCTCTGGACCTAGAAGCATACGTTGCTAAACTATCAACAATGCACCCAAGGTAAGTCACTTTTCTTTCTTCTCCCTTTAATATTACCTGTTTCAACTGTCAAGTTTATTTAGTTTCTGTTGAGACAGTTTGTTCTTTCTATTCGCCCCATGAGAGTAGATTGCCAGTTATTCAGGCACTTACTGCTGAAGTTCGGCAGACCACCCAATCTCTTCTTTCTCAACTTCTCCAAAAACTTAGATCAAACATTCAGGTACTCTGCAGAAGCCTAACTAATAGGTGATAACATTCATAGGATTCAAGATTAGTGAAAGAATGTGGGTTCAAGTATTAAGCATTGGTTCTTTGTTTCTTTTCTCGTACAGTTGCCAGAGTGTCTCTGGATTATTGGGTACTTGCGAAGAATAGGAGTATTAAGCGAGCATGAGATGCGCCTCCAGGTAGCTTCTTAAGCTCACAGGTGTACAGTTTTATATCATCCTTATGCTTTCCCTTCTTATTTTTCCTTGTCATGTTGTTTAGGCTTAGGCTGATCAACGTTTCATCTCTTTCTGATCTGACAGTTTCTCAGATGTCGTGAGACATGGCTTACTGGAATTCTTGATGAATTAGACCAGAGAAATGCTTATGAATATTTAAAAGGGATGATAAGCTGTCATAGAACACATCTTTTTGATGTTGTTAACCAATATCGAGCCATATTTGCTGATGATACATCAGGAAGTGAAGAAAACTATGATGGTGGGCTTCTCTTTAGTTGGGCCATGCATCAAATTTCTGTACACCTTAAAACTCTTAACATCATGCTACCCAGGATCTTTGTCCAACATTTTGGAACAATGCATGGTGATAATATGATTGCCTTCTGCTTCAGTATACAATTGCATGTCCACTGCATGCTTTTTTCTAGATTCTCCATCATGTTATTATATTCTGCTGCTGCTTCTTCTATGGTTTGATTGTGCCTTGCTGTTTGAGATTGTGTAGAACCATCTCTCTAGAAAGCAAATTGCAAACCAGCAACACTTGCCAAAATGTGGTACAGTACTAATTTGGACTAAATTTGGCAATCCTTGACTTCAAGTTGCCTTAAAATTTTGGAATTTTTGGGGCTTACTGTTGTCTAATAACTAAACAGCCCAATAAAAGAACAGTTGTAACGTAATTTTTTGTGAAACACACTTCTAAGATTTAAATTGATGATACATTTTTTAATCAGCTTTTAGAGTTAGATATAGAATAATTGCAATAACACTGTTGTGACTGTGTGGTCTAAAGGAGCCTATCCCTGATGTGCCATGTTTTATGTTATCAAACTTCAAGAAAAAGTAGAAAACATTCTCTTTATGTTTTTACTATGTATAATTTATAGCCTCATCGAGAAGAAGATTCAAGTATGTGTGATATATTTGTGGACATTGTCAAGTTCTTAGAAGACACCATAGTGGGATGACTTTCTTGTTCTAGATTTATGCATCCATGTATTGGATCTCCACTGATATTCAATTTATAACTTCATGGTTGTTATCTTCAATATTCTCAGTGTGTCCACTTATGCCTCTTTGAGACTGTTCCAACTGACAAAATCAAATTGGGTTATTGGGTTCTTTATTTAATTGCTCGTAAACAAAGATGTTGATCAAATATAAGCCTTTCCCTTCACACAGGCTCCATCTGAAAGTCTATTGTTTGTTTATGTACTGATGGAATGTATGAGGTTTAATCCATTTCATTAGCTGTGATAGATAAAGAGGTAACAAATTCAAAATGTGTTGCAAAGTGCATTCTTCTAAAACTTAAAGATTGTCTGAGTTAAGGATGCAGGACGCATTCAACCTTTCTTGCTCACTATGTTGTCACTTCTTCTCTGGGAATGCCACATAAATGTAATTTAGTCATAACCTGCTTGTCTTTATGAAATCATGTTGAACTCTTTTTTAATTTTGGCCTGGTGATGATGTTCTGTCTATTTGTGTTTGACAGTATGGTGCTATGGGACTGGGATGGGTTGGATTGGATTTTCGAGGCTTACTTCCTCCACTTTTTGAAGAGTAATATACTCATTTCCGTATATTTGTCAGTTTCCCATGTAGATGTTCAAACAACCTCTCATTATTAATTCCTTGATTGATTCTATTGAACAGGGCAGTTTTTAATCTGTTCTCAAAGAATATGAGTACAGCTGTCCAGAATTTTCAGGTATCTTCAGTGTCTTGCACTTGGCCTTGATAGCGTCGCAAGTTCAACAGTTTTCTTCTCTTGGCTGAAGTTTGGCTTGTAATTTGTTTCTTATTGAAGTTCCTCCTGAACATTCTATCTACCCATTTTGGCATCTAAGTTGTGACATTCTACTTTCTTCCAGTTAGTTCTGGATACTCATCGATGGGTCCCAATACCAGCAGTTGGCTTTCCTTCCAACACATTTGGCGAAGAAAGTCAGGAAGATGTTATTCCTCCTCCAAATTTAATGGAGCATCCACCTCTTGCCGTTTTTGTCAATATTATTAGCTTTGAAACTTAAAAAGAATTCCTTTATCTGACGTACTTGTCCTACTTTTTTAGGCTTCCAATTTGGTCCTTGTTTTGTATGTGCAGCCGTATCTTGTTTTTTATGAACATGCTATTAAGCACTAAGTTGTTTTTTCTTAAGAAACTAAATAGGGCAATCAAAGAAAGTTTTAATACCATTAGCCGTTTTCGTACTGATGTTTGAATAAATTTTTTCCTCCCGAGTTATTGTTTCAGATGCCAAGGAGTTTTATACCCTGGGTATTGAGATATCCTGATAGCAAAAAACATATTCCCAAAAGGTTCCTGTAGTGACAAGGCAATCTAGGGCTGTAGATTTTGACTCAATGCAGGGTGTCTCCTCCATTGTGTGTATAATGTTGTAATATGTTCAACTGATATCTGTTGTGTATCTGTCCTGCCAGGAAGTGTTGGTCAGTCTATTTACCTTCCATTTTTTCTAATTGCTTTTGACCAAAAAAGAAATTGATTGATGCCTTCCTGGATTGCGGCTAATTATTTCCTTTCCACATTCTCTATTGTGATTGCAGGTGTATGTCCAGCAATGAATGAATTACGTCCTTGTGCTCCATTAAGTTTGAAGCGTATTCTTGCTCAAGAATTAGTCAAGGGATTGCAAGTTGTCGCCGATTCTTTATTGCGATACAACACAACCCGGATGCTCTGAAATAGTGAATCTGTACTTTTCCTTGCTTTTTGTAGAGCATGTCTTGAGGTAGTACAACAAATTTTCCTGACATTTGCCTGCATTCTCGATTTTGCCAGAACGAAATGCTAAGTTGCCCTTCTTTATTCTTTCAGCTAGTTTTTCCACATTGTGCCATGTGTTTTGGCCGTTGTTACCCTGGTGAAGTCTCTCTGATCACAGATTCCAAGTACTTATTGGATGGAATATCCCGCCTAGTAATGAACTCTCCCCCAAGAGAACTTCCAAAAACTATTTCCACCGTAGAGGGTAAGAATATATCAGAAAATGGAAATCTACCTTCTTTGGAGAATGGAGTAGTGCCAAACATTGAGCGGGCTGCGAGTGCCAAGCTAGAGGAACAACAGAACAACATCAATATGCAAGATGGGGAAAGGATCACTAGAACATCTAGTATATGAAGGAGATGTGTCCACTTCAAAGAAAGCCAGAAACACTCTGCCCAGATTCTAATAGGATTTTTGCATAAAAAGTGGGCAGAGCCCATTTTCCCCACCTCTCAATTTTTCTCGGTTGGGAAGGTACAAAATGATTTAGATGGATTCTCTTTAAGGGGGGTGAAATTAATATGGTTATTTTCCAATTGTTCAGAATGATGAAATTCTTTTTGTACGTAGGTGGAGAGTCCGATAGGCATGGGGGTGAATGGTGGAGTCCTTTGTTAAAAATTTTCATGCTCACGGTAGAAAAGGAAAATTGGTTCTTAGGTTTTGCTATCTTTTTTTTTTTTTTTTTTTGTTCTCTCTCTCTCTCTCTCTCTCTCTCCCCAATTTCAATGAACACAAGGTTGTTAAAGGAAGATATTTTCCTATTTCCTCAATCATGGATGCAAAGAGCAAGGGTGGAGATTCATGGATTTGGCATAGTCCGTATAGTTCTCTGGAAATGCTAAAAAGTGGGATGATCTATCGCTATATGGAAGGAC
Source organism: Mitragyna speciosa (assembly GCA_024721245.1). NCBI lineage: Eukaryota > Viridiplantae > Streptophyta > Magnoliopsida > Gentianales > Rubiaceae > Mitragyna > Mitragyna speciosa. The sequence continues at coordinate 27,754,679 of CM045559.1, read as the reverse complement.
AAGTGGCTAAAAAGAACGAAAGATGGCAAAGTGGAATATGTAAAACGTCAGAACTGCAATTATGAATGGGTTGCTGATTTAATTCGGGGTTGAAAATGGAACGCCACAATAATTACTGAATTATTTAATTCAAAGGAAGCAAGGAAAATTTCAGCCATACCACTGAGTGTGTTTGGAGGAAAAGACAAGATTATATGGGAAGGAACTTCTCATGGGAACTACACCAACAAATCTAGATATGTGAAGGCAAAAGAAATTCAGAATGAAAAAGAAAAAAAGCAACCATATCCGGACAATTGGTACAAGTAGGAATAAGCAGAATTCGAGAATGTGGCACCAACTGTGGGATCTGAATGTTAAGTATAAAGTGAAGCATTTTCTGTGGAAATGTTTACAAGACATTTTGCCTACCCAAGAGAATGTGTGGCGAATAGTGGGAGCTGGAAGTCCATGCTGTAAAAGGTATGGTGCAGAAGAAGAGACTATTGAGCATTTGATGTTCCATTGCAAGAACAATACGGTGACCTGGAAAACCTTTCCAATTCAATGGGATGGGCTGGACCAGCAAAGAAGCAATTTTTGGGACTGGTGGGAGCAGCTGCAACTGGCGAGAGAAAGGGAGGGGGGAAAAGAACACATTGAAGCAACAGCTAATCTGCTTTGGCAGATTTGGAAAGCAAGAAATAGCTGGAACTTCAATGAGAAGGGAAAAGAGGGAGCTGAAGTAACAAAACAGGCATTAGAGGAATGGTGGGAGTATAAGGAGGCCAAACAAACTCAAAGATTGGAAGGGCAAGTAGTAGAAGGGCAAGATCCTAACAGGGGATGTGAGCTGAAGGAAATACAGAACCAGCATGAAGTGATAATATACACTGATGATGCATTTGACATGAGGAAAAGAAACTGTGGAATAGGAATTAGCGCTAGAAACAGAAGAGGAGGTTTACTTGCTACTTGGGCTATTCCTCATCCACATGCAGACAACCCAACAATATTGGAAGCGTGTGCAATTAGTTGGCAATGCTGCAAGCAGTAGAAGAACATTGGGTTTCTATTTTGATCATATCAGACTGTAAAGAGCTGATCAGAAAGCTGAATTTTGGATGCGATGATCTCTCAGAATTAGCTATGTTAGTTAATGACATCAAAACTCTTAGCTATTCTTTTTGGCATTATAACTTCTTTTTTTCAAAAGAGAGAGATGGTAATAGTTATAGTCATGGTTTGGCAAAATTTGCCACTAACCTGGTGAATGAAATTAGGTAAAAGAAAACTTCCCAGTGTGGGTCAAAGAGGCCGCACGATTTGATCTTCTTGTAGACTTGTAGTTGCCAGACAAGTGTAATTATTTTTTATTTAAGATGATGAAATATATGAAGTGATTATTGACAAAAAAAAAAAAAAAAAGAACAAAGGGTTGGCCTAATTAATACTATATCAGCACTGATCATGCTTTCCTTTCATATTGTTTCATCAAATTGAGTGATTGTGGGCACCTAAAACTTGAGGAGAAAATACAGTACTCTTCCTTGGGTTTGTGATTTAAAGTCTTTAAATAATTTCTTTTCTTTCCAACAACTTATAAAAGAACACTTAAGTCCATAACATCATTATAATGCGGTTTCCTCTCAATGACATGCTACGCTAATAATAAGTGTGAATTCTTGAAATCCAATTAGATGGGATCTTTATACCATTACTAATTTTCATTTTCTTCTTAAATATGTCGTTGAGAAAGTGGAAATTTTACCCAGCAAAATCTCATTGAGAAGGTGGGAGTTTTACCCAACAGATGACGTTGAAGTATTCCCATAAGTGCTGATTTTTGAAGTAATCCAATTAGCAGGCCTTGAGCCTCAGATCTGTAGGGTTTTAGAGGTGGTTGAATCATTACCTATTCTTTTGCAACTTGTTTCTAGATCTTGTAAAACAAATACAAGACTCTATTTCTAAGTGAAAATTTGGTTTCTATTATTAATCATGCTTTTAACTTGTACTAATGGGGATGTGCTTTGCGCATTCAGTTGTTGGTCTAAAAAATAGCACAACAGAGGGGAAAGGGAGGAAGAGAAGAATGAATAGTAATTTTGGTTTTTCACTTTTCAAAGTCGTATTTGAAGATTATGAAGTTCAAGTTAATGATGTGCATAAAAAATACATAAAGAATAAGCACTATTATTAAGTACCTTAATTTTATTGTCATAATTATCGTTGAAATTGTTCAAGTACTAGAATACTACTACTTTTTAGGCAATTTTCTCTAATTATTGTTAATTTAAAAAAAAAGTCTCCATTTTAGGGTCACTTTTTTTTTTCCATTCCGGTTTTACAGTCACCGCACACTCTGTGTGTGGCGACTGCTTAATTTTTTTTTTCCACGTGTGCAGGTGTACAGGTGTGTGTCAGGAGGGCTTTTGTGCAATTTTTGAGCAATTGTAAGAGTTACCGCACAAAGCTTGTGCGGTGACTCTCACAAATTGCCCTCAAATTGCCATCCAAAAAAAAAAAATTTTATTAATTGATGGGGGGTCTTTGGGCAATTTGAGGGCAATTGTGAGAGTCACCGCACAAAGCTTGTGCGGTGACTCTCACAATTTGCCCACTTCCGAAATTTTTTTTTTTTTAATTGATGGGCTATTTTTTTTTTAATTGATGGGCTAACATGCAATTTGAATTGAATGTGAGAGTCACCGCACGGTCACATTCAATCCTTAATTGCATTTTAGCCCCCTCTTTTTTTTTTTTTTACCTCCAATTTTTTTTTTCATTTGTAGGTGAAAAAATCACAATTACATATAGCCCCCCAAATGTAATTTTTTTTTTACTTTTTTAGGTAAAAAAAAATTATTATTCAATTAAGTAATCAACAGAACAATTTTATTTTTACCCTATAAACTTATTCGCGGACAGAATTAAGACAAATACGTACCATTATTTATAAATAATGTATTCATTTATGGATTAACTTAAAAAATACATACCATTCCCTAGTTGTGAATTTCCCTAAACCATTAATCATTCTTAACTTGTGAATAACATACCATATTAATTTATTTTTATAAATAAATAATTAATTATTTTTAAGATGCTTTTTTAAGGATTAACAAGTAATTCAAGTAAAGAATTAAGATAAATACATACATTTACCTAGTTGTGAATTAATTTTTTTCTTATTCTTTACAAGATAAAAATACTAATTGATATAATTAAGACAAGAATTATTCACGTAATTAATTAAGAGAATTATTTTTTTCAAAAATAATTTATTTTTTATATAAATTAACCAATTGATAACCTAACAATAACATTAAATTTTTTAAAATTTTTTTCCTTTAACATTTGGGGAGCAAAACTGTTGCACGTAATTATCATTCAATGAAAGTAATTAGGATATCTTTGTTTTATACCTCTATTTTTTTTTTTTTTACATTTGTAGGTGAAAAAATTACAATTACATATAGCCCCCCAAATGTAATTTTTTTTTTTACTTTTTTAGGTAAAAAAAATTACTATTCAAGTAATTAATCAACATAACAATTTTTTTTACCCTATAAACTTATTCAAGTACAGAATTAAGACAAATACGTACCATTATTTATAAATAATGTATTCCTTTAACTGATTAACATAAAAATACATATCATTCCCTAGTTGTACCCTAAACCATTAACCATTGTCAATTTCTGAATTAACATACAATAATAATTTATTTTCATGAATAAATAATTAATTATTTTTAAGATATTTTTTTAAGAATTAACAAGTAATTCAAGTAAAGAATTAGGATAAATACATACATTCCCTAGTTGTGAATTAATTTTTTTCTTATTCTTTACAAGATAAAATTACTAATTGATATAATTAAGCCAAGAATTATGGCAATTAAATCCTAATTAAGACAATGATTTTTTTAATATTAATTTATTTTTTTATATACATTAACTAATTCATAACCTAATTAAGATAATGATTTTTTTAACCTTTTTTTTTTAACAATTGTGGCGCTAAATGGCAATAAGTGGGCAGCCCCCCAAAAATTGCCAAAAAGGCCCCCAAAACCTAAAAAAAAAATAAATAAATAAAGGGGCTGAGATGCAATTTGGGATTTAATATGAGAATTATAAAAGGCCCCCAATATGCAATTTGGATATTGTGTGAGTGTCACCACACGGGCATTGTGCGGTGACTCTCACATTAAATCCAATTGCACAAACGGTCCCCCAAGCAATAAAAAAAAAAAAAATTAGTGACAGTCGCCGCATAAGCATCGTGCGGCGACTCTCACACAAAATTTTCAGTTCCACACAAGGCCCCCAAACGTTAAAAAAAAAATTCATGTGAGAGTCACCGCACAAAGCTTGTGCGGTGACTCTCACAATTGCCCCCAAAAGCACAAAAGCCCTCCTAACACACACCTGCACACCTGCATATATGGGAAAAAAAAAATTAAGCAATCATCGCACACAGAGTGTGCGGCGACTTTAAAACCGGAATGAAAAAAAAAAGTGACCCCAAAATGGGAATTTTTTTTTAAATAACAACAATCAGAGAAATTTGCCACTGCTTTTACTCTCTCTCTCGCGCACACACACAATAATAAAAGAAAATTTTAGGCACGACGATTTTTTTTTTTTTTTTTTGTAAAATGTCCTTACAAAACGAATTATGATATCTTTTGAAAATTTTAACTTGTTATCATATATAAAGCATTAATTATGCTTAAAATTCCTAATTTTTTTTTATAAAATTGGCCTTTAAGTTTTTATACTGCTAATATTTCATGAAGTGTTAACTAAGACATTATTACAATTATAAAGAAAGGAGTCTGAAATGACTTATTTTAAAAACTTTTTATGCTCTTATTTATTTTTAATTGTCTATTATGGCCCATAGCTTATCAAATTTTACAATCATTATAAATTGATAGCAACCATAATATGCGTGCATTCTAAACAGCGACAATTTATAATCTAATTTGATGATATAATATAAACAAACTGACAAGCATAGTGATCCAACTTTTAACGTAACGAATCATTTCAAAAGCAACATAAGGATATGCTTAAAAAATAAATAAAGGATAAACACTATTCTTAAGAACCTAAATTTCATTATTATAATTATCTTTCAAAACTATTCAAGCACTAAAACCCTACTATTTTCACCCATTCATATCTATTTTTTAAAGTAGCTTCATATATTATTTTTTAATTTCAATAGAATAGAAGAATACCCAAGACTTGCATGTTATGCATAAACATACTGCAATAAATGATTTATTTAGATTAGTTATATAATTTGTTCGGCTTGATAGGCCATAAAAAATGTGCAATTATGTTCCCTATACTTGCATTCTTATGATGACTTATCTTGTTTAGTTAGATGTTTTTTTTTTTTTTTACTATTTTAATTCTATCTTTATCGTAACTAATGTGTTCTTTCTACATATGAAAATATTTTTCTCTTTGTCCTTTACCTGTTAAAAATTATTTGTGCATCTTAAATATCATATAAAAAGTATTTTATGCTTTAATTTTTTCACCATAAATAATCTTATAAAATAGAGAGATAATTGTATAATATAACTACAACACCATATATATCATTCACTTCAAAATTAATAGAATTTTGTGTTTCATTTTCATATATTCATTAAAAAGGCAGTTCTCTAGCATATTATTTTCAATGATAGGGCTAAGACATGTATTGTCACAAAAAAAAAAAAATCTATGGTACGATTTCTCGAAATAATGGACTTTTAATATATTTGTGATGAACTACTCTACAATGTATAAATTTTTTATATTTGACTCATTTAAATGATCTAAAGCAATTTATGGGTAGGTTTTATTATCTTTTCTTAATTTGGTATCTTCAAATCCCTGGTTTTTTCTTGGACGCTTACCTAACTAATTACGCAATAGATTTATGAACATACATATGTAGTAAGGAAACATAACTACGTCTTTATTTATTTATTTTTTTCAAAATGGAGTCTTTGTTCTACACCAAAATTACCTTTAATAAAATTTTGTTCCTAAAATAAAACATCAAAATTGATTTTACAATCCTAACCCTACCAAATATAAAATAAACATTCAAGATTGGAAACATAACTAAACCATTATATTTTTTAGTAAACAATAAAATAAATCCAAAAATAGAAAAATAATGATGTCATTATATTTCTTCCAAATTGGAATGTCTATAAACATGAAAATTAATTAATTTTACATATGAACAATAGAATAGGCATTCAAAATCAGTAACATAATTAAGTCATTATACTGTTTTCCAAACTGGAGTCTCTATTTTACATGTAAATTAATTTTAAACTGTAGAATAAGTATTCAAAATTAGAAACATTACTACGTCATTATTGCTTTTTGTAAGAAATTTCAATTCACTCAATACAACTCACACTTTAATATAGTATAGATCTAAACATGAATATAGAATATGAAATACCAGAATTCAATACTATATTTTGGACAATTAAACTCTGATTCAAAGGGAATTATTTCTTGTGTTATGTGACAAGTATTGAAGTTAAACTAGTGTTCCAAAAAATGTGTCATATATATGTGTGACACTATCAATTTGGCTTTGGCACTTAACAAGCCATTAATTAAGTTATAATTAGTGAACTAAAAAGAGAAGAAAAGGAAAGAGAAAAAGCCGGCTGGAGGGTTTGGAAAATAGGCAAAAGTCGGACTAAAGCATGAGTTGGAAAAACAAGCATGAGCTAGCTTGTTTTGGAGCTTATATGGTGAAACAAGTAAGTGATGAAACACATGCCTTATGAGCAGCCAGCTTCATGTCTTCCTCAAATAAAGGATAAATAATAGAAAATCAAGAGAAAAAGGGAGCCAAAGTCGTGCAAGAGGGGAAGGAGAAGAAAAGAAAGAAAGCTTGAGCTGGAAATTTGAAAGTAGGAAGTGGAAGAGCATGAGCTAGCTTTATGTGGTGAATTGAAGCCTTAAACAAGTTAGTGAAGTGGACAGCTCAACACAACAATAGTTTAGAGTCTACTTGGTGAAGAAAAAGCAACGAAACAGAGAGAGGAAATGGCTGAAAACCATGAGAGAAATAGAGAAGAAAATCCTAAAAAGAAAAGCTGGAAATTAGAAGAAGCTTGAAGGAACTTGAAGGTATAACTTATTCCTTAATTTCTTGACTAATTATATGTGTTGTTTAGCTAAGTATGGAACCTAACCAGAAAGGAAAGATATTATACTTGCTAATTGAGAGGTGAAAATGAATTAGAAATTAAGAAATTTTGAGCCAAGAAAGATTAAACATATTTGAACTCGATAAAACAATCACACTTGTGCAGCTTTGGAAAACTAGTCATAACTTTGTGTAGAAAACCTGAAATTGGTTGTCATTTGTTGTATTGGAAAATAGATTCAAAGAGCATTCTCATGGTATAAGAATCTGGACCTAATTTGTTGTATGTGAATACCAAAATTTCTTGAAATTTGACTGAAATTCGAAATCTGCACAGCTAGGGTTTGTAACTGGGTTATTTTTGGCTAAATTTTGATTGAGTTATATTACGAATTTTGAAATAATTCCTACTGCAAATTTGTAGAAAATTGAATCTAGTTTCCAACTGTACCAAGTTTGTTTAATTTGAATGAACCCTGCGCAAGCAGCTATGGATGGATCGCAAGCTTGAGCCCACAGCTTCCTTTCCATGGCTTCTCTTTGGACTGCTTCACCTAGAAATCTTTTTTGGTCCATTAGGGGCCTCTTTTGCAGGGGATTTCAACTTGTTTTCATGATATATCATTAGGCATGTTTTATTAAGTTAATCTTAGAGTTATGATTTGGGAATTTAAGTGAGTTAATTACCCTTTGTAGGTGAATTTGATCGATTGGTAACTCAAGCTACTTGAACTGAAGTTGTAGAAGATTTGAGTGTTAAGTTTTATGAACTTAAAGCCAAGGTGAGGACTTTTTTATACTTTAGCTTTTAGAAAACTATAATTCCTATGTATAACTTTAAATAACTATTTTGATATCAAATTTGCATGAATGAAGTTTAAAGTGTGCATGAATGAGTCTTATGAAAATAATGTTATCAAATGAGCCATATGAAAAGAATGTGATTGATGGGAAGCATTGATTTGTTCATATATTCAGAATGACTCTTTATTTGCTATGTTAGTTATTTTACCAAGACTAGTCTTTATGATATGAATGATATATGACCTACCTAGTGGAAGAAATAACCAGGACATGAGTATGGCCTACCTGGGGAAATAAACAATCAAATTGGAATTCTCATAGGTTGATGGTTAAATTATAAATGTCGAGCTATTTATGAATGAAGTTTAGTATATGTATCTGCATAAATTTTATGAACTAATTCATGCCCTAAAGTATAATTATGGTGCCTCACTGAGCATATCAAGCTCATTCCTCTTTAATTATAACATTTTGCTAGTTGTGTAAAGTTTGGATTTAATATTTTGGGCTCACTACTTGGAATTGAAAAGGTAAGCCAAGTAAGTTATGTTAGTTATACTAGTACAAGGTTGATTTGGATTTAGACGTGAGAATGTGTTATCGGAGTTGAATTTTATTATATAGCCCACTTTCTTGACGAAATTATGTTTAATAGGTTGTGACTTGGAGATTTTATTTGTATTAATGCAAAGTTGCTATTGTCTTGAAGGACTTGTCTAAATCCTCTAATTTTGCTAACCTTGTACTGTGGGGTCAATTTTCCACAATACAATGGGGGAGTCATATCCCGGGTACGGGATGTGACATAATATAGGATATAGATAATAAGTTATAGTAAATTAAGAAACAGAATTCTGAAAATCACTTGAATGATGGCGTTGTGATGCTTTCAATTTAGGAATAAAAACCTTGTAGCTAAGAGAACCTCTCTTCTTGTGAGGATTGAGCACCCTACACTCAGCTCAAAGTCTTGTAGCTAGGATTAAATTTCTGGGGACCTGCCACAGCAATGCATTTTCGATCACTGTATTTATCATTCTGGTCAATTCTGGATGATAAATTAGGGGTTAAGAAATCTTTTATTTAAGTTTTGCTGAAAAATATGATTACACAGAATCGGTTAATTTAAGGCTATTTGGTAAGGCAGTCCGGAATACAAAGGAATTCAAAAATTCAAAAGATTCAGAGCAGATCAGATATTTCGAAGTTATGGAACAGGAAACCTAATATTTCCGTCAAGAAACTGAAACATCAAGGCAAATTCTCCATTATAACTCCACTTTTTGCGGTTACAATTTTAATCTGAGTCTCCAGATTATATTATCTTAAAATGTTCTGTCAAATGACATATCAGATTTTTAGAACAAGAAAATAGAGCATAGAGCCAGACAACCACATTTTAAATAACCTTATCGTAATACTACCTTATAAATTTCTGACAAGTGAAATCTGAACAAAACTTTACAAGAAGGAAAAAGAGCTTACTGATTACTGTATTTATTTATTTATTTATTAGCTTACTGATTACTTTTGACATAACCCTACTCGTAGAGGATACTAATTCCAATATAAAAATGAGCAAGTTGTGAATTAATCATCTTCCTTGCCATTCTTATTACAATTGCAGTTCTTCAATTGCTTCATTTTGAATATTATTAAAATGGTGCATGCCATATGCTACATATTTAGCAGACTAGACTGGATGAGTACATAGATAATTAACAATCTCCTTTTATTGAAAACATCGTTCATGTAATTATGTAAACTTTTGATTTTTACAAATAGCCATAAAATAAGCCCTTTTTAGGTTTGAATATGCTATACATGCTACTTAGATATGTAAGTCATTCAAATAGTTTAATGGGATGTTGATGCTGTTCAACTAAAATGACACTCAACAGGAATTTTTAAAAAAAAAATCTTTTTTTTTTTGGTAATTTGAATTTAGCAAATACCGATGCCACCTAAGATACATACCAAAACCATCCTCTAAAAAAAAATTATTCCGTTTCTTTTCTACCTCAGAAAATTTAATCCAACAGGTTATGGAAATCCATTTCATCTCCCGAATTACGATTCCAGGTTGATGATAACGCAATAAGTCTCTAACAGAATTTTGTTTCTTTTTCTCATTATCTCCAAGTCATTTAAGATGACCGCACCATCATATAAAACATATGAGGAAGCTGGTGCATAAATCTTCATACATACTGTGAGCATCAAAACAAACTGACTAAAATTGAAAATGAAGAAACTTTACACAATCACCTTATCAAGGCAAATAATTCATTCTGGAAATATGCAAATCTTGCTATCTCTATATATGGACATGCCAGATAAAGTATTGTAAGCCTTCAGATTAAGATGCAAGGAGATGTTTAGAAGTAATTAATCTATTAAGTATTAGTTTATCATCTACACATGGTACAGAATGATTAAAATATGTAAAACTTCGACTGATTAATAAGAAGAAGAATCACGACAATGAATTCAAATATTCTAAAGAAATAGATATCATTTTATAGTTGAGAATCAAAGCTGAACCATGATCCAGAAGTGTACAGGAGCATGCAGTTGCATTATATGCTGATGAAAAAGATTCAACTGCAGCTTCACCACGTTGTGGCCACATTAGAATGAGAATTTCTATGAAAAAATGAACATGGTCCCCTAACTGGATGACAGTTTTCTAAACCAGAACTGAGCTTATTTTAACAGATGGACAGCAGTTGAAAAGCACCTTCGATTTGTTCGCATGTGGCCAAGCATCATGACACCGGCACCCCTTTATGGGCAAAATATACAAGAAAATGTAGATCTCCAAATGGCAAGCATATACTGGGATTCCATCGAATTCACAAAACCAATATTCAAAGTTTTTATTCTTTTCCTCATAGGGGAAAAAGAAGTAAATTGTTCTTGTTCTCTTTTGGTTTAATTTGCCCGAGTTTTCTCGCTTCCTATACATTTTGTACAAGCTTAATTAAGGCCATTAAAACATAGAATTAAAAGTTGGAAAGTTAGCAGAAGTCTATACGTACTATTTGGAAACATCTCATGAACTATTTTGTATGAATTTTTTTGATCATTTCAATGCATCTTTCTGCTCGCAACTACAGACAGATACTAACTTTCTTCTTCGCTAGTGTTCAAAAATGAAAATGGAGTCTCTCACGCAAGTTATGTCGATTTTATTTTTTGAGGAAACAAGTTCTGTCTATTTCAAGGCGTATGTATGATCAGAAAGCATAATAAGATATAAGCAAAGGTGGAAAATTAAGGAGGAATATTGTGTTATTGTTCAACATGCGACTACTCCCTTCAACATGCAACATATAATTAGGAGCATCTAGACAGCATAAATAGACATAACCATCTAAATCACATACATTGCTTGGTCATGGTATTCTTAACAAACAATAGTGCTAGTTGATTATACTAGTATTATCTATGCAATCAAACATCTCAGTTTCTTCACCATCATTAGAACACTTAATTATATATATGCATCAATTTATCATCATGCATATAAAGATACAATAATTGCAAGCATGAAAATAAGAAAGAGTAACCTTTACTTAATCTCTTCATCCAAAGATGAAATCTCAATAATGGAAGGCCTTTAGTTGGTCAATTGAGGAGATGAACATCGACCCCCCCCCCCCCCCCGGCCCCAAAAAAGCATGCTTTGGTGGCCGTCTTATCAAAATTGAAATGGGATCTAACTGAGCATGGTTTGATTGGAAAGTGAAGACTGTAAGAAGTACCAATAAAGTTGCGGTACACATTGTCACGCAAAAGTAGCAAGGGATCAATTGAAGCCAAGTCAAGTCATATGCAGTATCAAATACACTTAACCTAGACAAATCCATGAGCTACACTGCTTTGGCCGAATTTTTTTTTTCTATGTTAATGAGTGAAAAACTTTTTAAAACAATCACTTAAACATGGAATATGGTACTAAAAAACATTAGCAATCTAGTGCCAAATCTGTTAATGATCCATAGCCATAATGAGTTCCCAGTTACACCATTCTTGCAAACTTTATGCCAGCAGAAATGGTCGTGGTAAAAAGTACTCATGAAAGATCTCATGACTAAGCTCAATATGACCCAAAATAGAGGAACGTGGCAGACTTGATTAATCTTGTGCTGTGTGTGTGAGCGTGCTCGCTAGCGCAAGCATAAGTTTGTGTGTGAAAGAGAGTGATGGGCGAGCAAATGGGATATAGTCATCTCAGGTTTGACAAAAGATGTAATTAATCACATAACCTAACTCGAGTTGGAGACAACATCAATCAAATGAAAGCGACAGATTAGCTAGATTTAATTTGGACAAAATAATGCTGGTATACTAACTTAATTTCGTTGGCCAATTGGGGTACTTATACGTCACTTAATTGCCTCAAAAAATGGCGTTACATGCGTAGTATTATATGAAAAAAGACACAAGACAAAGAAGAAATCATTTTCCAAATTTGTACATCAATCCACTAACATCAAATCAAAATACAACCCCGGGGTAAGGTCACGTACCAAAGTCAATTTTATCTGCGAAAGGGGCAATCAAGTTGGCGTCTAGTGTTCGTGTTTGATCCTTTTTTGGTGCACCAGTAGTCATCAGACACGCGAGAAATACCAGTCCTTTTCCCAGATTTGGACTCAAGTACCAAAATATGACCAGAAGATTTGAATCCCCTGAGCAGTTTTGGATATCCCTGTCTATCTATGACTAATTGACTTAAAAATTATACTAGCAGTGCATCAAAGTAACGCAGGGCAGTTTATGTACTGTATACCAATTTAGTCAACCACATAAAAGTACTCACCGATTTAGTAAAGCGTTCACCTTTCTGTTGTACAACATCAACCGCTCTGACCGCGCTACAAAAGTTTCCCGCAGCCGCCCGGCTTTCTTTCTTTCTATACAAAGACGAAATCCTCATCATATCCTGATCTGATGGGAAAACCCTTTTTCTTTCCTAGTAGGATCTTATCCATCTCTTCTTTCACACCAGCGGAACTCAACCCTTTTGGATTGGCTCATAAACTAGAGAACCATCAATTTTTTAGGTGGGATTTTGCTGTGAACGCCAAGAAACAATCCCTCAAAGAGAGCCACTGCATCAGGCGCACGAAGCAGTTGAAAATCAGTAGCAGATTCATAGACAAAAGGGACCTCTATTAATCACCAAATGCATAAAAAGAACACAGAGATAAAGACAGATAAAGAGAAATTGAGGTGCGGGGTGACAGACAGAGAGTGAGCACGCATAGCTTCAAGCACGGACAGTAATCATGCAAGAAAAACACCATCTGTGCTCACTCTCTTCTGTCACCTCCCTTACCCTTTAAAATAGTGTAAAACAAACAAAACCCCTTGTGGATTTTAGACCAGATAGATATATGGAGTTAGCTGTTGATTAACCAAGTTTTGGAAACTTCCCAGATGGAAAGGATAGAGAGAAGAGTTGTGGAAACCCTAAATTTGGTAAATTCCCAAAGGGAAGCAGTAGTAGTACTGCTGTACTGCACTCTACTGTTCCATTAGAAAAGGAGGAGTGCTTTTGATTTGATTTGATGTGTGAGGAGAAGTGAAGGCAGCGCTGTGGTTTATATAAGATGGGAAAGAGAGGATTCCGTTACGTATGTGGAATAAATGTTGGTTTATCTTTTTATGGGCCTCTCCTAATATTTTATTGCCACTCTCTAACTCCATGTGTGTGTGTGTGTGTCTGTGTGGGTGTGTGTGTTTGTGTGTGTGTGTGTGTGAGAGAGAGAGAGAGAGATAGACCAGTCATCCAGTCTCTGCTCATCAGTGGTGCTGTTGTTTGTTAAGTTTCTATCTTTTTTAATGATAAGATGATCCATCATCATTTATTATATGATAATTCAACCACAAAAATACAAATCCAAGTCCAACCATATTCATTAATTCAACCACAACTACTGCTCATACCAAGGAGTCTTGTAATTCTAAATCCTCACCCTCCAATGGTACTCAATCCTTTCTATCATCTCTTATCCTTCCGCTTTTGCTGTCTTTCATCTTCCCAAAATTAGCAGCATTTCTGTCTTTACCTGTGCCGTTTGGCAAATATATTGACTTGTTTGGCGTATTTTGAGCGAAGGGATGACCCTTTATCACCCACTTCTACACACACACACACTCTAACACTAACTATATGAAATGATTCCCACCATTAACATAGTTGTAAAGGCCGCCGTTGATTACTGCAAAAGCATTACTATAATCTAAAAGTTGATCTGTTCCGATCCTTAATCCTGATCATATGTGCCTCTCTTTTCCTTTTTCTTTTTTCGTTTGAACCATAATTACTACCCAAGGGTAGACGAGCGTAAAACTACAATCTCACTACGGACCCAAGTGAGTTCAAACTAGTGATTTCACGGACTAGGGTATTTACAATAGACTAATATAAAAGGGAAAGCATTAAATACACCACGTGCATTGTCACGTGGTGCATTGTAATTAATAGTTTATCGTCGTTTGGTGATAGTGGATTACATTTTATATTATTTAACAATGTATGATTGATTATCGTACACCAAGTGACACGCGTGGTACATGCAATACTTACTTTAATATAAAATGCTTATTAGCTGCCAAAAGGTTAGCTGAAGCTATATTATAAAGTGAAAGTCTAATTCCACACCTCTCCGTTGCTAATGCATGCTACGAATTTTAACATTAATGGTACAAGATAGAAGGTGTACACCATTAAAAGACGCATACAAATGATCCTCCTACTACTTTTTTTTTTCCCCCTTCCAAAACATCTGAACTACTTAGGGGTGTTTAATAATCTAACTTAATGCTAAAAATTAATTGATTAAGAGATCAGCATCTTTAATAATAAAATTATTTATCACTTAATACATTAAACACTAGTTAATTTTTATACAAATTTTTAAGTGATAATTTTTTCACTTAATTTGTTGAATCTTAAATATATATAATTTGCTCTCTCTTTCTCTCACATACACACATAATCACCCTTGCGCCAACGCGTACACCCTCTCACAGTTGCACATACGAGCTCTGCCAACACATACATACACACATACATGCACTTGCAAATATGACATATGTTTTCTATTGCACACATGCATATACATAGACTTTAATTTTATCACACACATACTCTCTGTCTCTCTCTCTCTCACGCACACACAGACACTCACTTTACATGCACATACACACTTTCACATATATACACACACACTCTCTCACACATATATGGTTTCTCTTACATGCAAATCCACCTTCCCATGTACATTCTCACACGCACCCATACATAAGCATACGGTTATTTCTTCACTCTCATGTATACGTTTTCTTTCTCTCATAGATATGTACATGTAAATTTTTCTTCTATCATACACTTGCATACAGTCTCTTTTTTATACATATATTACATATATGCCTATGCTTTCTCTCATACACAAGTACATGCTCTCTTTCTTTCTCTCAAACACGTGCACCAATGCAAAACTTTTTCATATTTTTTAGATAAAATTATTATATTTACAATATGAGATTTTTAAATTCAATACTTAAATTCAGATAATTGTCAAACGTATATAATTTTATTATCAATTCAGCAACTTAATAATTTCAGCATTTAAATTTCATATATATTTCAAATTTAAATTTTATCAAACGCCCCTTGGAAAAATTTAAAGATTTGATATTTTTCTTTTATATTTTATACCCTCATAAGTTTTGTCATCTTTCATTTTCATTGCAAAAAAACACAATCATTTTAAAACAGTAAGAGTATGTGGTCTCATGATATGATTCAAATTGATGTCCAAACAGCCAATACCTTCCATTAGAAGATGCAATTGTAAATTATATGTGCCATTTGCTTTTGTGAAAAAGATAACAACTACTTAGGGTGTAGATATTTTTCATGGAACCGAAAGTCTTGAAAGGGATCTTTCTCTTATACTTTAATCACAGTAGTTAATGATCTACGTGTAAATCACTTTGAGATTAAAGTTAAACAAAAATTTTACTGCACGTGCGTGGTCAAAAGATTATCATAAGGTCAACCGTAAAATCTACTTTCCGACACAGTTTGATTATAGTTGTGGTGCTAAATATGGCTTTATTCTTCCTTTTATAAAAGGGGAAAAAATATTGCTTAATCATTGAGACCAACGGAGAAAATATCACCATTTTGGGGTTGCTGCCGTTATATGTTCTTAATGGTTTAACCAACCCTTTTTATTTATTTATTTATTTATTTTGGCCTAGATATGGGAGGGGAGAAATTGGGGAACAAAGGGTTTGATTACCCTCCCATGGTTGAATCTTAAAGATTTATGAGTAGTTATTGAGTTTGCTTCCATGCTTAATCAACTTAATTTACCTTTGAAACTTTAATATAAAGATTTTGCACCTTAATTCTTTTAGTTGTTACAAATTGCCATTCGACTCTGCAAATACATAACTACTAGATAATCTACAAAATATACTAAAGTTTGTAAAAATTCATCTGTCATTTTTAATTGAAAATTTACAGTTAAAAATACCGAATCATGGTTTTAGCAGACAGTTGGGAATGTTTAATCACTCAAGAGATTTTCTCTAGGTCACAAACTTGACAAAAGTTCGAATTCCTATGCCCAAAAAAACAACCCCCCTCCCGCGGGGGGAGGGGGAGAGTTCGTGAAGAGTTAATTTAAACATGAGTTATTTGTACGGTGAAATATTCAGTTACAAATCTCAAAATCCAAAAGCTCGTTATATTACAAACTATCTCGTTACATATGTCCCATCTAAGTCATTTCTAATTTATTTGGTTAATGTATATGACCATTAAATGAAACTTTTTTAACAGATTTTAAGCAATTCTAATTTGTACAATTATATAATCATTATCCAATCATGGCTCTTCCTCAGTCATTTCAAGTTCCCCAAAGTTTGTTATTTTTCGTATGTTGAGACCTTTGAAGGTGTTGGATTTATGCTTTGTTGGTCTCCCAAAATGATTCCACTCAATAATCATGTCAAAAATTCAGGTGCTCCTCATAGAATATAATTTCATACAATTGTGTGTGTGTGTGTGCGTGTGTGTGTGTGTGATGAAGAAAGTAAGAATTCAAGGGCACTGAACTGAAAACGCACAGAATCATAATGTGGGGAGGCCCCCTTTCATTGGAGAAGATAAAAGAAAAAGATAAAGGCCATTATAATCATAAATAAATCGATGAACCAATGAAAGTTTAACAGGGCCTCAACCGCATCAACCCACGCCAAAATCTTCTACGGCGCTAATGCAGCTTAAAGTATATATGCTTTATATATAAAATTAAACTATAATAATGTAAAGAATCATTGATCATTGACTTTAATGTTTGAAATAATCAGTACAAAAGCGTGATCTGCAGGACGTCACACCTTTGATAGATTGTGGTTCGATTTAGTATACTGTGATTAGGACTGTAATTTATAACTAATGTCTCATTACTGAATAAAGAAACCTTAAAACACTTTAGTTGTTGGAGCTTAAGCATTTCTTGAATCATGCATACGTCCCATATAACACAACAATTCCATCATTTTGAGGGCACAGGAATTTAAGACCTTTGTTGGCGACAAATTGACATTATGACAAGTGTTCGTATCACATGGTGTTTGCGGCAAAGAAACTCAATTAGGGTTTGTCTAATTAGGATTAGAGGAAATGAACCTGATTTAGGAGATTTATTCTAAGGTAATTAAGGAATCCGAATAAGTACAAATGCAGCTTATGTTTGGATGAGTGGTAGGAGAATGACTTTATGCGATTGATTACCCAATTTTCAAGAATCATTCCTTTCCCTTTATTCACTTTATTCACTTATTTTGGTTCTAAACCAAACAACCATTAAAAAGAAGTTTAGTTTATCTTGGGTTGCTTTTGGTAATTGTATTGGTCTAAAATTCTCGAGAAGGAACCAGGGCAGCAACAATCCATCAATTATCTAGTTACGATAGAAGATTAAAAATTAATGTAGAAAAAAATGGAGGCTTCTACAAACATACACTTAAAATCTTCTTTGTGTTCCTTGGTGTATGATTATATAGTTGTAAAATGGAAATACAAAAAAAAAAAAAAGAACTTATAACAAATGCAAAAAGGTATCCCAACCAAACCAACTTCATAAACAAAAACCCTATAGCCAAATAGGGCATGTCAATAAAGGATGTTCACGGTGTGATGAAATGATTGAAAAGTACTACTTAGAGTTGCATGAGAAATTTACTAGCTAAGTTATAGGTCCAATTCCCAAATCTAAATCTAATTAATAGTACTAGCTAACTGATCTCCATAATATTATTATTTGATTTCTTGCTAATACTCTTGCTGCAATGATGACACGAGGTGGGTACAAAAAGAAAGATAAGAAAAACTTTCCCTTTAGGGAAGTGGGCATTTCTTTGAGATGGTGTTGAATTCTCTAAACTTTCCCCTTTGAGGAAATGGAGAATAAGAAGACTGCTTGCACACAACTGCACTAGTGGATTCCTGCTTTCATGTTTACAACGTATCTGAAGCATTTTTTGCTTAAAAAATTCAAATGGGCTGTCCACGCGGACTGTTGATGATAAGCATCTTGCAGCAAATGAACCTCTGAATGGCTGGTAAACAATCCACAAGGCTTACTGATTGGACCGCCATGTTCTCTCCCTATCTTCTTTCTTTCTTCCTTTGTTCTTTGACAAAGTGGCACTCTTGATTGAACTTTCTTTTTGGTGGCTTTACCCCATCCACAATTATTATCTTTTAGTATTTTGTTGAAGTTCTTCCCTGTTTTGTATTCTTCGTCAAAGGTTGGCTATCCATCTACCACATGTTGAGATAGTTTCTGCTCTCAAATCAGTCTGATAGAGATTGATTTGCAAGCTCTCAATACGTTCATTTACTCCCATATATGGTATGAACAATTATAATAGTCGAAAGTAGAGATGATTCATGATAAGGTAATTAATAGAAGTGGGGTTGGGGAATTCCCTCTTTTCTTTGTTCTGTAAAGCATAAATAAGATTGATGACCATTGAATCCAGAATATTGTACATGATAGGTTTGGAAAGAAATGGAAAGACTATGACTGATTGTTGCTGTTCTAGGATAATTGTAATTTAGGAGAGAAAATGAAGGAAGGAAAGCATCTTAATGAGGAAAGAAAGGTGATCAAAAAGTTTTAGAGTTAATACAACTTCTTTTTTCTCTTATTAGGCAAGAAACAAGAAAATTAAAGAAAACTTCAAAAGGTTCAACATGAAATAGTATTCTAATGTGATATGATCTCATCCTATAAGCGTTTAGATTCACAATCACAAAGACGAAATTGTTGCTACATCATAAATATGATGAATGACAAACATTTTATTCCTGAAAATGGAAGTAGTAAGGAATGCTATCACTAAATCATTCGTCAGTAGCGTAGCAAATACATCTTATTATTGGTCATGGGAGACACTTTCCACACATATATTTGCAAATTGAAATGATAAATGCATGTTATCTGATCTTTCACAGATTGGAATATATGGTATTTAACAGAATAAACCTCGTCACATGACCTCTGGATATATAAAATTTGTAGAATATTATTATCCATAAAGCATTACTCGCATGGATTGAAACACATGAGAATTTACTCCATAAGTTAAGATCAGATGATGATTCCATTACTGAACACTTCCCGGTGCTTTGATATCCTTATTGGATGTACTTAGCATTTTTCCATTTAATGCATGAGATATGTATTAAGTAAAAATTAATTTTTAAAAGCAAAAGTGAAAAAAATTAATGAGAACACATAAAAGTAATTTATGCTATAAATTTAGATATATCTAGATATCTTTTCTAATTTAATTGTATATGTACCAATTTAGATGAATTTTTAGAAATGCCAATGGAGCATCGTGCATGCTCTTTTCTTGCCCATCAACTTAATTTCCATCCCCTGCCCTTTCCTTAATCCATATTTTGACTTTAATACCTACAAGTTGCCCTTATCTTTTGTAATGAGTTACGATTAATTTTCTATAATTGATTGAAACATTAAAATAAAATATTTAATGTTAAAAATGTATTGCAATAATAATAATAACAACAAGAACAATGATAAGAAATGAAAAGTCGTAAAATTTTATAAGAAAAGAAGATTAGGAAGAGAGTGATTCTAAAAAAATATAATTGATTGATAGTAAAATATCAAATTTTCAAAATTGAAAAGATGAATAATGCAAGATAGTAAGTTATTTAAATGAGAAAGAGATGTTAATTGAGATATTTTAGCAAAGTATTTACGTTATCCTAATACAATAATTTTTAAAACATAAAAATGTTAAAAAAGAAACAAAAACAGAAACTGTTTAAGTCAGTTCCACGTAAACATCGTATTTACTAGATATTCATGTGCTAAATTATCCTGAGTTGTTATTTTTTTGTTGGTTCCTTCTGCCAGCAATTTCCTGTTCTATATATCTTCTGAATAATTCTATGCGCCACCTTGAGTTGTTGAAACTTCTCATCATTAGCAAGTCTTTTAGTGCAATTATTGTGTAAGAGAAAAGTTTGGGGATATTCATCAAATGAAACAGTGAAAAGATCAATCATTAACGCTTAGAAGTTGTGTAGAACTTGCACGGTGGAACAACCCACTTTTAATTGACACATAATAATATGTGTATGCTATATTGTAAAAATATTATATTCTTGTTTTTTTTTTTCTAGAAAGTTATTAAAAGGAGAAAAGAAGAAAACAATAAAAGCATATTTTTGACGTAACATAAAGTGACAGAGATTATTCACAATAAAGAGAGGATTTCGACTTCTGCTTTTGCTTTATTAATAGTAAGATATAATTGCAAACGCTTGTTAAGGAAGCGACTCATTAACAATTATGTGTACTTAGCCTTTTGATTTTTCTGTGTTACATTTGATTAATTTACTTGTGATGAATTTGGACAACTGAATTTGAAGATGTTGTTTTAAATAAATTTGCTGCAATTACACGTTATATGGTAATATTAAGGAAGGGATTATTGGTGTTAATTTGGTATTTGTACATATAAAATACAAAAATCAGTGGTCATCAATCCAGCGGCAAACAAAAACCATAAGAAACCTGGTACTTTTGTTTAATGAACAACTCATGCGAAGTCTAGATTATTGTTTTCTTTGTTTTTTGCCCTTTGTAATGGGTAGTTAATAAATTGTGAATCCGATGATCTGGGATGCACTAGCCATATGTTATTTTGTCCCGTATCTATTTCGTCATTCAGCGCGTTAGTGGGCCTTTTAATTTTGTTAGACCCAGACCCAAGCCCAAGCCCACTCTAAATTTCTGAAAGAGAAGATCAAGACCCAACCGAATATGGGCTTGGGTAAGAATTGGGTCTCAATATTAATAATCTCACATAATTGAAATGATATAAATTACAATTATTTGACATCACTGTTAAATGGACATACCGAATGCTTTCGACCCTGCTCCCACTGGAGGTGTAATTTATGAGCAGCTCGGTCAACTGTTCAACTTGAGCTCAAGTTCGAGTTGTTGAATTGGATCCAACGAGTCGAGTTTAAGTATTGGTTTTCCAAACCCAAAGGCTCGTCGAACCTAATCGAACATACAATTATTTAATAATTATATATATTTATTATATATTTACAATTTTAGGTATGAAAATTATAAAACTTACCAAAATATCCTCAAGTACTCGGGCTCGAGGAGGCTCACAAGTGCCAAAAAAAAAAAAAAAAAGTGCTTATCAACTCGAGCTTGAGTAGTATTTCATTGCTTCGAGCTCAAAATTTTCTATTCAATTGAGCCCGAGTCAAACTCGAGCAACACTTATGGCTATCGAGCTCAAACTTGAGCTAGAGCATGGTGCTAATCAAGCTCGACTCAATTCGATTACACACCTAACTCCCACTCATCTTCTAGTGCTCAAGCTCAACTCGATTCGATTATACCCCTAACTCCCACTCATCTTCTAGCCACAGTTATTTTTGTTCTTCATTTTGAGAGTAAACCAAACTCCATGATTGACTTTATGGTTTTAATACAATCTTCCGATTCAAGGAACAATATTTCAGTAAAATAATGAAGGCTTACACCTAAATATTCATTTCATGAGTAACTTTTGCGTTTTTATTGTTAACATGAATGATGATCGTTTTCTATTATGTTACATAAGTTTAATTTCTATTCTTTGATGAATTTGTGTAATGAAATGAGGTGTTATGTTTGTTAATTTGAATAAATATATATTCAAAACGTTATTAAGGGCCAACTATTAGCGATATACAATAGGAAACATATGTTGAACCATGATAGTACCAATTTTAAGTAACCTTTCTTCCTTCATGCTTTCTTGAACAAGTCCCTTGATCTTTCCTTCCTCTAACTCTCCTTTCTTCCTCTTAATCTTCCCTGACTATTGATTTTCCCTAGTAATGGATAGAACTTACAATGTACAATTGAGTGGAGGGAGGGACCAAAAATCCCCTTTATAGTGGACTTGAGAACCCCGTCCCCCATGAGTCATAATTATAAATAGACTCTTCTTTTCCTTTCATAAAAATTGTAACACGTGTTTTTAATTCTATAATAAATTCATGAAACCTCCAAACGATAATAAGCTCATGAAATCACCAAAATAATAAAAAGATGTTACAAATTTACAACACTAATGTAGTCATGAAGTCCGCAATGTAGTGAGATGAAAGTTAAATATGTTTAATGGAATAAAATTTATCAAGTAGTGGGATGAAAGTTACAGATGTATGATGGAACAAAAATTCACCAAGTCGTGGGATGAGAGTTACACGTGAGTAATTGGACAAGGGTTACATATGAGTAAAAGCATGAAATTCAACAAGTAGTGGGATGAAATTATATATTGTTGATGTGATTATGACACCCAGTAATTATTTTGAGTTGCATTTTTATGATTATAATACCTACAAATTATCTTAAATATTCTAACATCAACTTCACAGAGTTAATGATCAGAATACATTTTGGCAAAATTAAGATCCAAGACTTGCCTCAAAAAAGGAAAAAAAGAAAAAGGAAAATCCATAACCATCTTCATCATTATTCATATAAAGATTCAAGATGACTACTTCTTTTAATTTTTTTTTTGGGCTGGTCAATCGGTAAGACATTAAAAAAAAAAAAGAAGTAAAATAGTACAGCTTTTAGAAAAATATCACCATATCTTCAAAACTTAAGGGATTTAATTTTTTTTTTAAAACTAAAACAAGCCATCTTCAAGAATTTTCATTTGCTTTTCATTTGCATTTTTTATTCATTTTAAGTTTAAAAAAATCAAATTCTAAAAATTATTTTATAGATTCTATATTTTATTTTTCGGGTTAGAGAAAATCAATACACGGTGTATATTATCCTTAGTTTTTTTTTTTGTCAAACGTCAACAGTATCATATCCTATTTCTAGCATACACTATAAAAAGACTCAATTGGGCTTAGGGGAACCGACGAAGATTGAACTACCATCGGACCAAACGAATGCATTAGACACCCATTTGGATTTTTTATGGGAGGCAGGTCGGACTCCTGATCTTCCATCCCACTCAACCTTTAAAATCTTAGTGGTAGCCAATCCAACTAAGTTGAATTTGTTTATCCTTAGTTAGTTATACTAAAAAAGTTTGTTTGTTGTACTTATGTTCCATATGATGTCCAACCAAAGACTCAAATGCATAACCAGGCCCATTCAAGGCAACCCAAGCGACACACAAATCTTTAAAAAACAAGTCCAAACTAAAACGACAACGTTCCACCCCAAAAAAAAGCATCACGACGCCGTTTGTCCAAAATAGCAGTGGTAAAAATGGAAATTCACAAGAAGAAGACAAAGCACAGGGGCAGCAAATCCAAATCCCTAAAAAACTTGAGCCTTTCTTTTTCAGCTGATGCATAAAAACACCAAAGCAGCGGTCTTTCTTTCCTTCTTTCCACAACTTCGCTTTTTCTTTCCCTTCCTTAACTCCGCGGCGTAGATCCGAGGAGTTTCGGAAAAAAAGGCAAAAATTTCATCGGATTTCTCAACACCCTAAATCGGTTTCGTCCAATAACCTCTCTACTTTAATCTTCAGATCTTCATCTCATCGCTACTAATCATAAGGTATTCATTTCATGTTTATCTTTATCTGTGTATAATATGTTCAATCTTTTTCACCTGCTTTCTTTCTCTCTTTCTTTCTTTCGTTTTTCTTTTTGCGATTTTTTGGTCTTGATTTGTTAGGTGCGTGGTGGATTTGGTTTTGATGATGTTTTTGAGAATGGAAATGATGGTTTTAATGGGTTTTCTTTATTTTTTGATGGGTTCGTTTCCTTTTCTTGGTTAAGTTTTTTGATTTGATTTTTTGGGTTCCTTTGGATTGAAGATCTGGTTGCTGGGATCTCCTTTTGTATTAAGTTATTTCCTTTTTTATTTGTTTGATATGTGAGATAATCAGATATAGATATTTGTTTCTTTTTCTTTTGTAATTGGTGTCTTATGGTGGGCTTCATTTTTAAGTTGTTGCGTAGTTTTATTTCCTGTACATTTATTTTGAATTTCATTTGAAAGCTGAAAAGACTCAAAGAATTTTTTTTTTTTTTGGTTTAAATGTAATAATGAGTTCTATATTGGGATGTTCTTGGAGAATTGTACATGGCACAACTGAGGATCTTTGTTCTCATATTAGATTAAGGGTTCCATTCTACACCTCAAATCTCTCTTCCCGCCTTGCCCTGCCTAGTCGATGTTCTTGAAAAGGTTGCTTAAATATACAAGGATGGATAGGTGGAAGCTTTTGGGTGTAACTCTGCTTAAGTTAATTCTTATTTACGTTTGTGCGTCCAATCATTTAAAATCTAGGAATTCTTGGAATGATCGGATTTTTAGTTTTGTTTGCTTTTCTTACGTGAGTATGTTATTGATGCTTTCATTGCTCTTGTTATTTCTATATGTTGTTAGATAGGATAATGATTTCATTTTGTGTGAAATTTGGATTATTTTATACGTGCAATTGAGTTTATTATGAAGTTGTTTTTCCAATGTTCTAAACTACAAGCTAATTCATTTTGATTGAAATGAATTTCTATGAGACCAGAAGCTAAGTGATTTCGTAACTGTTCTGGTGTTCCTTGTCGCCATATGAGTTACATGGTTACCTATGTTACAGAACAAAGAACATCTCTAATGAATAATTTATGTCAGTATTAGAATGGCTTTAGAAATTCTGTATATTGAATTGCTATCTGCTGCTTTTTTTTTTTTTATTAGGCAGTCATGGCTGGCGTTGCACCTGAAGGTTCTCAATTTGATGCTCGTCAATTTGATGCCAAAATGAATGAGTTGTAAGTTTTCTACTGCTTTTATATCCTCTCTTAAAAGTAAAACAAAAAGTAAGTCTCTTTAATTTCTAGTTTGGCTTCTGTGTTTCAACAGTTTTCTGATAAAATCATAATTTTTTGATTTTATCTACCACCAAGTCAGTTATAACTGCATTATGAAATGATTTCTTTATGAACACTGTTAATGTACTTGTAGCTGATTTTTTTTTTTATTTTTTATGTGGACAGACTTAATACTGACGGACAGGATTTCTTCACTTCATACGATGAGGTCTATGACAGTTTTGATTCCATGGGGTTGCAAGAAAACCTTCTTAGGGGCATTTATGCTTATGGTAATTTTTAATGTTAATCCACTGTTCAATTAGGATCCAGATTCGGAATATGGTAAAACACTACATTTACAAGTTTTATACTATTGTATATTACACATTGATATAAAACATATATTATGATGACACCCTTACAAGATAATTCTTTTATTAAGCCGGCAAGTTTAACTATAATCAGATAGTGAAAACTCAGCTTGCAAAAGATACAGATGCATTTGAGGCTTTAATTAACCCACATACAGTAAGCCTTGATGTTCCATTTTAAATCTCGCTTGCTTGCAGGTCTATCAATATTTGTATTCTCTTGTTGGCGTTAATATCATTTAAATATATCTTCTAGTGTTGTGAGGTCCTACAATGACATATACTTTCATCTTAAAAAATTAACTTTTGTTGACTGCTCGTGTGTACAATACGGTGATTACTTGCTTGACATCAATATGATTTTGTTCTCCAGTACTCCAATATCTTTAAGGATGTTTGGATGTACTGATCCAATGTCTCTTTTTTGACTGGTGAGAGGAAAGGGTGGACTTGTGCGAATTGGATAGTTGCAGGGTCTAGTTCCCACTTTGAAGGACACATCAAGCAATAGCAAAAAAGTATTTACGAATTATACTTCCGGGTACAGATCCAGTAGAATGCAAACTTTTCAATAGCAATATGCTATAAGCGAAGCCTATTTTGTTTGTTTTGTTGGTTTGTGGATTTAACTTGGCTTTCGTTGCTGTTTTTCATGAAATATTGACTGCTAAATGCTGGATTTGTACTCATAGGATTTGAGAAGCCCTCTGCTATTCAACAAAGGGGTATTGTTCCCTTCTGTAAGGGACTTGATGTTATTCAGCAGGCACAATCTGGAACTGGAAAGACAGCAACATTCTGCTCGGGAATTCTCCAGCAGCTAGACTATAACTTGGTTGAATGTCAAGCTCTAGTTCTTGCTCCCACCCGCGAGCTTGCTCAGCAAATTGAGAAGGTTATGCGGGCTCTAGGCGACTATCTTGGTGTGAAGGTTCATGCTTGTGTCGGAGGTACTGTTGTCCGTGAGGATCAGCGTATTCTCTCCAGTGGTGTTCACGTTGTGGTTGGTACTCCTGGACGCGTGTTTGATTTGTTGAAAAGACAGTCACTTCGCCCTGATTATATCAAGATGTTTGTGCTGGATGAAGCTGATGAAATGCTTTCAAGAGGTTTCAAGGATCAGGTCTCATTTTTATAGTATTATATGCAGTTGCAATTGCATGTCTGTTATTTTTTTTTCCATTTCCCTATTCATTTCTTGATATTGGAAGAAGATTGCCACTTTTAGAAGTTTTTTCAGCCTTAAAAGTGGAGAAATAGATTTTCGGTTGTATATGAAAGATGACCTAAGTTCCTTGAAGAACATTATTTGCTCATGTTGTTTTCTGTTTTATGATATTTCATGTTCATTTCTGATGTGTTATCTTTATTTGTTTCAGATTTATGATATCTTCCAGTTGTTGCCTCCCAAGATCCAGGTTGGTGTGTTCTCAGCTACAATGCCTCCTGAGGCCCTCGAAATTACTAGAAAGTTCATGAATAAGCCCGTGAGGATTCTGGTTAAGCGTGATGAGCTAACACTTGAGGGTATTAAGCAATTTTATGTTAACGTTGAAAAGGAGGAATGGAAGCTTGAAACTCTCTGTGATCTTTATGAGACCCTTGCCATTACCCAGAGCGTTATCTTTGTTAATACCAGGCGTAAGGTGGACTGGCTCACTGACAAAATGCGCGGCCGTGACCACACAGTTTCAGCCACCCATGGAGACATGGATCAGAACACAAGGGACATCATCATGAGGGAATTCCGCTCTGGCTCCTCCCGTGTGCTGATCACAACTGATCTTTTAGCCCGTGGTATCGATGTCCAACAGGTCTCACTTGTTATCAACTATGATCTCCCAACTCAGCCAGAAAATTACCTCCACCGTATTGGTCGTAGTGGACGATTTGGAAGAAAAGGTGTTGCAATCAACTTTGTTACCCGGGATGATGAGCGCATGCTCTTTGACATACAGAAGTTTTATAATGTTGTAATTGAGGAGCTGCCAGCCAATGTTGCTGATCTCCTTTGAAGAGGTTTTGGTAATGGCAAGGTAAATTTTTCCTCGTTTGGGGAAATTTTTATATCTTGTTTGGTAGGTTTAGCTAAAAAGTGTACCAGACTAGAAATTGGGAGGTGCGGGTCCAATGATTTGTTAAGGGAACTTGCGTCTCTCGGCTTGGTTAAAGTTGGAACCTATTCTGTTCTTGGAAATTTTGTTGCTTGTCTTTGTATTGTAAGTGTCCAAAATAACTACTGATTTGGAGTTGTTTGAATTGATATTTATTTTCTACAGTTGTCTTTTATTGTGTATGGCCAGGGTATCTATGTGAAATTGGGGAAGGATTTGTAACTTTGGGTTAACTATGCATGAAATGTTTTCACTTTGCGTAATCAATTTAGGATATGCCTATATGAATTACTCGAGTACCTGAGATCCAAACGTTTAACTGCTCTCTTTATGCCTTGCCAAATGAGTACAGATTCTTCAGCTGTCAATTTTAACTCTCTGTCTTGCTTTTCCCTCTTACTTTCCCCTCTTACTTTCCCCTTTTTTATTCCATTTTGGTTGAGCGTTGAGTCAGTACTCTGGTCTTAACAGAGAAGAAAATGGCTTCGGGGTGGAAGGGCTGATGAGGATATCTTCTTCATTGACTAATCAATCTTTGCTTCCTCTCCCTTTAAACTACCAATCTAGTATGCCATCAAGATGGTCAACCTGAATATTGGTGGGTGCAAAATGTGAAGAATGAATAAAATATGTGGTTGTCGGACAAATTATTAGGTCTTTTTAGATGTATTCATGGGAACCCAAAAAATTAAAAAAAAAAAAAAGAACAAAAGATCCCCTTGTTGAGATAAACGATATGTTGGTGCTCGAGTAGGCGGATGAAGGTTTATTAATTTGCGGCCAACCATCCATCCTATTAAAAGGAGATAATATTGAGATGGCACTCACTGGCCCACATACATATTCTTGAGTTAGATACTCCCGTGTCTCTACTCCAGTACCTTTTCCATTGTCGTAATATGCTCTGAATACTAATGTTTTATATCTTTCATTAACCCCTCCAAGCATTTGGTTGACTGGAATAAAGAAATAAAGATTAAAATACTTTTTTCATATGGAAGTTTTGATTACAAATCTAAATAAGCTGGAGTAGTCTGGGTTAGTGTTTGATTAAGTTAAGGAGATTATTCGAAGGTTCCAGATCAGTCAATGCAGTTTCACCATTTCAAACTGAAATATTAGCTTGCTTTCATGGTCTTCAAGAAGCTCGAAGGCTGCAACTCTCTTCAATTGTTATTCTCACAGATTGTGTGGCCACTTTGAAGTTTTTGCAACATCCTAATGACTCTCCTGTGGATACTACTTCTGTTGTATCTGATATATATGATCTGTTATATGGTTTTCTTGATGTGTTTGTTGTTAAATTACCTAGATATCAAGTTCAGTTAGCTCATAGCTTAGCATCTCAAACTAGACTCTATTGTAATACTTGTATGGACCTTTAAATTTTGTAGCAATGAATGAATCTGTGTTTTCAACAAAAAAAAGAAAAAAGAGAGAGAGAGAGAGATTAAAATACGTTAATGTGGAAGCTTTTTCAGTTGCTTTTTTAGGAACTTTTTACCGACCATGTTAAGGTCTTGTCTCAAAAAATATTTGGATGAACAAGTTCGTTAAATTCATAATATTTTCTAAAGATATGCCTACGACTTTGGTGCTAAAACGTTAGAGTGGGTGGAGAAGATTATAGCTAATGAATGTAAAAGTCTCCTCTCAATTAGTATATATAAATATATGGTCTAGGATTTTGCCTAAATGATGAGCTCTTGCCGGCAAAAGTGCTTTGTTTTCTTGAATGGGAGGGGAACGACTGGGTAGGAGGAGGACCACCTAAATATATAAATGTTGGTCATGCACGCGATGCCCTCGTGCCAGACTGGTTTTGTTGAGGGTGTCATTTTCTTGAAATTGTCATCATCATTTCTTTTTGCAAGCTGAGAGGCCTCCACAAAACAAACAAAAAGAATAACACAACAACCCAATCCCCATACAAGAACACCCAAAGAAAAAATATTCCTTATTAAATTTTGTAAGGGTGTTTTTTCCGGTTGACAATATTATTTTAGCATCTATGGAATAAGGTTAGAAATTCGGTTGAAATATGAATCTCTGACTCCTAAGCTTTGTTCAAAGCATAACAAATTCATTTTTTCCCCTTACCTGTATTCTTGAATTTGAAAAAATCATTAATTTCAATCATGGTTTTTGCTTTGAAATTCAACTTAGCAAAACTTGACCATCAATGAAAATATAGACATAGTTTCACAAGAAATTTTAGTCAAAAGTTTTTTTTTTATTTCAATTCCAGCAAAATTGTCTATAAACAAATTCTGATAAATCCAAAAGATCCTAATATAAAAAGTTTGACATTAGACTGGAACAACAACCATCAGAGCCCAAGGAACTAGGAAGAGAAGCACATTAGTCATAGCTATTCCTTTTTACATGGGACAGATTAATTTAGCTGGGATCGAAACATTTTAGCTGCAAGAGCCCATCCATGACAAATCGAAGTGGACGATCTCAAACCCTCAATAGGGCACCTTTACACAATCTTCATTTTTCTTATGCTAGTGGACAAAAATATCTATTGGAATTTCATGAATGAGTTGTACTTTCATCATGATTATACTCTGCACAACAAAACCCCACCAGCCGCTGTTGATGATTTTAGGCATGCCTGGAAATAGTAGCTCATAATTTCATTAGAGAGGTCTCAAAACTCTTATCCTACATAGAATGATAGACAGGCGGTAGCGGGAATGGTCATCTCCACATTGGTGCCCGCTGGCCCTCTACAATCAAATGAGCAATTAAACTTGATAAAATGTACGTATCATGTATAGCTGTCATGTTATTTTGTTTGTCTATCATTACAAACAATTAGGCTTGTGTGAGTGTTCTGATCGAGATCGAGTCATATCAACACCTTTAACTATTCTCAAAATGAAGGAGTTAATTGTTAGGATTTAGTACTTAAGTTCCTGTGGCCTCTCTAAAAGTTACTATAGCTTTTGGAGAGGTTTGTGGGGTAAAGTTTAGGTTTCTTTTCCCATTCCTCCTTTCAGTTTGGGTAGAGTAGGTTGTATCCTAATCCCTTTCCCCGAATTGTCAAAAAAACACAAAATCCCACATCAGATGAGTTGGTTGTTAGGGTCTAGTACTTAAGCTCCTGTGGCCTCTCTAAAAGTTACCATGACTTTTGGAGAGATTTGTGAGGTAAAGTTTAGGTTTCTTTTCCCATTCCTCCTTTCAGTTTGGGTAGAGTAGGTTGTATCCCAATCCCTTTTCCCGAATTGTCAAAAAAAAAAAAAAAATGAAGGAGTTGAAGATCCGATGGCAAGAACAAGGTACAAGCACATGAAACAAACTCTACAAGGATTAAGGATGAAAATTTCTTAAATAAATTTGGTATATAATCTCGCTTATGAACTTTTCGGTCTAAAATAAAGATACGTAAGCATTCTTTTAAATCAAATGATCTATAGGTAGGGTCGGGGACTCGATTTACCTAATAATCTCCCATTAAGAAGTATGTCCCATCCAGAGTACTTTTTAATGGAATTTTTCTAGATTTTGTTTGCCAAAATATATATTGTAAGAGCCATAAATCATTCTAATAATTTGGAGTATCCAAATATATTAATTTTGTAAAACATTCTTAAATGAATTTAATTTTAATTGTTTTACTCATTACAATTGAAGAATTGGTCTACTAATAGAAATATTATGAATTCAGCTATTAATTTAAGAACATTATTCAACAATCGGACTAGAAACTATAAAGAAAAGCAAAGTCTATTAAATTTTCTTCTTTGCTTAAAAAGATAAAAAACGAATAAAGAAACCATGCACGCCTGCAAGGAATCATCAACAAACACTATGAAATGATTATTAAAAAACCCATGCCTACAAGATTCTTCAATTTTTTGTTTTCAATCTTAAATGTTATATGATTCCTTCCTTATCCTATTAAAATATCAAAGCAAATAATTAAAGAGGGTGCTGGTAATCTTCTTCTACAGATAAACTAAAGAGTCGTGAAACGACCATGAAAATGAAGACAATGCTTATTCAAGGAAGAGGAAAAAAAGGTTATGTGTCTTTATCTGGATTTTTTTTATTTTTTTGAAAACCGTCTTTATCTGGATTTTAGTTACGTGTAAATACTTGTTGAAGTAGCAGCCGCGGTGATGAAATATGAATTTAAGAAGAAATAAAAAAAGGTTGCTTTCATTGTCTTGTTTCTTTCCAGTTTTAAATTTTCTTCTAACTTAATGACTTTTCAACTTATTGTATAAAAATTAATTGTTGATTTCACTCATCTTTTCAGCCACAGATGATATATAAAACATATGTTGGACTAAAAAGTTTCAAAATCTTGAGGCACATTGTGTTTTTTTTTTTTTTTTTTAAATTTATGAATCTGCTTCTGCTTACGTTTACATTTCGAGGGGTACAAGGAAAAGATGGACGAAAGCCGAACTTTTTGACTTACAAAGGGGAAAATCTTCTTTTAAATCCTTTTTCACTACACGTAATTATTGCTTATGTAGTATTTCAGATTTCGAAATTATTCCATGCTGTTTTTCCAGTTGTTTTTTTTCATTGCTTGCCAATACAAACATTTGCTGGATAATTAAATGAACAAAATAAGGTGAAACAAAAGGTAATTGATTGTATAAGTTTGTGTAAGTGATAAGCAAGAAGTATATAAGGATTTAAGCTTCTTGCCTAAGATAAACTTTAGTATATTATCTATGTAACTTCTAAATAATTGTCCTTTAATACTAATCATTTACTTTTATCCTTGGTAATCATTCACTTTCTAGTTTCTTCAAATGTTTTCATGTCAAACCAAACTACCAGCGAATATTACTAACAATCACAACAAAACAAAACCAAATTATAAAAACTTCAACAAATCTCCGCAAAATTTTCAAAACTAATATTAAATATGCACATAAAAATAGTACCAAGAAAAAGACTTTGTTCGACCGTATAACATGGTCATAATTGACTTGTCTAAACTTAGATTTTCAATAGCAGATGATTCCCCATAAAAAACGCCATCAAGAATCAACCCTGCCTGCCAAATTCAAAAACCAACAATAACAAGCCAGCCCACCTCCCAACCCACTACTACTGCTCCTCTAGAATTGGCAGTTTTTCCTCTCTTTCAATCATCAAGACTGATCACTACTTTTCTTGTTCTTCTTTTTCATCCATGGCAGACTATAACAGATCAAAATCCTACTCTTATTCAGCTGAAAGGATGCAGATGGACAGCTACTATGGCTATGGACCAAGGTCCATTTCTTCATATCCTAATGACTTCAGGTCTTATAGTGTTTCATATTCTTCTTATGATGCACCTGTTCCACCGCGTCCGCTGCCGCTGCCCCCACCTCCGGCGGCCCAAGTGAAGAACTGGAAGCTCAAGAAAGGGAAGAGCACAAGCGGATCGACTTCAAAATCTTGGAGTTTTAATGATCCAGAGTTCCAGAGGAAGAAAAGGGTTGCCAGCTATAAAGTCTATTCTGTTGAAGGCAAAATCAAAGGGTCTTTTAGGAGGAGCTTTAGGTGGTTTAAAGACAAGTATACACAAGTTCTTTATGGATGGTGGTGAGACTGAGATTATACTTCTATTGGGTAGACAAAGTCCTTATGTGCTAAGTACCTTTTTCCATTGTCTTCTTCTTGGAAAAGAAATTATGTGATATATAAAGCACACAATTTTATGTTCAAGTTTCAATT
Organism: Mitragyna speciosa; assembly: GCA_024721245.1. Taxonomy (NCBI): domain Eukaryota; kingdom Viridiplantae; phylum Streptophyta; class Magnoliopsida; order Gentianales; family Rubiaceae; genus Mitragyna; species Mitragyna speciosa. The sequence continues at coordinate 27,721,080 of CM045559.1, read as the reverse complement.
TCAACCGACATTTAACAAAAAAGTGGGTTTAAGTTTCTTCATGTCTATGAATTTTCTGCTGCAAATTTGATTCTGCAGCATCATATTTTCCTTGAAATCTAGTATTTTGATTGATCATGATATCATCTGTTATCCTCTGTGATCATTTGATTTTTTTTGGGGTCTCAAGATTGTGTGACTAGATATGCTTTACTTGTATAGCTTGTGCTCTTTATGGTATCGTTGAACCTGTACTTAAATTTCCTTATTTTGTTTTGGTAAAAAAAATGTTCTATTTGTTTGATGTTATTGTTCATGGAAGGTGAAAGCATATGGCTAAAAAGTCATATCATATAGTAAGAAGTTGCCAGATAAAAACCTATGTTTTTAGATTCGGATTGGATATCGACCCGGCTGAGCTCAGGGGTCAGGAGTCAATGGGTTCGACCGGGGTCGATTCGAAGTCGAACCGGATGACGTCATAAATATTATATATATATATATATATATATATAAAACACATATATACATTTACTAATTTTTTTTCTTAATTTTAGTTGTTAGTCCAAAAAAATTATAACCAAAATACCCTCAATAACCATTCTAATATCTTGCTATTAACAGTTAAAAAAGCATTGAATTGAAAAAATTAGCAATAAATATAATGGATTTAAATTATTCACTTTTTAATATAATTAGTATAAAGAAGTAGAAGTGAGGCACCATTAATATTTTGTAATTAGTCAAAGAAGTTGGTTGCCTTTTGATCGATAATTGGGCCAAGCAAATAAAAATCATGTATTGATTTAGCATTGATGTTCATTTGTTGGATGTATGTCAATGGGCCCATGTCATTGTCAAAACTCAAACACAAATAATTGTTGGAATCCATTTTCTTCAGACAATGAATATGGAAGCCCACAAACATGTATAGGGCCCATATCTGATGAAATATAGAGCATTAATGTGGCTGGATTTGAAAAAAAAAAAAGGAGAAAAAGTGGCTGGCGGTTTTCTATTTCCGGTTTCCGGTTTCCAGTTTTATCCGGTCAAATTCGATTTTTTACCGAGTTTGACCGGATTTTAAATAATCAGTTTTTTACTCTAACTCACCGGACACTTGACCGGTTTCCGGTTCAACCGATCGGTTTGATCCGAGTTAAAAAATACAGATAAAAACTACTGTGGTAGCTTACTAGGTCAAAGAAAGACTACCATTGTCAGGTTGGAGACTTTACAACTGGCAAAAATTTTCTTTTAGAGGAGGAATTTTTTTTTTTTTTTTTGAGGATTTTTAGAGGAGGATATTAGTACATTTTGGAACTACTGTCTATGATAAAATTTGTTGCTCTTTATGCCAGCACTCATCAATGGGGTCAATGTGGTCATGTTGACTATTAGGGTGTCCCGCATTATAAGTTGTCGTTTTAGAATACTTGGTCTGTATTTGAATTTCTTGGAATGTGATCAATTAAGGTATCTTTATGGCGTTCAAGAAAATCAGTTTGCAGTAGAGACTTTTGAGTCTTAGTGGGTTGCTTCAATTTCAATGCGGGTTAACTCTTGGAATTGTAAAAGATGTTGTTGTGCGATTTGTTTGGATTGAACTATTGATCTTGTGAGCTTATGCATATCTATATTCAGTAGTCCTTTTCTTCAGTAATTTTCCTTTGCAAATTGGTCAATGATTTGTAAAGATTTTCGCTGTGATATCACACTCTGTGGACATCAGCATCCAATTTTATTTTCAATTTTTAGTCTGTCTTGGATTCCAGAATATGACCAAACAAATGAAAATGCTAGTCATCTTGGATCAGCAGATTTTGTTATGTGCTTCTATCCTTAATGAAATTTCTGCCAATCACAGAATACTCAGATGTGAATTTGATAAGGTTTCATATTTCGCTCTGCCTTTTGAATTGTTGGTATTAGGCTTGATCCAGAAATGAAGTTCAACAATCGTTATATTGTGTAAAGAACAATTTATGTTGGTTTTAAGGAGAAATTAATATGTGAAAAAATCTTTAGAACATCCATTTTTACAGAGTCAAACGAGGTGACATCAAATTGCTTTCATGAAATATCTATTCGTTTGAAGTGGGGGCATCTGGGGAGAGAAAGTCAAGACTACTTTGAGGGTCATTGTCTTGGTTGGATCCTACTTTGGCTCTTAGCACCCAAAAGCAGAAGACGCCCGGTAAACAAGCGATTTGAATCGATTGTCCTATAATTAACCTCTGTGCTGCATGTTTCAACTTTATATAGTTGTCACTTGTGTATTAATATGTATATATATTTATCAAAATCATGTGCAAAGTATGTGAATTTTTTAAAAATATTGAATTAATATACGTAAAAGCTGTATAAAAATTATAATTTTTTTAAAAATATTATGAATTAATACACGTCATCGTTGTATAAATGTATAACAAATTGAATTATAGAACAGAGCCTAATTATAGAACAGACGGCTCGAGGATAAGTAAGAGCTTTTATTCCAAAAGCCCAAAACCCAAGAACTGACCAGAAATATCCCTCCCACCCTCCAGATGCATTTTTCAAAAGAGTTTTTCGAAAAATAAATTGGTTGCTGAGCTTGTTTAGAGATGTTTTTAAAAATTTGTAAACATGTTTTTTAATTATTTTTTGTTTCGCATGCACATTTATTCAAACGCTCCAAAACTCTAAAACTATTATAATAATGTTCTTAAAAGTAAATCCCAAAAACAATATTTACTTTTGTAACAGGAAACATCAATATCTTGAATTACTCATAATTGTACTAAAAAATTCTACAAAACCTTTCCAAATCAAAACAATTAAACCTGACATCAATCCAATTAAGACGGCATTCGAGAGGAAGTGAAAGAAGCCAACAAGGCAGAATGATTAAACACCACAATCTTCAAGGCAGTTGTAGACAAATTATGCAGAAGCTCATGAAGAAGGACATAAATGATGTTAAAGCTGGTGTGATATTAGAGGACATTTGTGAATTGGGATCTTTGTTTAATGATTGCTCTTTTGATTTTATTAGTATTCAAAGTACAAAAATTAGCTACAAAGTTGCAAATTTTGCAATAGATCTGAAACATGATGTTGCATAAATAGAGCCTTTTCCTTCATGGATTACTCAATTTCCATAGTATGTAAAGGGTAGTTGCCCTCTTTTGTTAGATACTTTTGGTATATATACATAAAACATTACATTTGTCGTTTGAAAAAAAAAACAATTAAACCCCACAATCATAAGAAACTGAAAACAGTTCGCAGTGACACGGCTTTCACATAATTGCATAAAATCATAACAGTTTTATATAAAACTGCATACAAGTCTAAATCAGAACGAATATTCTAACGTTTAAGTTTAATTTAGTTTATAATAAATTTAAAATTGTATTTGAGTTTTACTTGATTTTCGGGTCCTAGTCGAGTTTTAAAAGTTTTACTGGATTGAACTTGAATTACTCTGATTATTAATATTTAACCTTTTTTATTTTTTTTGGTGCTATGAAATTCCAAGTTCGGAAATACTTCGATATAATGTTTAAGTAGTAGGATTCGAAAGCTTTATGTTGAATTTTATAGTATCCACAGTAATATGACATTATTGTCACGCAGATGTAACTTTTTCTCCGTCCACTTGAGGGATAATGACAATTTGCTTCGTTTGTACAACAAATTTTGAATATGATTTCACAAAACTGGCTTCTTGATTCATACCAATTTTAATTCACAGAGCTGACATATAATTTCAGAAAACTAACCTCTTAATTCATATCAATTTTAGTTCACAAAGCTGACTTATAATTTTACAAGACTAACTTCTTGATTGATTATCTTTCAAAACGTAATCAATTTTAGGTGTATTCTAATGGCTACTATATAATGTTCAAACTGATTTAATTAATTGACAAATCAATCTCAAATAATTGAATCAAGTGCCAGATCAAATCTTAATCTTGTTACGTTGTCACGATCACATTTCTTTCGTCTGTGTGTGTGTGTGAGAAACGTAGGAATTGGTAACGCAACTACGCTTCACCTACGTGGAAGAAGAAAAAAAAAAAAAAACGCAAACGTGTAATAAAGACGAAAGAAAAATTGAGACGAAAAAGAAGTGCAAGAAAGATATCTTTGTAAGAGCCAAAGCCTTGAACGCAACGCAAGAAACCCCGGCACACCGTCAAATCTGGCGGAGAAAAGAAGATGTGGGAATCGATCAGCATAACAATAGCAGCTACGGCCGGTAACAACATCGGCAAAGTCCTTCAGAAAAAGGGCACTCTCATTCTCCCTCCTCTCTCTTTCAAGCTCAAGGTATATTTACTACTCTCATTTTCTTCCGCATACATTTGTTTATGTAAATACTTTGGATTTATTCGGCATGCTTATACAAAACTTTCGATTGGGTTGTATGCTTATTATTCATTGATTAGTGGGTTCATCCCAATTCATACATAGAGGTTATGTATCCAAATCTGCATTCATTTGAAGCTTTTGTATTGCAGAATATTGTTGTGTTCATGAGAAGAAGCGTATTGGTGTAATTTGATAATGTTTCTTTAGGATCTATTATTACAAGTATAATATCTCATTAAAACATGTTGAAAATACTTTACTAAAACTAATTCTGGAAATCAACTAATAGTCTATTGGAAGATTTGGATTTAGATTTTTGAAATTGGATTTTGTGATTTTTTTTTTTTATTGTCTAGATCGAAGTTGAGGTAGTGACTTATTCTACTTCCGAGAACCTAGTTTAATGCCAATCTGCTACTGGACGTGATAGCATTGTCAATGTATAGGTTCAAGTAGCTAGTTTAATTCGTAGACTCAAACTATTATTTCATTGTTATTGATTCTGATACAAAACTTAAGGTACTGTCAATTTTGATACTGCCAAAAGTTAGGATAAATCTTTTGAATGGACTTATTGTCCTAAAAATAAATCCATCAACATTGTTGTTTTCTATTTCATTTGTGCATGCTCTGTTGATCATTTTCGTTGTTGGAATATTGTCATGGGATGGTTGCATAAAGAAAATTTGCTAAGTAACCTTTGACATGTCACAATATGTTTATCATGAATATGAGTAAAAAGTGAACTGGGAAAACTTTGTTTGTAGTCTCATAAACTGGTAAAGCTGCGTCCCCATTTATGTATATTAATGTAACGCTAAGTGCTTTAGCCTTTAGAAATCTGTGCAGTCTCTTAGATCATGAGCTAAATATGGTTCATCCAAGTTGCAAATCAATCTTAGTGCATAATGTACGATAATTTCAGCTATTGTCATTCTATTAATGAATAAGAATTTTCCGTTGGAATAATGAACTAATTTCATGTGAGGAATATCTGTGTATGCAGGTTATAAGGGCATATGCTTTCAATAAAGCATGGGTTATGGGTTTCCTACTGGATATATTTGGAGCCATGTTGATGTTGCGAGCACTCTCCCTGGCCCCAGTAAGTGTAGCATCTGGAATTTATTGAATTACTTCCACTTAAAGTTATTGCTCTTGTGAAATTATGTAACCGAAGTCATTCCCGCATATCGATTTGCACTAATTAAAAGTCTTTCTCAGTAGGATAAATTGGTCTGAGGTTTTAAGGAAAAAGCTCACTAAGTTCCATATAGTAGGTATGTTGACCTTAATCTATGAATATCCTTGTTGTTCTCAATTCAGGTATCGGTCATTCAACCAGTTTCTGGCTGTGGACTAGCTTTACTTTCAATTTTTTCCCATTTTTACTTAAAGGAGATCATGAACGCTGTTGACTGGATTGGAATTATTTTTGCTGGCATTGGCACCATAGGTAACGTAGGTTCCCTCTGGTATATATTTGTTTTTGTTCTTTTGTTTTAAAACTAAAAATTAAATAATCTTGATTCTTGTTGGTAATAAATTTACCCTTTTTTCTTTCAAACTAAATATCATGTAATCAGTGCAGTTTATTTGTTGAACTTGAATTTTCTGGTGACAATGGTAAATTCTCTCTTTTTTTTCCTTTTTTTTAACTTTTCATTTGATTTATTCTTTGTTGTTTGTGTCACACCCTGAGCCCGCAGGCCCAGTGCGCAACCAGAGTCTGAGCGGCCAAGTCTAACTTTTGGGCTCCGTCCTCACTAGCCCAAAATGGATATCCCAAGTTGGACTTAAGTGCTTAGACTTAACTTATACATTGGTTTAAGTTACGTAACTTTTCCAATGTAGAACAGGGTATTACATTCACCCCTCTTTATTAGGCTTTGCGTCCTTCCAAAGCCCAATCCATACATGCGTGATCCAAACTATCCACTCAGTTGTGGAGGACATGCATGCATACTTAGTTCCTCCATTTCCTTGCATAATCCGGCCCAATACTATAGGTCCAGTCTCATCCCGTGTAGAGACCACACGAGATTCACTCTGATACCATTTTGTCACACCCTGGGCCCGCAGGCCCAGCGCGCAACCAGAGTCTGAGTAGCTAAGTCCAACTTTTGGGCTCCGTTCTCGCTAGTCCAGAATGGATATTCCAAGTTGGACTTGAGTGCTTAGGCTCAACTTATACATTGATCTATGTTACTTGACTTTTCCAATGTGGGACAGTGTATTACAGTTTGTGAGTTAATTATTCCTGGTTTCCAATGAAACAAAAAGAAAAGAGACAAAAAGGAGTACTATCCTCGTCCCTATTTTCCAACAAAACAGAAGGCAAAAAGAAATAGGGGATATCTATCTTTGTTTTCTTGCTGTACATAGATTCTTTAATTGAAGCGAATTGCTCAATTGTAACATCAATCCAATAAACAACTTCTCCAATTTTAATTTTCGTATTATTATATTTGTATATCTTGACTATTTACGAGATTGTTTTAAAGTATGGACCACTCTGTATAGCTGTTTTGTGAAATAATTTTTATGTTACTTATGTTGTTGGAAAATGTTATATCATGGGTGATACATCTCCGATGTGCCATAGCTCAATTGAGTTAAGCAAAAAATGAAAGTTATCAGTCAAAATGGAGACATGAAGGAAAGAACAGAAATCAATAGAAGAAAACTTCAGGACAGAATATTTAAAATTTCCTGTAATATTTTTCACGTGGCAGAAAAGATAAGAAAAAGTAAGGGAATCGTGTCTAATGAATTAGTGTTGATTGTTGTTGACACAAAACTCTTTTTTTTGGTAATGGTATAAAAGACAGTACCTTCACAAGATGTGACGTTTCTTAAATTTATGTGGCATGTACATGCAAATTGCTTGCTTTTTCACGCTCAAGTTCTAGTTATTCTGTATCCTCTTAATCTTACATGCAGGTGTTGGTGCTGGAGGAGAGGATCAAAAGTCATCTTCAATCTCAGTTTTCCGTATATTGGGGCTAGCATGTGGTGTTGCAATCTTGTTTGTAGTTATCTTACCCTATGCAACATCTTATAATGGATTTGATATTTATCTGCCAGATAGTAAATTGTCTGAAATGAATCTTGTGCTTCTTTAGTTTTGGCCCATCAAGAATCAATTTTGGTTGATTTTTTACAATCTTTTGAAAATGAAAATGTTATTTACCCGGATACCTGAAGCTTATGTTGGAGTAAACAAAGGTTTTTAAAGAATCTTTCTGTTTTTGCGGTATATGCCTGCCAAACAATGCAAGTGTCGAGTGATTCTTTTGCCTTTCAAATTTAATGCTTAAAAACTTGTGAATGTTCAATGGTATCAAAAAGCTAAAGGAAAACAGATGGAAATAAAGACATATTTTATTGTCCTAATGAATTTGGGGTGCAAATAACCAGTGCTATGAATTTTACCTAAGAAAGGACAGTTGAAATCATTCTTCATTGGAATGTACCTGATCAAAAGCAGACCCTTGTGTGCCTATTTACCCAATTATCTATAAATGTAACATTGCTGATATGCTGAATCAAGTAGAACATATACAAGATTTAAATGTTTATATAGAAATGATTATCCAAGTATTCAATAATTAATGTTGGAAAAGTCTGAGAAACTAAGGAGTAAAATGAGAAATGTTAAGTGAAACTGTACAGTTAAATGTTACCCATTACATTGTAAACTAATAGGTTCTGCACAAGTAAAAAGTTCATTCAAAACTTCTATTATCAGACTTATGTTCTCTTATTAACGTATTCTATCGAGGAGAATTTCAATAGACAGATGCTTCTACTGTATGTCATAATAAAGAAACTTGTTGGCATTAACTTACTCGGAACTATTTTTGCTGATAAACAGATACCTTACCCTCATAAAACATCAAGAAAACAATCTTGACAGACTAAGTCCTGTATATTACTCGAGTGTTTATTATTGTCAGCTAGAAGAATGTTGGCTCTCAAATTACATTAAAATACAATTATCTGGAAGGAAGCAATTGATGGAAGTTGGCGTGGATGGAAGTCCTAGGTCCTCACCTGTAATGTGCTGAATTAGCTAAAAGTTCCAATAGCTTTTTCTTCTTAACGCAAAATTTCTGTGTGCTTTCATTGTCTTGTTATTGAGCAATTCTCCTGAACATTTGCATTGTTCAAAAGCATCAGTAGTTTGATAATATTTTTGTTGTCATGTCAATATAATGGATATTTCTTTTGGTTAAGGTTGATCTTGTCAGCAACTAGATTGAAAGAGAGTACCCCTTCATTAAATTGACTGTTGTTTGTTGTGTTTTATAGTAAATTGCAACACCATATCTGGGTGCAACTGTCGGAGTTCTTGGTCTTGTTCTTCTTTTTCTCTCACTATGTCTCTCCGCGATAACAACACTGATTTTTATACAAACCCTATTTTGCTGAGCACAGGTCCTTCTTAATGGATGTCTCCGAATATACAGACATCAGCGAAGGGAACAGGAATTGGTAACTCTTAGTCAGTCTCTGCCCTTGCTTATTTTTGTTTTGGTTTTTCTTTTATTCACCAATATGCTATCATATGACTGATGCATATTTTCTTCTGCACATCCTTTTGGATTGAGAGTCATTTTTCCTCCCATGCAGATGCAGTATGAAGTTGTTGAGGAAATAATATATGGCTTGGAATCCGGCATTTTGTTTGGGTACTTTTCAATCCTGTATTTTTATTAATTTCTTTTGCTTATTCAACTTTCATCATGGTTAGTTTCTCAGATTTTATCCTTTTGCCTTCTAATATAGATAACGGCTTCATAGTGTTGATTTTTTTCTTTGATTTTTGCTTTCCATTTGAGAAATGTATCTGTAAATTTCAGAATTGAGGCCTTTTTGTTTGATCAATTGTGCTTTTTCATGGTTGCAATGCTGTCGTTTACAGAACCATGTGAATTATTTTCTTATGTATCTGTTTATTGTTCTTCTTTTTGAAAAGTTATTTTCTAGTTACTAAGCTTTTGTGGCAATATAAGACTGAGCATGAGGGAGTAAGGCAAAGATATAAAACCTCTCTTTCCTATACTTCTTTTCTTTTCTTTTTTTTTCAAATTGCAATATATAATAAAACGGATTCAATAAGGCATTATTAAGAACCATTTTCCAATTTAATTTGCAATCCGTTTTCTTCTGGAGTGATGCTTTAGCTTGAAATTGCTTTTACACCATAGCAGAGCAGGTAAGGATAATTGACCTTTTTGGTTGATTGTTTGCTCTGGTATACTGATTTTTGTTGCAAAATGCAAAATCCTTGATTTATATGCTTGCTTCTGATTCTGGATTTTATTCGAAGTGTAAGTAACTTCTCACCCTGATTTATACTGTCCATTCTCGCCATTGATTAAGAAAGTTGAACTAAAAAGTACACACTACATCTACTATGGAGATGTTTCCATTGCTTAAGGGATGTGACAGCCTTTTGTTTTCCTTCTGTAATTTTTCCTGTTTGAAAGTTGTATATTCTTTTTTTCCTGGAATTGCCTTTTAAAAAATATTTAATGATCTGGTTGCAGGATTTCATCTGTAATATCAAAGATGGGATTTGTATTGTTGGAGCAGGGCTTCTCCAACTTACTGGTTCCCATTTGCATTTCAATAAGTATATGCTGCAGTGCTTCTGGATTTTTGTACCAGGTAGTTTATAACTCTTGCCAACTTCCTAAGTGGTCTACCAACACATACTAAGAGGGCAAAGGAATTTTTTTTTCTAGGTGTTTGATACTGTTCTTTAAAGTGAAGGCTAGTCCACTCACAATAATGTATATAGTGTATATTTATGGTCATTACTGTTACTTCTTGAAAAAAAGCCAATTTTTAGCTACTCTTCTTAGACCCATCAGAAAATTTTGAAAGTTAAAAAGCTTCTTTTGTATGGTTACTACTGGAGTAGGCTTTGTAATAAGTGCTCATTATCTTCTTCTCTAGGACAGACACGTGGCTTGAAGCATGGGAGGGCCATTGTAGTGTCAACATGTGGTGCTGTTGCATCAATTGTGACTGGTGTACTAGCTGGAATGCTTGCTTTGGGTGAACGATTGCCTGAGGCGCCCATAGCTCGTCTCTGTCTTGTATATGGATGGTACCTAAATTTTACATGCTTTCTCTTTGTATATGTTACTCAGACAGTAAATATATAATATTGCTGATATTATGTGTTTCAAAGCTGGATTTTACTTGTGAATATGCTATATTTTTAACTTTCTATCATTTATCAAGGGTGTTAAGAGTCATTGCACATGCCAAAAGATCTTTTCATCATATTTGTCATTGCCTGTATGTTACTTGAATGATCAGCTCAAATGCATAGTTTTCTTCTTTCTGGTTCATTATCCGAAAACGTATTTGTTAGTTGACATTGAGAGTATCTAATGCAGGCTATTCATTATATCTGGCGTGGTTCTACTAGTAACTTCTGCAAGGCTGGTGCGGTACCTTCCACGCCCTTGGCAACATTTTCTACAAAGCAATTCAGAGAGGAATGTTGGCCTTAGACATTCCAGTTCAATCCGTGCTTAGGGAAGTTGCATCATTTAATAACATCACCTCAAGAGAAATCTTAAATTGACTAACAAGAAAGTACTGCACAGAATTAGGATGCCCCAAATTCTTTTATAAATGGGCTTGCATGTGACTTGATAGAGTGTTTGGTCTTTCTTGATTCTGGAATGCACAGAGCACATCCACATTTTACATGCGACACACAGGGTGGAGTTTCTAATATGTTTTACTACTCTGGGGGTTTTTAGACCATTTTTGCGATCTCTTTCCAGAGTTCAGTCGGTTACTTTAATTGCAGTCCTCTCTTTTCCTTTTTCTATTTGGATTATGGCAGGGAAGAGTCCCCCTCAATTCATGAGTTTTAAAGGACGAACAGCAAGCAAGTTGGAACTGTCTGATTAGATCAGTAGTTGCATTTTCTTTTCATTTGTTATAAGGGCACTCTTCATATGAGAAAACTAGAACAATTAACACAGGAAAAAAGGCATCATTAGATTTCCTAATTAATATGGTGTCCAAAAGAAAAGCTTCAATATACTATTTTTTTTTGGTTATTATCCTCGATTTGTTGAACAAAACGTCTGGTTTATCTTTAGTAAAAGTAGTTGAATGTACAGAATCCTAATTATGCACAACTTAAGGTGGCTTTCACCTTTATCTTTATTGGCTTATCTCCATGTGTTATCCTTGGTCATTCGTTCACCAGATCTTTTGCTGTAAATAGCCTATAAAGGAAAGTGAAATGGTCAAAAAATCACTGCTCTGAATGGGATAAAAAAGAGGTCCTCTCCTCACTGATTCTCTCAATACAAGGACAAGCGAGGGCCTACTCTTCAGAGAGGCAATCGATTCATATGCCAGTTTAGTCCTGCTTTTTTATGATGGGTTCAACGACCATTTGAAGCTTGGAAAAGAAAAGGCACCTCAAAAGACACAATAAATCATCAAACCAGAAAGTCCTATCTTACAGCTTTGCCAAGACAAAATTCACCTTAAAATCTCCAAACAACTATAAAGATCGTTGATGTACTCTTCACCCCATCTTGACATTCTCGAAGGTAACATAAGATCCCACTCGGATGAATCACATTTCCTGCAATGATCAATATTATGGAACCAGCAGAAATGACTCCAAACACTAAGCATTTTAGTTGCTTAAGAAGATGGAGAGAGAGAGAGAGAGAGAGAGAGAGAGAAAAGGGGGGGTGGGGGCGCTGCTAAGCAAATCAGATCTTATAAGTACACAGTCCAAAGAGAAAAAAAAAATGCATGTGAGAGCTGCTACTTGCACATGCAAAATGGACAGTCCTATTCAAGAAAATCTTCAGACATAAACTTAACTATTTGTGATGATCAAATGAGATTGGTTCCTAAAGTTTAGGGCATGTGGGTTTCCAATGTCAAGCTCGAACAACCATGCAATGATGCTCATATTTGATTACGTTGATGTGTGTGTGTGTGTGTGTGTGTGTGTGTGTATATATATATATATATATATATATCTGTAAAAGAACTGCACCACTGAGACACTGACTGCACAAGTAACTTGAACGGCTCCACATCAATAATTCACCATCACCCTTCCACAGTTCTTAGGAGTATCAGCATTTGTGGTAAAAGTTAATCCTCTCAAACATTCTATAGTGGGAAGGAGATGGACTTTGACTTGCCACTGAACGAAAATCATTTCAACCTTTTGAAATTGTTGATGACCCTCTAAATTGGTATACTTTGCCGTTCTGGAGATCAGTGGGCATATACTTTGGCCCTATCTTCTGCAAGAAAGAGGACAACAGCTAAGACAGTGGATCTCCAGATCATGAAGTTTAACAGTGATGATGCTGCCAAGAAGCCACCCACTATTTTTTAATCCTAGGGCAACATCACCCTCGACAAAGCTTCATATGAACTTGATGAACAACAATGATGCACTAAATTAAATGCAAAGTAGGTGACTGGCTTTTCCCTTGTATTTGTTTGTGTGTGTTGTGAACCAATACATGTAAATAAGTACAATAATTGAAGTTAAACATAGTACAGCGCACTCTCAAATCGCCATCACTCTAACCTTTCAACTCCCAAAACGACATGCCTCTCAAGACACAAGCTAGCTTTCCTACGCGGTTTGAACTAATTCAATCCCACGAATCATTTCATAGACGCAACATGTCGAGCTTAGCCAGCTGGAAATATCGTTGTCATTATCTGTTGTTAGATTAGTGATATATCATCTCTTGAGTTCTACTCATCAATGTTGTTGAAAGGGGGTCCTGCCCCCGAAAAAAGGACTGAATTAATACATTCAAAACTTATTATTCTGAATGAACTTGTCTTTGGAGTCGAAAAAGGGCCATTTATCTTCTGTATCACTTTAATTCCTCTTTTTCGTTTTGTCACTTCTTGTTTCTGTGTGCTTGTGCCTCATTTAACATGATATGTTTGAGTAAATTGACAATGGCATAACAGTAAAATTAAGAAGAATAAATTCGCACAAAAAAAATAAACATTTATAACTGTAGCTTCAGGTAATGAATTCATTTTGATCTACGTAGCGGCAAGAATAGTTCGCGAAGCTTGTCATGCAAACATGTATCTCCCCTATTCATTCAGGACAATATAGCTTAAGAGTCAAGTTTAGTAGCCGTTGTCTAGTATGCAATTCAGCATAAAACCCAACAAGTGGATATAATTGAATTTAGCTATAGGAACAAAGTTTGAGTGGTAAAGAAAATGGGGCTCCTCAAGAGAACCTTCCAATGCCAGTCTTTTCATTGCTGAATGTGATGGCAAATTTGCTGCTAAGCAGGACCATCTCATTTCACCAAATGTGCATTCATAAAAGCTATCAGCCAACGTCCCCACAGAACAACACACTGGTTAAGCATTCTAACAATGCAATCCAGAGCTGCTGTGCAAAACAGAATGATGATTCCAGTTTCATGTAAACCACAAAGGTTGAAAGGGGCTCATAGTAATTATGCATTATATGTGGCCCTAAATGACCAGAATCTTATACAAAACTCAAAAGATGATGAATCACAAAAAGAATCTACTTTCAGATGAGCCTACTCCAAACAGGGAATTCACTGTGAATTCTGCTCACTTGGATAGTCACCCAGTTGCTCCAGCTGCCAGCTTTCATGAGGGGCAACATGATCATGGGAAGGGTCATATTGCTGCAAAATTTAACATTTAAATGAGAGACCTACCCCACTAGTTGCATTTCTATGTAAATTACAAACTGTTCTCCAATAGATCCATGGCTAATATGAACTTGCATTAAAAACGAATGCCAATTTTTAGGGTTTAGCCATAAGAGCACAAGTAAACTGGAAAGAATCCTCTCAGATGGTACACACTATGCCTTCCATCACATTTCTCTTAAACAAGAATATCTGATCATGCATGTCAAGATCCCAAAACAAAAAAAAAAATTCCAAAAGTAATTTGACGTCAAATGTTATTTTAAAACCAATTATACAAGGGTGATCCACTATGGCAGAATGGCTCATCAATCATATCTGCCCTAAAATTATGCAGAACATTCAAATTTGACATTTCTTTCTTTACATTGCATTAATCTTTCAAAGTAAGTGCATCAAAATTGGTTAACGGAAACTTAATAGTAGACAAAGAAAATTGAATCACAGGATAATTGGTGAGTACCTCCATTTTATCTAGAAGGTCTTTGGCTGTAGAAGAAGAGAGCACTATGTGCCGAGCACCTGGCTTGATGAATCCTTCTTTAACACCATTGTCAAACAAGGCCAGCAAGCAGTTATAATATCCATCTACATTGAGCAAACCTACCTGTGATAATAATTAATTAGTCGTTATATTGAAATGAAACAATTCATCTCATTAAGAATTTGCAGAAAGAATGCAGAGGATTAACCGGTTTTTTATGGATGCCAAGTTGTGACCATGTAATCATTTCCAGTGTTTCTTCCAGAGTTCCATATCCCCCTAAGACACATGAATAGACTATTATATGAGTTTGCTGTAAATAAATACATTTTTCATATGCTTATTCTTTCCTTTGTGCTTACCAGGAAGAGCAATAAAAGCATCAGCCTGTCGAGCCATTTCAGCTTTGCGCTCATGCATGTTGGAAGCAATTCTAACATCCCCAACAGTTTCACCAGATATCTGTTGAGTTTCTTGTGTTAGTATAACTAATTTCAAACAGATATAAAATTGCAGCTAGCTGTCAAAGCCGCTTCCACAGTGAAGGACTATTGCTATCAATCCATGTACTTTGACCTATTTTCGCCTTTAAAATACCTTGAATGAGGCTAAGAATTTCAATGCATAATCTGCCTAATCACAGAAATGTGCAACTTATGATTTTTTATATGGTCTCTAACTGCTGCACACTTCAAACATTGCAAAGAGTATCCCGCATAAGCATAGAGGGAGAGGAAGAAAAGTTACCATCCACGTTCTGTACAAGACCAGTAACCAAAGTTGATTATGAAAGAGCATTAAATTAGCTGTCAAGTATCAGAAATGAGTAACTAATAATGGTTATGATTGATTTCAATATCATTGAGCTTGTCACTTAAAAGGAAGGAAATATAGTTGTTTTCAAGAAGAAAAATGAAAGACTAAGGTACATTCTCAAAAAAAAAAAAAAAAAAGTGGAACATTTCCAGGAGTGAATGCAAATACCTCAATGGGCACGAGGGCTTTTGGAATCACCCTGCATGTTAAGAGCAATGAAGAATTTAGTGCAAGTACAAAACAATAATTAATAAAGACCCGGAGCATAATAATGACAAACAGTTGCACACGCAACGCAAACCAGATCCATTGTTTACCCAAGAACATGGCAACCTCCATCATAAACTCTCTGGGAAATCAGCCCCATCAAGCCAACACTTCCACCTCCATACACCAAGTCTACCTTCCTACTCACCTGAAATCAGCATTCATTCACAAAAGTCAAATAGCAAGACCAACAAAGCATTCTGAAAAATCCATTCTGACAACCAAACCAATCACAAGTACAGCAATCCAAAGAAAGTACATAGATACAAAAAATTCAAATTTTTAGGGAGCCAAGCCCAAAAGATTAGTCCCAATGAACTACCAACCAATTCATAAATCCATTACCAAAATAATACAAAAATTTGTAGAGTTACAAATATTCTGAATGAAACTCAAAACCAAAAGAGTCCATTTTTATCAACAAGAGTGAAAGTTTGTACAAATCATCAAAAACCCAATTCAGGAATTCACATAGTTTTGAGAAAAAAAAGACTCAAATTTTGACAAAACGAAACATAACCATAACAACTGTCAATCAACACAAAGGTTGTTTGTTTGACTA
Source organism: Mitragyna speciosa (assembly GCA_024721245.1). NCBI lineage: Eukaryota > Viridiplantae > Streptophyta > Magnoliopsida > Gentianales > Rubiaceae > Mitragyna > Mitragyna speciosa. The sequence goes on along the minus strand of CM045559.1, from coordinate 27,704,867 downwards.
AAACAGACAAGACCAACCAATTCATTCCCCAACTCAACGGCAGCATCACTGAACACTTTCCTGTGGCCTGGATTGCTCCCACAGAACACACAGATTCTCTTGAATTGCCTCCTTGTATTGCTCTCCATTCAAACTTTAGAAAATACCACTAACAATTTCTTGAAAAAAAAAAATAGCATCTGAATTGGGAAAAACAAAACAAAAAAAAAAAAAAAAAATCCAAAAGCAAAGATGAATGGTATTACTTGAATGGACGAATAAGTACTACTTCTTTACAAACAATTGAAGTCAAGGAATGAGTGAGTCTTTCATCATATATACACATAGACATATACACACACACAAAAACAAACATATGACGGCACTAAAGCCCACATGATGCTTTCTTTTTTTTAAATTTGTCGGCTTTAAAGTTTTAATTAATGAAACAAATTTCCTACTAGCAAAAATTGCTGTACAAGAAATCTTAAAGAGGAACTTCTCATTAGAAGTCGGCTATGCAGTTGGTGGACTGATGTCCCTTTCTTTTTTCTTTTTTCCTTTTGGTGTTCACACTGATTCCACGAAAAAAAAAAATGGATAATTGCATCCAGCAAACGCTGCTTAGTACATATTGACTAGTGTTCTAATTATAAAAGGTGTCTAGATGTTATTCTTTTTCTAAATTCATCTTTCTTGGAATTATTTATAATAATAATTATCAATAGGACTTACATTAAATACATTATGAATGAATTAAATTTTTTTTATATGAGCACCTCTGAGTGACATGCAATAAAAATTTTATACTTTATCAAATGTTTAAGGGCTGAAAATTTAAATTTATTCGTAATCAATCATTTTTACATCGACAAACTTACAAAAGATAAATTTTTAGTTACAAGGACGCTAATGTAATATTAGTAAATCTAAATCCTATCATATCATATTCAAGTAGCCAGTTTAATGAACTAAAAGGTTTTAATAACTATGCATATATGCAGATGGGCTTTCTTCCTTGTACTTTTTCCTAGCTATAAGCTGATAATATAATGCCCAGATGTCTATGAATGCCGAGATATAATACGACTGGGATTCCACATTATGAAGTTGACATGAAAGAAGAATTTTTTAAGTCCATAAAAGAAGAATAATATGACCTGTCTTTAATTACTTGCTGGATTAAAAGAAGAAAGGATCATTTTGGAATCATTTGGAGCTTATTATATTGATAACCAAGAATTGTTTATATGCCTTTCTAGCTATCTACCAAAATTTGTTGATTTATCCTCTTTCTCTGTCTTCTCTCTCCCATGTTCAATCTATGATTATTGGTTAATTGAATCTATATTTTTGGTTATGAAAAGTCGATGTGTATCATTTGTTGCATCTTTTGCTAAGCGATATGGTTCATTATTTAAGTTTATTCGGATCATTTGGATCTCATTTCAAATTAAAGATGTCAGGAACTATTCTTTGTTAACGTATTAAATCCTTTTTTGGCTAAAAAAATTCCCAGAGATTCCTTATCAAGATTTTGGTATAGAAGACAAGCCTTAAAAAACAAGAATCTTATCTTGTCTTAGGAAGGGGGGACTCAATAATTCAGTTTTAAACAAAGAATTTTGGGATTGATAATAATTCCCAGAACAATGGTTCTAAACTTCTAATGTCAACTGGTTGAAGACCACAATGATTTCATTTAAGGAGAGTTGGTGATGTTTGAAATGCAATAATTATCGGAACCAATCCCCTATTAGTCCTCAAAGATTCCAAGAAAAATGCTCCCACTATCATGTTTTTGCCAACTTTCATTAACAATGTTTTCATTGGTGCCTAGTTGTGTTTAATGTAAAACTACGCTCTATCAAGTTGAGGTACAATTTTAGACTAGTTGGTATCCAAAATGAAATTAATTCTATATCTTAACTTAATAATAATAGTAATAGTTAGGAGACTTGATCTTTTATCATGAATTTCCTGTCTTTTGTATATGACAGATTATAAATATCTATGGACGGAAGATGCCTTGCTGATTACAAAGTTGACAAAGAGTTGAAGAGAAGTATTTTCTTAATCAATAACACTTTTTGTTCAAGAAAAGTGGACAAATAAGATTCACAAAGAAACAAAATTAAAAAACTGTTCCATAATGATTGACACAATTGAAAATAAGATATTTAAGAATCGACTGACTAATTATTGAAGAAGAATCTGTACTCGACATTCGTTCCGGTGGCATCCTAGGCCCTCGAATCGGAGCCAAGAAGGGTAGGAAATGGAGACGTGAAGGCATTGAAAGGAAGACAGCTCAATTATCCCTAGGGAAAGGTGGATGGGAGGTTCAATTTAAATAGGCATCTATCCACCCAAAGGCAAGAGGCAAGCTATCCACACTAAGCCAAAGTGATGGATAAAGTGGCTGCCCAGCATAGTAGCTATAGTAGCGGCGAAGGGAGCCAAGGTCTTGCAATTTGCCCTTCTCTCCATTCTCCGCAAGTCAAATATCATGATGTAACTATCCAGTATTATGATGTAACTTTGTAGAATCATAGTGTGACCATTTTTCACGTAAAAAAAAATATCATTTTGGAGTCTCATTTTTGGTCAGTATGATTCAATCTCGTCCATCAATTTTTAACCTTTAAATTTGAACTATGAACTAGTAGAAAATGAAACTTATGAGGTCTCATTTTTGTCGCGAGGCACTACTAAACAATTCACGTATCACTTAATACAGACAACTTCTGTTTTTCCGTCGGACCACAGCCTTAATCTCCGATCGATCTATTTGACTTCATTCCTTTATAGAGCTTTACTCCATAATCAAGATAAGTGAAAACTCTCCTTCTTTCTATATCTTACCGAAGTTATTCCTAAATTGTACCATGTACTTTACGATAATATTTGATTTTGTCGTACAACTTGGCAAGTTTATTTTTTCTTAAATCCCATGAAAATCACCAGGTTCTGTATCTTAACGTCACTTTACGAAACTATTTTTGTTAGAAAAAAAGTATAAGCTCATTTATTCTAGCCTCTTTCCTGGGCTGATCAGATTAAAAAAATTGAATAATCCTCAATCCTAATTATTAATCAACTTGGTAAATGGGAACAAATTGGTCCACGATGGATGAGACAGTGCCCAGAGGAGCCCAGAATTTGAGGATGGATTCATGGGCTGCTCTGCATGGATCTTTTTTGGGGCAGCCAGCTACATTTTAAGCCGTTGTTTACCCGTCCTCATTAAGTGGCATTAGGCATATGGCCCGTGGAACCATGCCCAAGATGGCGGCGCAAAAAGAGTCCGCCGGCCCAGAAAATACTCAAGACGGAGATTCTGTACTTATTTTGCCATGTTCTTTAGATTTCAACGTCCTAAAAGACAAAAATTAAGGCTATTCACGCACCACAAATTTGAGGTACATTCGAAAACAGTGTGTGTGTGTGTGTGCGCTCCTGTCAGTTTATGGAAACCAATAAGCTACATTAAGATACTGTTGTGACGAGCAATTATTAAAAAAATAATAATTTTGCTTTGAAGAGTTGTGAGTTTTTCTTACAAAAAAAAAAATAGACTTACTAATTTGTTTTAGTAGTTATGGTAACCCATCGTTGCTGCATATTATACCAACCAAAAGAATAGACCATCCAGTAGAAGGCAGAGATGGTGTGTATGATGCTGATGCTATGGCCATGGACATTGAAAAATTCCTTGGAAAGTCTTATAATTTTATTACAATATGTACATAAGTTATTGTCTATATACATATTTTTTTGGGTTTAGGCCTTCCATTGTATTAAAAAAGGTCCCAAGGTTCCATTGTATTGTCTATATACATAAGGTCTGTTCCGATTAATATCTAATGCATTGTGGTTATCACTTTTTTTTTTTTTTTTTTCTCTTTGGGATTGGAGTTGGGTTTAGGGTTGGTCTGGGGTGCTTTAGATGACTTTGGGAATGCTTAACATTTTGCTTCAAGAATTTAAAATCTCAAGCATTTGGAATTACAGTTCAAGCATTTTTATTTTTATTTTATTTTTTTGGCTTTTTTTGGTTGGTGGGGGTGTAAAATGTTATGTCTTGCATTTCCAAATTATCCAAAACGGAGATCAGAAAAATAAGAAAGTTTGTGCAAGATGTAGATTTCAGAGTAACTAAACACAAGGGGTCTTGTAAGACTGGTTTTCAGCCTCACCTTTTGAATTCCTCAATTCATGCAATTTGTTGCGGATACCAACTGAGATCACAGAAATACAAAAACTCACATCTCATCTCCAGTTCATTCCATTGCCTTCAGCAATCAACCAAGAACTTTGTTCTTTCACAAATTTTTGGACCTAGAATCTGTGTAAATAGCTTAAGACTACATAGGAACAGCAAAGGAATTTAAAAAAGAAAAATTCCATAGGATATCCTCCCTATTTTCCTCCACTCAGTCATGGGAAGGCAATTTCCTGTGGGGGAAAATGCAGCAGAAATCCATCCATTCATATCAATGTCATTGTTTATAGCATGTGTTGCCGCTACAATTGCAGTAGTTTCATCCTTATGTGGTGCATTATCGCGCAAGAGAAAACCCTCCTCTCCTGTTGCTGGAAATGAAATGAAAGAGAATAAAAATGTAAATGTTCCAACACCAATTGAAACTGATCATCCTGATCATAAAAATCACGGATCACCTCTGACATCGGACTCCGAAAATGCAATACAAAACGAGGAGCTCTTGCAACAGCCACTGCCACCACCACCTGGAATGCAGCGTTTGTCAGGTACAGCTTCTTATCATTACAGGTCGAATTCATCGGCGTCATCTTCGTCTCAGAGAAAATTGCCTACAAGCATGAGCATGAAGGCGCTGGGAAATGGGACTGGGATATCATCAAGACAATCATCAAAGAGGGATCAGGATAATAGTAATAATACTGATCATAAAAAGAAAGATAAGAAATTGAAACATGAAGATTCCATTTGGAAGAAGACTATTATTTTAGGCGAAAAATGCAAAGTCCCCGATGAGGACGATGATACAATTCTTTATGATGAAAAGGGGAATAGAATTTCAACTTATCATCGGAAATCTACCTCTGTAGCTTTGTCTAGGCAAAGTTCGAATGTTGATCCAGATGCAATCCCAAGTTATGAGGGACAGAAAGATGAAATCCTAAGAAATTTGTAGGTAGGAAGAAATGTGAATTCTTGTCTCTTTCTTTTCTCCTGTCTTCTTGTGTAATCTTGGAATATCAGAGGATTTTCTTCATGAAATCATTTGAGTTTCTTTGGTTTAATTATGTTTTAATTTACACCTAGTCAAGTGTAGTTTAAAGAGAGAAAATTGAGCAATCATCCTGCAAATTGATTCATTCATCTTCATGATGACATGCACAAGAAACTTCACGTTGGCTTTGTCCTACCAGGATTTGGCTTTATCCTATTTGTACGTTCGACATTGATAGTTCGATATTTGGCTCTTTCAATCAATATCTTTATAGGATATAGAAAAGATAATCAATTGGAGTTTCATTATCAGATGCAAATCTACGTCTAGATATGCAAAATTCATAGAATACGAACGCATCAATATTCATTTTTTCTATTGTTCTTCTACAACATGAGTTACACTGTTTCTATTAACATTTGCTTTCTCTGTAGAGTTCCAAAATAAGGCCGAGGAAGTTCTCAGCTTCTGAACTTCAAAATCCAATTCCATCCAAAATCAAGCAAGGGTCCTTTAAGCTTAACATGACTCGTGCATTGAGTTAAGATAAGCAAATGGTTTTTCGGCAAATTACCATTTCAACGTTGTACTCAACCAAATGAGTTTAATTCAAAGTAATAGAAATAGTTATCTTGCTTCTAAAAAAAAGCCAAATGAAAAAATAATATCTTAAAACTTTTTGCCAAAAAAAAAAAAAAAGTTTTCCAATTTAAAAGATTAGGTTTTTTAATGACTGAAATTTTGGCTAAAGAGACCAAAGTTTAAGTTATTGCTTGAAAAGTAATAATTATGGCTAATTATTTATAGTTAAAGTTAAAAGATTTTAGTTTTTATACTTACCCTTTTAAATATATCACACTATAAGGACACTAAATATTTCTCTCGAAAAAAAAAAGGCACCAAATATATTAAATTAATCCAAAAAAGTCACTTAAAATCCTCCCTCTAATATAAAACTATGTCGAATGAATTCAAGTTGGCTATTCAATAATTTAGTTCGTTCTAAAATGTGTCTCCTCTCCTCTCGTGACTAAAATTTAATAATTTTATTCGTTCTATAATCTGTCTCTTCTATCTATCTAAGATGTTCCTTTTCTATTAACTAGAATATTAATCAATGCAATATAAAACACAATTTCCAATCTCACTGAAAATTCCAACCAAGTCTCGTTTGGCTCGTTCAGAATCCAAATTTTAATTTAGTTATGTGTGCTGTTTTGAGGTGAGCGTAAAAATGGGCAAAGACAGGGATTGGAGTTTCCTAGGAGGCTGATTGTGCGGAAATCCGAAAACATAAAAATTAACTCCTATATATATATATATATATATATATATATAAAAGCATGAATGACCTTAAGTGATTTAACATTTAACATTTAATGTATTTCTTTAAATACCCTTTTTTTTTAAGTTATAGTCACATTAAAAAAAGGATACTAATGAAACTACAAAAGTAGGTTGATTAAATCCTAATCTAACTCAATCTTCTTACAAAAGTCTTAGAAACCTTTTACAAGTATAAATTTATGATCTATAAAAAAATTAAAACAAAAGTATTTTAGCAAAAAAATAAATAGGCAAAAACTAAAAGAGAAATCATTTTTTAAATATTTTTGACATAAAATTAATTTTACATTTTTAAATTTAACTTTATGGTTTATATTTTAGCACTCAACATATTTCTTTAAATATCCTTATTTTTTAAGTCTAATCACATTAAGAATAGATATTTACGAAAACATAAAGAGTTAGATTAATAAGGTTCTAATGAATCTCAACAATCACTCAACTGTTTTTCAAGTCTTTTATAATAAATTCAATTTAGACTTAAATTAATAAAAATACAAAAAATTCACAAAATATATAGTAAAAGGAATAAAAGTCCTTCTCACGAATAAAATTGGAAAGGAATCTAATCCAAAATTGAAAAACTGCCTCTTATGCATTAGTTTAAATATCATTACTATAATAATAAAACTTTACATTGTTTAAAGAAATAGTATATTTACATATAGTAATAATTATACCATGCTGATCCAGAATAATATCCCATGGCTGATCTAGAATTTTTAAAAGTTATAGGAGTAGGAGCTAGCCCGATATGTAATGGGTTAAAACATGAAAAAAAAGTTTTTTGTTCTTTAGTTAAATTATTTTTATGTTTATGTCAATCATTATTGCATATAGATAATTAAACTTGACACCTTTTTTCGCTTTAAATTCACAAAAAAAAACTTGTTTTTTTGTTCGTAAATAAAAAAGAAAGCAAATTACATCCTAGGAGTATAAAGTTAGATAGAAATAACCATACCCTTGTTAAATCAAAATTAATAGAAAACAAAAAAATGGAATATTTAAAATTTTCCTATCTAATTTTTGATTTAATGGATACTTTCTTGATTAGGTGGGAGCATTTCTTTAATTTGTCTTTCGTATTCAAATAAAAATAATATCTTAATTTTAAATTTTTTATTCAAAAATTATTCTCAGTTATTACATTATAAATCAATTAAATTATTAGTTAGAAACAATCGCTCAAATGTTATTAAGAATGGACGTTATGTTACCTTACTTTAAAATGCCACAAAAGTACATAGCATTGTGCCAGGAAAAATTAAAAATATTACGTTTAATTCACCAACGCTAACTAGAAAATCATAATGCAAAATTAGTTAATCAAAATTCTAAACTTTTGAATCTCATTAAAATTAAATTTAAAAGATGTAGTAGTTAGTGTATAGATTAAATTTAAAATCATAAAGATAAAAATAAAATCATTCTATCATGCATTGATCAATGAGAATTTATAAAATAAAAAAAAAACCTTTTCAAAGAAATATAAAATGCCAATCCCATTTTTAAAATTCTAATTTGCACTAAAAATCATTTTAAAAATTTATACACTATTATACCTTAGATTCATTTAACTTTGTTGCATTTCTTTACTATGATTTCATTTATAAAAATTCAAAATAACAACTTTAGTATATTAAATCCAATACAAAAACTAACTATTATTACACTGTCGCGTCCGAAAAATCGTGGAGCAAAAAGGGATGCTAGTGGGGTCGTTGACTGTCGCGTCCCGGAAAGGACGATCCGGTCTGATGACCCTTTCGAAAATAAAGGTTTTTGGAAAACCGTGCGTGTGTGAGAAAAATCAAATTTTAGTAGAAAAGCGTATTTTAAAAAAAATGGCATTTTAAAAGAAAATAAGGCCGGGACTAAAAGTACGACATGTTTGGCCAAATAATTTTGAAAAAGGGTTTTATTTTAAAAGAAAATGGAGTCGCCACTTGGTACTGAGTTAGGGTGTACCAAGTCACCCGAAAAATCGTTTAACAAAACAAAAATAAAAAATTTAGAAAAATCATTTAAAAACCCTTTTCCGACTCCGGTCTACGAAAAACGAGAGAAAACAAGGTCCGGGAGTCACATTTGAAGAAAGGGAAGGTAAAAGCTTGCGCCTAAGGCACCCTTTCAACCTAGCTGAGGCTAGTTGCGAGGTTTAATCAAATTTTCCTAAATCAACCCTAGATTCTATCGCGTTTTGGATGTGTCTAAATGAATGCAAATCCTAAGTCTAAATGTGGGTATCGAAAGGGTCGAAATGTCCCGTCGAGGCTTGGTTCGGAATTATCGCATTAATTGCGAAACTCGAGTCGAGACCTCAAGGGAGTCACGAGTTTTTGTGCAAAATGAAATGCAAAAAGAAAAGAAAATAATAATATATATAGTAAGTGAAGAAAGAAGGTGGGTATGCACCATGACGGGTACGGGGGACTAGTATCTCGTGACTGAATATTTCTACTCACGGAGGGGGAACGCCATGTACGCCACCGCTTCCCACGTAAGTAGGCGACTATTCTAGTCGAATCACACAAATGTCCTAAAGTCTAAGTGAAATGCAACCTATATGTCATGCATTTTAAAAATGTGTTAAAATAATAATAATAATAATAATAATCATAATAATAATAATACGAGTAATAATAAAATCATGCCAAATGAAAAAGAAAACTAAGAGTGTGTGAAATGAGATGAGAAATGCGCACGAATGTACCAAACACTAAAATGTCCTAAGGGTCTAGCGTTGGACTAGCCCGTTCTAAAATCTCACTAGCGTTGGACCAGCGGGAAAAGAATGAAGCCACAACTAGCGTTGGACTAGTGTGGTGACGGAATACCATAAATCATGGATTAAATATTAAAGCATGAATTGAAAGCAAATTAAACATATAAAAACATATAAGATCACATAGGGGCACATAACACATAAGCATGATATCTAGATGCAAAATCCTAATGAAAGCGGTAAAATAAATAAGCACGTAAGCACGCAAAAGCAAATAAACGCTAACTATTACACTGGGGGCTTAATTTACAATTTACGAGGGGAAATTAAAATGCCCTATCTATTACACTTTCTATCTAATTGCACAATTCTTGCTAAAATATGAGAAAAATGACCTAACTATTACATTGACTAGCTAAATACAAAATATTATATTTTTTCAAAATAATAAAAATTCAAAATTCAACAAATTAACTACGTAAATATGCAACAAGTATAAAAAATAAGAAATAAACAAACAATAATAAAAATAATGCATAAAATCACATTGGAGCATATTGGAGCACATAAAGAAGAAAATAATAAGAAATAGGGATACCTCTTGAAGACCCGGTACAAATACTATCCAAAATGAACAAACAAGTTAAGGCATCGCGATAAAAAGAATAAAAGCATAAAATATGTAACTATTGACAAATCGGAATAAAAATACAAATTCTATTAAACTATGGGCTTAAAAGCAAATTCAAACAAACCTAAGGAGCCAAATAATAATTTAAAGCATTATTCTTAAGCTAAAATTACAAAATTCTACCAAATTGGGGAGCAAAACATAAATTTCAGCAAGTAAAGGGGGCAAAGAAATGCAAATTTGAGCGCGTTAAAGGCATAATTGCAAGTTACATGACTTAACTGAAAGAAACTAAAACTAAGGGGGATCAATCCGTAGTTATTAGGGACTTAAATTGCAGAACATAGAAAGTCCTCGAAGAAAATAACGTGGACTAAAATTGTAAGGATTACAACTTAAAAATCACTTAAAAGACTCAACCAGGTCAAACAGCCTTGATTAACAAAATTTAATTAAATAAATAACTAGACTAAATATCTAGAAGACCATAACTAAATTAGTACAAATTAAAGATGAAAGAGAATAACTAACTAAACAAAATAAGAAAACGACACAATACTAAATTTTTCTAATTTTTGTCTCTCTTTTCCTCCTTTTTAATAATCAAAATCCTAAAAATTTAACCCACGATTTTCCAACAATTAGTCAAACCTCCAATTTCTTGATCATTCTATTAATTACATAAATCAATTTCAGAAATGCAAAATCAAGGATAGTAAAATAACATAGAAAATAACCAGAACTAATTTGACAAATAAATAAAGCAAAACACGCGTTAACTAGACTAAAAAAAAATAGAGGGAATAAAAATACTACTCCCTTTCTCAAAATCGTCTTTCTTCTTCCTCATTCGAGCAAGCCCCCCTAATTTCAGATCACTCTCTCTCTCTCTCTCTCTCTCTCTCTCTCTCTCTCTCTCTCTCTCTCTCTCTCTCTCTGTGTTCTTTCCCGATTTCTTCTCTCCCTTTTCTCTTCTCTTCCTCTCGCCCTTCCATTTCTGGTCTTATTCTCTCTCGTTTCTTCCTCGTCTCACTCTTTTCTCTTCTGTCTTCTCTTCCCACGACTCCAATTCTTTCTCCTCTCTTCCCTTGCTTCAGTTTTCTTCTCTCGCCTGATTTCTATTCTCTCTCACTCTCTTTCTTCCATTTTTTCCGGTGGCTCTCTTCTCTCGCTTTCTCTCTCTCGCACGCGTTCATCTTCTTCCTCCCTCCCCTGCTTTTTCTTCTTCTTTCTCTCCTTCTCTATTTTCTAATTTCTCTCTTCCTGCTTTTTCAAATTATCTGCTTTCTTCTTTTTCGAATTACCCTATTCATTTTCTCCAACTCTCACTCTCTCTGTTGCACCGGTCGATTACCTAGATTGAGGAGAAAAGCTATGGCACATATGGGGTTCAAATTAGACGAAGGGAGAGGGGCAGGGGCGAGGCAATTGGTGGTGGTAGCGACTGTTTTGGGCAGAATTGGGAGGCTATTGGCGTGGACTGATTCTGGTCATTATGTTATTGTTTGATTTTGCAGGTATTGGGTCGTGATTTGCAGGCTGAGGATTGATTGGATAGGCGGTGGTGATGGAATCACCTGCAGGCAATTGGTAGTGCTATGGTAGCTCTAGGCTAGGTCCTTTGTAGGGTGAAGTGAGCTGGAGGCCTGAGGGGGTCTGTTTGTGATTGTTTGAGTGAATTTGAATGGTAATGGCTTTCTGGATTGTGTGGTGGCAGGGGTTGGTTCAGATGCTGATTGATTGTGCAGGTGGTCTGGCTGTGTTTTCGGTGGTGTTGTTCTAGGACTGTCAATTGCCTGAAAATGGTGACTGACTGTGATGGGGATTTAGTAAGCAGATGCGAATTTATTGGGCTAAATTGGACTCATTTGGTGATGACAGGAATGAATTTCTGATGACTCTTCAAAGTTCAGACGGTGGAATTTGATATTGTTTGGGGGTTACAGGGGTGGTGAGAGGAAGGAAGGTGGTTCGGTGACTGGTGGCTTCATGTTGTTTTTTTCTTTGTGTCTGGGTTGATTTTTTTCAGGTATGGTGAATCAAAATTGGGTTGCTGTGATTCTAGTAGTTTTGGTGATGGTGTAGATGTAGACAGGGGCCATGGAAGTTGGTTGGAGATTGGCGCAGGGGTTTTGGTGAGCAGAGGGAGGTATGGAGGAACTGATTTGGGCATCACTGAGGGGGCTATTGGATTACTGTCTTTGCTGGAATTTTGCAATGGGTAGGTAGTGGTTAATAGGTACTTGTAGTTCTGTTTTTGCTGCAGGTTGTGAAACGTAGTTAATGGTGGTGAGATTGGGGCTGTTTGAGAGCTGAAATGGAGGAGAATGGTGGTGGAGAGGAGGAGTTTGGTTTTCTGGTTGCAGGGGAGAGAGACGGTGGTGATGGGGTGGAGTGGAGACGGTGAGAGAGAGGAATATAAGATGATGAAGACCCAGAAATATATGAAGAGAACAAACCAGAAATCGTGTAAAAGAAACCCAAAAAAAACAAACCCAGAAAACAAGAATCACCGAAAGAAAAGAAAAGAAAATACAATTTCAGTAGTCGACTAACTAAACAAACACTCACAATTAATCAAATTTGACAAAAAATGGGTCAAAATCAAAGAGAAAAATTAAGTAATAGATTACCTTTTGAAGCTTGCAGATCAGCTGAAGATGAACAGCAGGAATGGAAAACCCAGATGCACAGTAAAAATTTGGAAGACAAAAACGATGACCAGTAAAAATAAGTTAAGAACGGCGCTTAGTGTGTGTATTTTTGGGTGTATATGTGTGTGTTTGATCTTTTAGCACAAAAATCAAAGTGTTTTAGGGTTTTTTTTTTCTTCCTCTTTTTTTTTTAATCCTTAAGTGAGGTATTTATACTGCACAAGTCTTAACCTACAAGAAATGGTTAAAAGACCAAAATACCCTTGACTACAAATTACAACTTTATCCTTTAAAAATCTATTCTTTCACAATAAAAAAAATCAAGAAAAATATAAATAATAAATTCATTAACACTAATTTACTCCGAGAAAAATTTAGGAACTTAAAAACATGCTTAAAACTTAAAAGCGAATTTAGGACCCAAAAATTAGTGAAAAATGAGTTTGGAATGTGAAATGACAATTTTGTCCATTAGATAAAGAAAATTCACAGAAAAATAGTTATTTACTTCAAAAAAAAATTATCAAAAATTACAAATAATCTTAAAACACTAGAAAATGCATTTTTGACTCAAAATTGATGAAAAATGAATTTAATTTATAAAATGACGATTTTGCCCTTGGGCAATGAAAATTTGCAGAAAAATAGCTATTGACCTCAAAAAATTATCAAAAATTAAAAATAATCTTAAAACATTGGAAAACGCCTTTTCGACTCAAAATTTGACAAAAATGAATTTAATTTGTAAAATGACGATTTTGCCCTTGGGCAATGAAAATTTGCAGAAAAATAACTATTGACCTCAAAAATTAAGAAAAATTAAAAATAATCTTAAAACATTGGAAAACGCCTTTTCGACTCAAAATTTGACAAAAATGAATTTAATTTGTAAAATGACGATTTTGCCCTTGGGCAATGAAAATTTGCAGAAAAATAACTATTGGCCTCAAAAAAAATTAAGAAAATTCAGAAACATGCCTCAAGAATTTGAAAAATGAATTTGGAACTTAAAATGAGCTAAAATGGTATTCCCGAGACGAAATTACCATTTTACCCTTATGCTGGTAAAAATATAAAAAATACTAATTAAATCTAGAAAAATCATAAGAAATTAATAAATTCATATAAAAGTAAAAATATGAATTTAAAGCCCACAAAAATTGTTAGAAAAATATTTACAGATAAAATTACTATTTTGTTCCCCAAATTATTGAAAAATTAAAAATTTGTCACAAAAGTGCAAACATGCCCCCCCGTGTTTGAAAATAAATAGTGTGCCAAAATTTGGTGTCTACATACACTACCTTACAAAAATATTGAAGTAACATCCCATTGACCGAGAGGCTAGGAATTTTTTTAATTAACCTTGATTGAAAAAATTTGAATAGTAGCTAAGCTGAATACAGAAAATGGCCTAGAATAGATGGATTTAGAATTTAGATAAATTACTTGATTAAGATATTTATTATTTGACAAATTTTCATATTTTTTTATTTTGTAATCACATTAGTACATTAACATAAAAAATAATATTAGAAACCTAAACACAAAGTGTCCTAGCCAATTACTTTAAAAAATATATATTATGAAAAATAAATAAGTCAATATTTCAAGAGACTTAGAATTAAATTGAAGAATATACTTCCACTATAAAGAGTCATCAAAAATTGAAATTTTAAAAATGTAAAACCTCATTCTTGCAAAAGGGCCGTTATCTATAATAAGGTTTCACGACATTTTTAATCATTAAAACTTCTTTATTTTAGAAGTATATGATTTTTTTTATTTAATATAGTATAAGATTTTGAATGTGGCATTTTGAATTCGAATCAATTTTTTTTAACAACTCAATTAAGGTAGTTGGACAAATATTTATTATTTTTTAGTGTCAAAGTTAATTGGTGTTTAAACTCTATTTAATATTAAAATGCTTGTGTTTTGATAACAAACAAAGTAACTAACTAATCATGAAAGGGTTTGATCAAAGAAAAATATGTAATTTAGCTAACAAATGTATTAGGGTACTGGTTAAGTATACTCTCAAGCATTACTTATTCAAAAAATGAAGTTAATTAAAAAAAATCTAAATATAAGAAAATATCTAAATATAAGGGTGTCATAAATATGAGTTTATGCATTCTAAATGAAAAATTTTGTAGTTTTAAATTTTCGTATAATACAAAATCGAGGCATATCTTATTTCTTGGACTTGGAGAGAAAAAGGAAAAACCAAACAAACAGAAAGTGGAGGTGAGAAGTTCAACACATGTAAATGCATTAATTTTGACAATAAATATAAAATACAATATTTTGCAAGTCTCACAAGGATATAGTTATGAACAAAGTTCAAAACTCATCATTCTCATAATATATAATATTTAATTGAAATTGAAAATTTATAAATACTTATTACACAAGTTTGTGAGTTTGGCGAATAACACTTAATGATTCTATTGAGTAATTAATTATGTCAGTGTCTCTGAAAATGCCAAAAAATCAATAATATTAATTCATAAAATAAGAATTCCATAAAATGTATTTATTGTTTGCTTTAGATCATTAAAATTAGTCATATTTAAGAAAATTGTATATTAAAGAGTCCTTCATTATAAATACATTGAAAGTGTATCATTTAAATATTTGAAAGAAAGAATTGGTTTATTAGTTTCTTAATACACGTGTGTGTAAAAAATACAACACAAACTGATTTTAATTTTTAAGAACATGGTCTATATGGAGATGTAGTTTCTTTTATAGAATTATCTTTATTTTGGAAAAAAGAAAATGAAACATAACATATATTTTTAAAATATTTAGGTGCACAATTTGTTTATGCTTAAAGCATCGAAGAAAGAGATAAATATTTCCAATCACGTGGAAATAAGATAAAATTTATGATAAAGATAGAATAAAATAGTAACAAAAAAATAACCTAATTAAATAAGATAAGTCATCACAAGATTGCAAATGATTTGCAAAATAATAATAATAATAATAATAATAATAATTCTACATTTTTATTGCATAATCAATCCAAACAAATGATATAACTTAGTTAACTTATTAATTTTACACAATACTAGCAATATGTTTGTATGCAACAAGCGAGTACTATTTTTAAAATAATTCATTATCCAAGAGTTAGAATCACTAGACTTCTTGTGTCTTTACAAAGTTTTTATATTACCAACATGTAAATTGTCCTTATTTGATATGCTCATACAATAAAGTTGTCATCATTCTTATATACATGTTAGATTTGTTAAAAAAGAAATCATAATAAACTAATTTAAAATGAGTAAAAGTATCAAAAAAGTTCATGTAGGACCTAAAGTGATTTAACAATTAATGTATTTCCTAAAATACCTTTATTTTTTAAATCATAGTCACATTAAAAAAAGGATACTAATGGGAATACAAAAAGTAGATTGATTAAATCCTAATCAAACTCAATCTTTTTTTAAAAGTCTTACAAATCTTTAGCAAGTACAAATTTAAATTAGATTTTTCAAAAATATATATATTTTTTAGAATAAAAATTTTTATTTTCATCTTTTATAAAATATTTTTAATTAATTTGTATATATAAATTTAAATTTCATAATCTAAACAAAAAAGTATTTTAGCAAAAAATAAATAAATAAATAAATAGCAAAACATTGAAAGAGAAATCATTTTTTAAATATTTTGAAATAAAATTTATTTTATATTTTTTAAATTTAACTTTATGTTTGATATTTTAGCACTTAATGTATTTCTTTAAATATCCTTATCTTTTAAGTCTAATCACATTAAGAATGGACATTTACGAAAACATAAAGAGTCAGATTAAAGTCTCATTAAGAAATATTAATTTTGATGCAACTATATTAAAGTCTCATTAGATACTTTATAGATATATAATATAAATATGTAAAATTATTAGTCAATTTACCAAAAGCTTGCAATTTCAAGTACAAAATAATAACAAGTTACCTTTTATATGATAATAATTTAAAATTTTCAAAAGATTTCATAATTTCTTTTGCAAGAATATTTAAAAAAAACCATCATTATGCCAAAAACTTTTTTTTGCTATTGGAGATTGTAGACACCAAATTTTGACACACCTTTGACAAAATATGTGTGTTACTTTATTTTAAGGGGTATTTTTTCATTTTTCGGGGGTCGAGTACAATTTTCGCGCATTATGTCTAATTCATCACATCAAGGGCAAAAATGGTAATTTCACCATGTAAATATTAGTTTATTTTATTTTATTTCCTAAATACATGACTTTACTATTTTTATCATTATTTATGATTATTAATGATTTTTAGGAGTCATTCATTATTTATTTAAAATTTTAGTATTTTTTTATTCAACGGCACGTTTTCCAATGCGCTATTTTTTTATGAGAATTTTCAAGTGAAAATTTTATATATGCATTTTGAATACTCATAAATTTTCTGTAAAAATCTCATGATTTTTAGATTTCGTTTAGTATTTATTTAATTTTTGTCTTTTTATTTATTAAGGGCACATTTTCCAAGAATGCGTTAATCTTAAGAATTTTTGAGTGAAAACTTCAGTATATTGTGTTTCATGTAATAATATATTTTGCGTAAAATTTTTGTAATTTTTAAGAGTCATTTAGTATTTTTTGTGATTTTCATAAATTTTGGTCATATTATGTCATATTTTCCAACTCACCCTTATTTAAGAATTTTTTTGTGAAATATTTTATATGTGCATTTAATACTTATAGATTTTATAAAATATATATATTAATTTTTAAAAAAAATATTTATTACTTATTTCAAATGGTATCTTTTGTCTATCACATGTTTTTCAATGATGAAGTAATTTTAACATCTATTTTTTTATTATTATTAAATTTTCTTTTTCTAGTAATACTGAATTTTTTTTATTTTTTTATTTTTTTTTCTTTCTAAGGAGTCCACATTTTTATTTTTATTTTATTCCATTTGTTTTTCTTTGTCCTTTACCAATATCAAAAAAAAAAAAAAAAGGAGTTGCAGCAGGCTGCGTTTTGCAGCCTGCTACAGTAGCAGCATGGCTGCTTCAACTGTCAAAACAGCTTCATTTTCTACTACCATCAGAACACTCCCATCCCTTCCTCACAGTTCCTCCAACTCCCCTGCAATTCAGCAGATTCTTGGGGATTTTTTGCTTGCTTTTGATCACTCATCATCATCATCACTCCCTCTGTCTCACCAGCAGCACAGACACAATTTCACTCACTCTCCCTCACGTTCCTCACCAGACCAGCACAAAACACTCTGCCTCACGCACAACACACACACTAGCACTCACTCTCTCTCGGTACTCACATTGCCTCCCCTTCCCTCACCATTTTTCCTTCACAGAACACACACTAACCTGCATAAACACACACGCATCTCACACACAAAAACACACACAATCTGCAATTCACTCACAACCTTGCATAAACACACGCACAACATCACTACACCTGCACAATCACCTGCAAACATTCACACACACTTGCACACAACCTGCAATTCACAACTCACACCACAATTGCACAATTCACAGAACATACGCACAATACACACCTGCACCTCATCTCCCCTGCAGAAACACACACAACCAGACACACACTTGCATACAAGCCTCACCACACATGCACACAAACAGGCATACACACACAGTAGCACACACGACACATACACAATCACACACACACATAAGCACATTAACACTTGTAGAAACACATTCACACACAAAACAGCCATTTCACCTGCACTCAATTCAGCAACACAAACACACAGCCTCATTTGCACTTCCTCACCTCACACATCACACAGACAACGCACAACACACACCTGCAAGAAGAAGGAACCGAAAAGAAGAAAAAAAAAAATCAACAAACAACAAACAAACGACAACAACAGCAACAGCAATAGCACCACAGCTTCTATTCCAGGTAAATTTCTTCCTATTGCTTTCAATTTTTTATCATTAATCCTTGAAATAGAAGTTTAGATTAAAAAAAAAAAAAAAAGGAGGAAAACCGAAAAACGTCCGGCCGAGAGAGAGAGAGAGAGACCTGTGTGAGAGAGGGCCAGAAAACGAGTTGGACAGTGAGAGAGGGAAGAAAGAGAGAACCGAAAAAAAGAAGAAGGAAAGAACAGAATCGGGGGAGGGGAAAGAAGAAAAGGGGAGAAGAGAGAAAAGAAGAAGGAAGAAAAAGAAGAAAAGAAAGAAAGAAGAAAGGAGGAAGGAGAAGAAAAAAAAAAAAAAAAAGAGAATCAGGAGGGGAAGGAGGCGGACCAGACGAAGAAGGAGAAAAGGAGAAGAAGAAAGAAGAGAAAGAAAAGAGAAGAAGAAAGAAAGAAAGAAAGGAAAGAAAGAAAAGAGAAAAAAGAGAAAAAAATCTGAAAAAAAAAATAATAATAATAATAAAAAATCGAAATCAGCCGAAAAAAAATATATATATATATATATATATATGTTTTGGTGAAATTACGTCGTTTTGATGTAGTTTCACTCAAAATTACGTCGTTTTGATTAGTTTAGTTTTTTTTAATTTATTTTTTAATTAATAATAGATATTTATTTTGTAGTCCTTATACTTTCATTAATGTCACTGTGGCCTCTCGATAATTTCTGATTTGTGCATTTTAATTTCTGTTTATTATAGATTGACCTCCATAATTTTATTTTCTTTTCAATTAGGTCCTAATTAATTGCATTTAGGTCCCCCGACTTTTATATAATTATAATTTTGACCCCTGTATTTCTAAATTTCTATTTTTGACCCCTACATTTCTCGATAATTATATTTTGACTCCTGAATTTTGCTGGAATTTTATTTTGTACCCCAACATTGCTGGAAATTTTACATTTTTGCCCCCAAACCTTGCTAGAATTTTATTTTGTACCCCAAACCTTGCTGGAATTTTATTTTTGTACCCCTACATTGCTGGAAATTCTATTTTGTCTTAGAATATTGCTGGAATTTTGCATTTTTGCCCCCAAACCTTGCTGGAATTTTATTTTGTACCCCAAACCTTGCTGGAATTTTATTTTTGTACCCCTACATTGCTGGAAATTCTATTTTGTCTTAGAATATTGCTGGAATTTTGTATTTTTGCCCCCAAACCTTGTTGGAATTTTATTTTGTACCCCAAACTTTGCTGGAATTTTATTTTTGTACCCCTACATTGCTGGAAATTCTATTTTGTCTTAGAATATTGCTGAAATTTTACATTTTTGCCCCCAAACCTTGCTGAAATTTTATTTTGTACCCCAAACCTTGCTGGAATTTTATTTTTGTACCCCTACATTGCTGGAAATTCTATTTTGTCTTAGAATATTGCTGGAATTTTGCATTTTTGCCCCCAAACCTTGCTGGAATTTTATTTTGTACCCCTACATTGCTGGAAATTCTATTTTGTCTTAGAATATTGCTGGAATTTTACATTTTTGCCCCCAAATCTTGCTGGAATTTTATTTTGTACCCCTACATTGCTGGAAATTCTATTTTGTCTTAGAATATTGCTGGAATTTTGCATTTTTGCCCCCAAACATTGCTGGAATTTTATTTTGTACCCCAACATTGCTGGAAATTCTATTTTGCCTTAGAATACTTGCTGGAATTTCATTTTTATCCCTCCCAACATTGCTGGAATTTTATTTTTGCCTTAGAATACTTGTTGAAATTTTATTTTTTGTCCCCCAAACTTGCTGAAATTTTTATTTAAGTCATTATGCTTGCTGGAATTTTAGTTTAAGTCCCTATACTTGTTGAAATCTTAGTTTTAAGCCCTAGATACTTGTTGAAATTTTATTCTAAGTCCCTAATTTGTTCGAAATCGACATTTTATGCTCAATTTTTACGTATTTCATATTTTATACTTTAAATAGTGGTACCTTGACATGTTTGTTGATTTTCTTAGCAATTTATACTGGGTTTATGAATGGGAGGTACCTCGATTACCCTTTTATTTCTCTTTATGTGCTCCTACGTGTTTTTCTATATGTTTTTTTATATCTCCTTTTACTTATAATTTTTATACATATGTGAGTGTTTATTTAGTTATGCCATGTTATTTATTAGAAATTAATTTTTGATTATTCAAAAAAATGTAATAGATAGGTAATATTCTATTGAGCAAAAATTCTGTATTTAGATAGTTAATGTAGTAGATAGTTTATATATAGTTAAAAAAAATTTTTGTATTTTAGATAGAAAGTGTAATAGATAGGTTAGATAGGATATCTTTTATTCTTTTTCTATTTTTAGATTGTAATTAGGTTATTCTCCGGTGTAATAGTTAGGGCTTTGTGTGCTATGTGTGCTATGTGCTTATGTGTTTATTTCTTTTAATTGCTTTCCTAGGAACTCGCATATAAAATATCATGTTTATGTGTTATGTGCTCCTCTGTGCTATTATGTGCTTTTTATGTGATTATTGCCTTAATACATGTTTTATTTATTTATTTGCTTTATAATTAGATATGTGTATCGTCGTCACACTAGTCCAACGCTAGTTGTGGCTAATTTCGTTTTTTTCGCTAGTCCAACGCTAGCGGAAAATTTTTAAAAAATAGGCTAGTTCAATGCTAGACTTTTAAGTCATGTTAGTGATAGAATCATTTATTGTGTGCATTTCATGACCATTACACACACATTTTCTCTTTTTTAGGCCTTTTCCATTTTTACATAATTTTCTATGTATATTTTATCATTTATTATCTATTTTAACATTTATTTTAGTGCATAATATTTAGATTCCACTACACATAGAATTTTAGGTCATTTGTGTGATTTGACTAGAAATAGTCATTTACTCACGTGGGAAGTGATGGCGTACATGTCGTTCCCCCCCTCCGTGAGTAGGAACAGTTAGTCACGAGTCCATTCGTCCCCCGTACCCGTTATGTTGCATCCCTACTTTCTTTGTTCACTTATTATCTATACTACTATTTTCTTTTTCTTTTGCATTCCATTTTTGCACCTATACTCGTGAATCCGTCGAGATCTACATTCGGGTTTCGCAATTAATGCGATAATTCCGACTAAACCTCAATGGAACATTTTGTCCCTTAACGATACCCATTTTTAGGACTAGATTCGCATTCATATAGCTGCATCCAAATGTGATAAAATCGTAGGGTTATATTAGGAAAATTTAGACTAAACCTCGCAACTAGTTTCGGCTAGGTTGAAAGGGTGCCTTAGGCGCAAGCCTTTGCCTTCCCTTTCTTCAACTGTGACTTCCGAACCTTTTTCTCTTGTTTTCAAAGACCTGGAGTCGTCTAAAAGGGTTTTTCTTATTTTTCCTATATTTTTCCAAAATCATTCCCTAAAAAATCATTCTTAGTCTTCCTACCTTTTATAAAATATTTTCGGGTGATTTGGTACACCAAAACTCAATACCAAGTGGCGACTCTTGTTTTCACTAAAAACTCTTTTTAGACTCTATTTTCGGGCCAAAAAACCGTCGCATTTTCAAAGTCCCATTTTAGGCCCTTTTTCTTTTATTTTTCCAATAAAACATTGGTTTGTCACATTTTTATCGAATCATCTTTTACAAAGCATTTTTCTAAAAATCATTTTTTTACAAAAATTTATACACTTCTTTTTTTCCAAATAAACCATAAAATCACATTTAATACTTCCTTTTTCTTTTCCTTTTCCTTTTTCCGACTCACTATATCTACATCATTTATTATTATCCCTTCGAAAAATGGGGCGCGACAGAGATATTCATCTGTTCTATTCAAATTATTTTTGAAAAGAAAACAATATGTGAAGCTAAGAAAAAACTTGGAGTTCTTGATCAAAGATTTCAATTAATGAGAAGTTGCAGCTTAAATCTACGTGTATTGTTCTGTTCATAAATATGTTATTAAATATAAATATGCTATCCAAAAAAAGTTATGTCATACAAGAAAATTTACATAGAATTTTAAAGTTGGAAATAAAATAAAGGAAATGAGATATCCTACATCAATAGAATTATTTAATTTATTAACCTCTTTTTCTTTAAAGTTATATCTCTACATTTTGAGTTTTCACAAAAATAAGCAACATTATTTGTTAACAAAACTTAAAAACGTGCAGAGCACGTACCCCATTCCTAGGGAGAGGGAAAAAAAAAAGGAAAAGTCAAACTAACAAAAAGTGGAGGAGAGAAGTTCAACACATACAAATGCATTAATTGTTACACAAAAAATAAAATATAAGATTTTGCAAGTCTCATGTGGTTATTAATGAATTTCAAAACTCATTATTCTCATAATATGTGATATTTTAATTGACATTCAAAATTTATATGTACTTAATACATAAATTTGTGAGTTTGACAAATAACTCTAATTGATTTTACAGAGTGATGAATTAAGTCAGTGTCTATAGAAAAGCCAAATATCTAATTACTTAAAATAAGTCATTTGGAAATATTAATTGTAATACAATTATATAAAAGTCTCATTTGATACTTCATATATATAATAGAGACATGTAAAATCATTAATCAACTTATTAAAAGCTTAAGAATTTCAAAGTGTAATTACATTTTTTTTATACAATAGCAAGTTACCTTCTATATGATGACAAATTTTAAAAGATTTCATTATTTATTTTGGAAGGATATTTTTTTGAAACCATCATTATGCCAAAAACTTTCTTTTCCTATTGGAGATATCCTTATGCTCTATTCAAATTCTTTAAGAAAAAGAAAATAACACGTGAAGTTAAGTAAAGATAATATGAAACTATTAAAAGTAAATTATTAGTATTTTGGTACTTGAAATGAAGGTTTTTAATAATAGTGGTTGTTAATTTAACATTTAACATTTAATGTATTTTCTAAAATACCCTTATTTTTTAAGTTATAGTCACATTAAAAAAAGGATACTAATGGAACTACAAAAGTAGGTTGATTAAATCCTAATCTAACTCAATCTTCTTTCAAAAGTCTTAGAAACCTTTTACAAGTGTAAATTTAAATTAGATTTTTCAAAATATATATTTGTTGTTTAGTATAAAAGTTTATATTTTCCTCTTTTATAAAATATTTTTAATTAATCTGTATATAAATTTAAATTTTATGATCTATAAAAAAATTAAAACAAAAGTATTTTAGCAAAAAAATAAATAGGCAAAAACTGAAAGAGAAATCATTTTTTAAATATTTTTGAAATAAAATTAATTTTATATTTTTAAATTTAACTTTATGGTTTATATTTTAGCACTCAATGTATTTATTTAAATATCCTTATTTTTTAAGTCTAATCACATTAAGAATGGACATTTATGAAAACATAAAGGTTAGATTAATAAGGTTCTAATGAATCTCAACAATCACTCAACTGTTTTTCAAGTTTTTTACAATAAATTTAATTTAGACTTAAATTAATAAAAATACAAAAAATTCACAAAATATACAGTAAAAGGAATAAAAGTCCTACTCACGAATAAAATTGGAAAGGAACCTAATCCAAAACTGGAAAACTGCCTCCTATGCATTAGTTTAAATTTCATTACTATAATAATAAAACTTTACATTGTTTAAAGAAATGTTATATTTACATATAGTAATAATTATACCATGGTTGATCCAAAATTTTTAAAAGTTATAGGAGTAGGAGCTAGCCCGATATGTAGTGGTTAAAACGTGAAATTTTTTTTTGTTCTTTAGTTAAATTATTTTTATGTTTATGTCAATCATTATTTGCATATAGATGATTAAACTTGACACCTTTTTTTGCTTTAAATTCACAAAAAAAAAAAATTTTTTTTGTTCACAAATAAAAAAGAAAGCAAATTACATCGTAGGAGTATAAAGTTAGATAGAAATAACCACACCCTTGTTAAATCAAAATTAATAGAAAACAAAAGAATGGATTATTTAAAAATTTCCTATCTAATTTTTTATTTTTGATTTAATGGATACTTTCTTGATTAGGTCGGAGCATTTCATTAATTTGTCTTTCGTATTCAAATAAAAATAATATCTTAATTTTAAATTTTGTATTCAAAATTATTCTCAGTTATTACATAATAAATCAATTAAATTATTAGCTAGAAACAATCGCTCAAATATTATTAAGAATGCACCCTATGTTACCTTACTTTAAAATGCCATAAAAGTACATAGCATTGTGCTAGGAAAAATTAAAAATATTATGTTTAATTCACCAACGCTAACTAGAAAATCATAATGCAAAATTAGTTAATTAAAATTCTAAACTTTTGAATCTCATTTAAATTAAAATTTAAAAGATGTAGTAGTTAGTGTGTAGATTAAATTTAAAATCATAAAGATAAAAATAAAATCATTCTATCATGCATTGATCAACGAGAATTTATATATAAAAAAAAACTTTTCAAAGAAATATAAAATGCCAATCCCATTTTTTAAATTCTAATTTGCACTAAAAATCATTCTAAAAATTTATACACTATTATACCTTAAATTCATTTAACTTTGTTGCATTTCTTTACTATGATTTCATTTATAAAAATTGAAAATAACAACTTTAGTATATTAAATTCAATACAAAAACTAACTATTATTACACTAACTTACAAAAATATTGAAGTAACATCCCATTGACCGAGAGGCTAGGAATTTTTTTTTAATTAACCTTGATTGAAAAATTTGAATGGTAGCTAAACTAAATACAGAAAATGGTCCAAAATGGATGGATTTAGAATTTCGATAAATTACTTGATTACGATATTTATTGTTTGACAAATTTTCATATTTTTTGATTTTGTAATCACATTAGTACATTAACATAAAAAATAATATTAGAAACCCCAACACAAAGTGTCCTAGCCAATTACTTTAAAAACAAAACATATTATGAAAAATAAATAAGTCAATGTTTCAAGAAACTTAGAATTAAATTTAAGAATAAACTCCCATTATAAAGAGTCATCAAAAATTGAAATTTTAAAAATGTAAAACCTCATTCTTGCAAAAGGGCTGTTATGTATAATAAGGTTTCACGATATGTTTAATCATTAAAACTTCTTTATTTTAGAAATATATGATTTTTCTATTTAATATAGCTTGAGATTTTGAATGTGGCATTTTCAATTCGAATCAATTTTTTTTAACAACTCAATCAAGGTAGTTGGACAAATATTTATTATTTTTTAGTGTGAAAGTTAATTAGTGTTTAAACTCTATTTAATATTTAAATGCTTATGTTTTGATAACATACAAAGTAACTAACTAATTATGAAAAGGTTGATCAAAGAAAAATATGTAATTTAGCTAACGAATGTATTAGGGTATTGGTTAAGTATACTCTCAAGCATTACTTATTCAAAAAATGAAGTTAATTAAAAAAAGAAGTACAAAATAACAACAAGTTACCTTTTATATGATAACAATTTAAAATTTTCAAAAGATTTCATAATTTCTTTTGCAAGAATATTTTTAAAAAACCATCATTATGCCAAAAACTTTTTTTGGCTATTGGAGATATTCATCTGTTCTATTCAAATTCTTTTTGAAAAGAAAACAATATGTGAAGATAAGAAAAACCTGGAGTTCTTGATCAAATGTTACTTATGACATACACATCAAAGATTTCAATTAATGAGAATTTGTAACTTAAATCTACGTGTATTGTTCTGTCTATAAATATGTTACTAAATATAAATATGTTGTCCAAAAAAAGTTATTTCATACAAGAAAATTTACATAGAATTTTAAAGTTGGAAATAAAATAAAGGAAATGAAATATCCTGCATTAATAAAATTATTCAATTTATTAACCTCTTTTTCTTTAAAGTTATGTATCTGCATTTTGAGCTTCACAAAAATAAGCAACATTATTTGTTAACAAAACTTATAAACGTGCAAAACACGTGCACCATTCCTAGTTAGCATTAAAATCATGGTACTATATAAATAGGTCTCCGTTTTTGTTCAGCCCCGTTTTTAAATTCAGCAAATACCGGACAGCAGAGCTCCAGCCAACAATCTTTTCAAGACCCGTTAATAAGGGAGACCCGTTCTTAATTTACTTCTTCTACTCCACCTCAAATTCATTTGAAAATTCAGAATCTGATTCCGAAAAAGCTAAATCCAGCTGTATCTTCCAAGAAAGTAAGGAGAATCAGCTGGGGCAAGGACAATAGAAACCTAAAAGAAAAGAGGAAAAGGTTCTGTTTTGGTTGAATACAAGGGGTATTTTTTTTTATCAAGTTTGGATCAAAGATTCAACTTTTATGCCTAATTACTTGTTGGTATTGAAGATATCGCCTTAGATCCATCTGGGTCTTGATTATTTTGTCTGTCTATTGCAATTTATTTTCAAGAGATTTCTGGAAATTTCTTAAGTGGAATTTCTTGATTTGCCTGTATTGTCATCTGGGGTTGTGTTTTATAGGTTGAAGAGCCACTCAGGTGGGGTATGATGAATTTTGATATAGATCTATGGGAATATTTGTTTAATTGAGAGGGTGTGAAATACAGGTGTGGGTTGTGATTATTTTTCTCGGCATCTGTCTGTTTGATGTATCTTGTTATTACAGAAGAGAAGGAGACTGGGCTTGTGAACAAACGGTGCCCGATTCCGGGTGTTCTCAGGCCATTGGCTTTGCCATTTGAGCAGGAAGTGTTGCCCTTTTGTATCCCTCTGGATAGATGGGATAAGGAGTTTTACAAATTGCAGGGTGGATAATTAGCTGTGTACTGGATTGGAACTAAGGAGGCTTTGGTTTATCTGATAATAGTTGGATTTTTGTGATTAAGTTTTTAGAAGATGGATTCCTCCCAAGGGTCTACTTTGTCCACAAATGTGGCAAGTTTTGTTGATGGATCTTCTGCACACAGACAAGTTCCGTATTTGGATCGTTTGCCTGTCTATGTTAAGGAGCTGATTGCTGGAGGAGCTGCTGGTGCATTTGCTAAAACTGCTGTTGCTCCGTTGGAAAGGACTAAAATACTTCTGCAGGTGATTTGCATTTCCTTCTTCTAGCTCGTGCCGTGTCTCATTTTAATCCTCCATTTAATTTTATTTTTCGAATATATATTTTTTATCTCGAAATTTTGTATCCAAAGAGTCCTTTTCTTTCTGGTATATAGTGCGTTTGAAATTGTCTTTTCCTTTTTACTTAAATACTGCACTTTTAGTTTCACCAGTGATCAAACTGATGATATGTAATTATATAGCTTTTTGATTAATAGTTGGGAATTAAATTTGGTTGGAGTGGAGATGCTATGGCAGCACAGCTTAATTGAAAAATATTTTGGTTATGCATGGATTCCCTTGATATAATAATGTTTTGCTGGATGCTAAGTGCAGATGTAAACCATCAAAATGCGGAACTGGAATTTTCATTTATTAAGGTTATACGTCTCCCATGTATTCAATTTTCTCACTAAACTTGGTCTTTTGGAGTTGGTTCTGTATCATTTCAAGGGATGTTTACACAAGATTTTTAAGCTTTAATTGCTTTGATGGAGATTGAATTGGTCAGTTGACTGAAACTGTTTGGTGGTTTCATATTGTCATTTTAATCATCTTGTGCTGCAGCTTTTGATATGGTTGTTGTTTCTGATTACAAAACTAAAAATGGTCACTGCCTGTGATAGTTTTCATAGTAACCTGCTTTTTGGTCTCTTGACCTTCCTAATATACTCTACCTTCCCACCAACCCACCCTTTCTGGATATGCAGACAAGAACAGCAGGATTTCATTCTCTTGGTGTTTATCATTCTCTAAAGAAGCTAATGAAGCATGAAGGTTTTATGGGATTTTACAAGTAAGTTTGAATTCATCCGCTCAATATTCTTCGTTTTTCATTCGAAGACTACAAGTAAGTTTGAATTCATCCACTCAATATTCTTCGTTTTTCATTCAAAGACTGTTCCTTTTGCTCAAAATCTCACTCTTATTCCCTTTTAGAGGAAATGGAGCTAGCGTCCTTCGAATTGTTCCATATGCTGCATTACATTTCATGGCCTATGAGCAGTACCGCTGTTGGATATTGGAAAACTACTCTGCCTTTGGAACAGGGCCTGTTGTAGATCTTTTAGCTGGTTCAGCTGCTGGGGGAACAGCAGTTTTGTGTACTTATCCACTGGATTTGGCCCGCACCAAACTTGCTTATCAGGTATTTATTTAGAGAAGCATTTCTGGATTTTGTGTTTCTTCCATTGAGAAATTTTAGGGCTTTTAGAATTTAAAACTAGCTTGTCAGATGTGATATTGGTTGACAACATGTAATGTGTGGCTGTATATATATAATGCACCTATATATGCTGTTCTGGCTGCTTTTTTGTATTAATCTATGCTCACAGTAAATTTGTGTTGGAAAAGCAGTAAAAGAATGTGCTCAAGATTGCTGCAATGTCGGTAGTCGTGAGGGTTAAATTGCCCCTAAAATGATTTTGTTTTGTAGAGGATTATCATCTTTAGGATTCAATAAAGCCCAATGTTTGACTGCATTTGTACAGCAAATCAATCCACTGTGCCCTCAACGCTCTGGCATATTTGTCCAAATTTATTAGTGGAAGGAGGGAATTGCATTGGGATTTTTTTGACACAAGAGTGAATTGGATATTTAATTTGCTTTGCACCAACTGGCAAGTTTTACATTTTGCAACACAGCATTGTTACTATCTGTGCTGTTTCTTGGTGTTGTTCTTTTAATGAGATTGAGTGAATAATATTCCCCACATACAAGGATGCCGAACTTCTCCTATCTTTCTGGGAAAGTTCCTCTATATTTTGAGATACTTATATAGTTGGCTTAGTGTTTCTTTTATTCACAAAATTACCATTACAGCAGCATACGAAATTCCTGTCTTTTTAGGAATGCTTTTGCAAAGTACCATTTAAGCATGATTTATTAGTCCAGTTGACATAATCAATGTTTTGGAAACTGAAAGTATGTAAGTTGTCGTGAGTTGACTAGGAATGTCTGAACTGGAAGTTTCAAACACTTGGGATTAATATCCAAATGTGATGAGATTATAAGTGCTTGATTTATGATTTAGGTGAATCAGAGAGAGATACATTGTGCGTCTACTGAGAAATATGTTTTAGGCGGCAATGTCAAAGTTTACAATTGGCTCGTGCCAGTGGTTCTGTAGGACTCAGTGTCTGCTAATTCTTTAATTTTGTTTCTCCTGGACATACCAAAGACTTATTTGACATGATGTGTAGTTTCCTGTTCTGATGTTGAATGTTTTTCAGTTTTGGATTCATTTCCCTGGTTCCTCTTTTTTGGCAGGTTGTGGATACAAGACATAGTTTGCGGAATGGTACCGGACATATATATCCGCAACATGCATATACTGGCATAAGAAACGTGATACAGAGTGTCTATGCAGAAGGGGGAGTGCGCGCACTTTATAGGGGTGTAGGTACATATCTGTTTTCCATGCTACCTCTTAATTTATTTGGTCTTCTTCAATCCTTGTATTTGTATTGACATTTATAGACTGTTAAAACGATAATGGTACTTGTTTCACCTTTGTAATAAGTGGTTTCAACACCTCCAATATGCCTAGCTTTAGAGCTGTTTATTCCATGTTCGCGTGATCACCATCTTTAAAATAATGTTTGAGCAGGTCCAACACTCATTGGTATTCTTCCTTATGCTGGATTAAAGTTCTACATTTATGAAGAACTCAAAAGACATGTTCCTGAGGAGCATCAAACATCCATTATCATGCGGCTATCTTGTGGAGCTCTAGCTGGTTTATTTGGACAGACTTTCACGTATCCTTTAGATGTTGTAAGGAGACAGATGCAGGTATAGCCCCCCCGTGTTTTTTTTTTTTCTTAATTTGTTTTCTAGCAATATCACTGGGGTCGGAGTATAGCTTGCCCAATTGTCTTGTAGGTAACTGATTAGGTGTTGAGTAAAAACAGGTTGCTGAAGTCCGTTTCCTTAATGCAAATGTTTCACGTCCAGACCATTCTCCTTAGAATACAACTTACGTATTGTGGATGAAACTTAATTGTGACTCTTGAAATATTGGAATGAATGTTGATATAGAGAACGAAATTTACTAAGTTCTACACTGAAGGATTATGTGTATTGGCCATAATGTTCTAATGTGGCCAAGCAGAATAAAAGCTTTTAATAAAAAGGTCTTTGTTCAGTACGATTTTTCTTAGGCTCTGTTTGTCTCTAGGTTAGGACTGTAACTGGACTCAATTTAAAATTGCATCCTTTGGAAATGTATCAGAATTTGCATAGTATATCATTCCAATTCTGAAAGGGAACCAAACTCAGCCTTTCTGAAGTCACAAGACAATTCTATCTGATCAACTGATAACATGATACAACCGTCCAGCAAATTATGAAGTACCAGCATGTGTAATTGTCCGTTCCATCTGTTGACATGGTTAGAGAAAATTGTAATGATCAGGCTATCGTAATGTAACTAAAGGTTGGGCTCATTGCTAAGATCATTTGTTTTTATAATTTGATCTCCAACACAATTGATGTCTTCGGCTTTCTTTGTTTCAAATGGGCATAAATTCTCGACATTCTTGGCTTGGAAATTGGATTTTGATGGTATACAAGAAATTGTTAGATGACTAAGTCTATAACCAATTAAGTTGATTTGTTTCTCATAATATTTGACCAATTCGAAGGACATTGGGATTTCATCTGGCAGAGACGCATGCATGTACTATTGCGCATTCATATTATTAGTTACAAGGATATGTTACTTTATGCGGCTTTTTACATTTATCATATTAAATTTTTAGGTTGAGCATCTTCGACCCGCACTGCAATCTGGTGCCCCGTATAAGAGCACATGGGACGCACTTGTAACCATTGTCCATTATCAAGGTTGGAAACAGTTATTTGCTGGGCTCAGCATTAATTATATCAAGGTAAAAAGTCTTACTGCTTGATATCTAGATCAATAGGAAACGGAGGGTTTTGTCAGAATATAACAGTTATAAGTCTCCATGGTAATCTTCTTAATATCACTTCCTTAGGAAAGAAAGTGTAATTTAGTTTTCATTTGGTAAGTTCTCTTTATGTTCTTAAAGGATTATGCTTCTTCATTTTTGTAAAGGTATCTATTTGGTTGATTGATTGAAAGAACTTGGTGGATTCTTGAGCAAAATGGATAATTTGCTGACTTTATGCTTTTACCAATTTCAGATGAATAGTTTCCTTTTGGCCCACTGACTTTAGTAAATATGAACCCAAAACCTTATTGATTCCCATTTTAAATGTCTATTAAACTTTCTATTTGATTTGATGAGATTAGATCAAAATTAGGATGGATAAGCTTGGACTTTCCCCATTAGTTAACATATCTCTTTGTTTTTGTTTCAGATTGTGCCCTCTGTGGCAATTGGTTTCACAGCATATGACATGATGAAGACCTGGCTTCAGATACCTCCTAGGAAAAAATCAAAATCAATATCTACTGCATAAAACTGGAGTCAGTGTTGGAGATATGCATTACAGTTATTCATTACATACATGTAGTACTCTTCTAAATGTAACATCATATTTGTTGGGCAAACGTGAATGGCACCAACTTCCAAAAAACAACTGAAAAGGTTTATTTGAGGTTCTTATGTATGTCTGTAACAGAACATTATTGTGGCGCTGAAGCTTTAGTGTTTAAGGCCTTAACTGGTTGACGTTTGGAAGCGCACTTCTTGTATGTTAAATTCTTATGTTTCATGTTGTCTGTTGTAACTCCGTGGATATCTGAGGAACTTGATCTATTTGTGATTTCTCATTTCAGCTTATCATGTTTAGATTACTGCCCCGTGTTTTATGTTCTTTATCCTTGATGATGTCAAACCGATTAATTGGTACTCATCTTGTGTCTAATGTCAAAAGAAGAGCCTGAGAAATTTTTGCATTTTCGAAGGTAGATTTGGAGAATGAGCTCAATCAACTTGTTACCTCTTTCTTCCCCAGTACGGAGCCTTAAAAATGGCAGAGGACGAAACGAAACTGTCTAACTGCCAACCTTTTTAGTATTATACACCTACTTCCTTTTTTTTTTTTTTTTTGGGGTACGCCCTGAGGACAAAAGAAACTGTCTACCTACATCCTTCCATTTTCATTCCAAGACTTGAATAATAATTCCGGTGGCACTTGTCATTGTCGAGATTTGGAGTTCACAGCCGAGGAAGGTTTTGTTTTCATGCCACTGTGAATGATGGGTAACTTAGGGATAATTTGGAGCTCCAAGAAGGAAACCTCCTCCTCCTCAAGAACATCTCTCTTAATAGCGGTACCTAGGTGAAGTTGCAGCCACAATACCACGGACATCATCAAGGTATGTGTGTAGTGTTGATGTCACACACCATATAAAAGAACCCTCAACACTTTTAGACCTCCGGAAATACCATCACATCGCAACCATTCACAATCAGAAGAAATTACTATCATTCACAATCAAAAGAAATTTTGCATAGATATCTTGGAAACCGAACCGACTGCAACAGTAGCATTCTTCACACGGATGGTAAGTTGGGTTTTGCTGCTCCATTGGATTACAAGGAGCTTGAGAAGAAAGCAACAGCAGCAGTAGCGGCTGACAGGAAAGTTGAAAACGAAGAAAACAAGGAAGAGCTTGTACCCTTGATAGGCTTAGCAAGGCTTTGAAATCAACAAGGAGACCTCATCAAAATCTTGTGATTGTAAAAAACCAGGCAACATGGTGTTTGGTGAGGAAAACCGAAGGAATCAACAGACCTCTTGAAACATGGCATTTAAGATGTTACAAAGAAATAAGGAAATAAATTTCAACCATTCTTCTTCTTCTTCTTCTTCTTCTTCTTCTTCTTTTTGTAAGTGTTCAACATTCTAAAGTACTCTAAGAAATGGTCCAATTAAATCTAAAGTGCCAACGGGGACTAAACAACCATTAAACTAGAGAAATACTACGGTGCTCCTCTAAATTTTTAATTCAACTAGTCTAGTAGTACGTGCGTTGCACGTGGTATGAAATCTACATATTGAAAAAATCTATTTGGAGTACTTTGCTTCTCTTTCAACTAAATACATAAAACACTTTCAAAGTATTTTTATCATATATCTTAGTAAGAAATTTTAGAAAAATAGTGATAAGTAAACAAAGGAAAAGGGTAGTGAGGCCTATTGAAAAAATTCAAAATTAACAATCTTTCTCCTAATGGTGTACACTTTCTCTTGAAAGTGTAACACTATTCTAAAGAAAAAAAAATGGTATGATCCCCTCTCCATCATGTTCTATAATAGGTAGTATATATGCTCACAAAATGAAGAATATAATAAATTTGATAACTTGAGTACTCGATCCAAAATTTTATTTATAGAAAAAAAAAGAAATAAAAATTTTATTTAGAGAAAAGTGAGAAAAATCTTCACATCTCATGTTCTCGACTTTTATCTGTTATCCAGCTAATAGTTATTCTTACTTTGAGTTGATAGGCATGTCTTGAAACATTTTAAAGCTAAATTACAAGTTGAAATGCACATGCTCTTTTTATCCAATATTTAACTACTATGACTATGAGACACTGAGTGCTAGATCTAGGGTGATTGAAACTCCCAACCTATTAAACTAATCTAAGTGATAAATTCACAATGGATGATGGATTTTAGAATTATCCTTGATAATTTAACTCTGATTTTATCACAGATACAAAACTTCATTTTCAATCTTATTAAATAGAGTACATAAATATAGAAATTTTAAAATAGAAAGTATAATACTTTGAACAATGCAAACACATATAATTGTAAAATGTGTATAATTAAGTTAGTAAATGAATAACATACATTGAAGATAATTGAAATTAATTGGATTGTGTTTAAGATAGTATAAGGAATATTTAGTTTTATGTAGGTTAAGATAATTCGAATTCATTGAAAGTATAAAATAATAAGAAAAATGTTGGAAAGATAAATCAAATATTAAAACTCAATAACTACACCAAATCATGTAAATACTATATGTTTGACCAAAGTTACATATTCAGTTGCACTTCCTAAAAATCAAGTGAAAAAAAATGGCAATTTTCTAATTAATTTGTTTGTTAACTTATATCTGTTACTTAATTTTTATTGCTTTAGATAATTAATAAATATATGAATTAAGAATTGGGGACTATCCTTCTCCTTTTTTAAAGGTTAAATTGATTGTCACATACACAGTAGAAGTTATCATAGCCAATTTGGCCTATCTATTCCCCATTCTTGTACAAATATTAGTACTACATGACAAGATAACTTTAAAATTCTAATTACTATAATCTGATTTAAATTCATAATTAGCAATCATCGAATTATACACATTTTGAATTGTAGGATGACTTTAATCTTTGGAACAAATTAATACAACCAACTTGACTAACATTATTTTAGACAGAGAAATCAAAATAATTGTGACTAACATCATTTTACTCATAGAAATCAAAATAATTGTGTGATTTAAGAATATTTTAGGACAACCCTTCAATTTTTCATAAATTTAACTTTTAAATTTCCTTCAATTTTTTCTCATGGAAAAAGAAAAATTTAATCCAAAGCATATGTAACTCATGATTCTTAAAAAATATAATAATTGCAAAGTTATTTATAAGGTTGTTTTAAGTAAGGAATTCAAAATAGTAAGAAAATCAAAACACATAAAACATCCTTTTATAGTTTTAAATTTTTTTTATTGTAAAATCAATTCATTATTAGAAGTAGTGGACCTATGGACACCACAAAAACTTAATTCAAAAATCATGAACATATATTAAATGCTAGGAGTTCATTTTACTCCATTAATAATAAAATACAATCAGATTCATTAGCGGTCAAAGTTTTACTCGTCTCACCTCTTTAATCAAAATAAAGGATAACTATTTTTCAAATAATTCCTTAACAATACATTCTAGTCACGACTTTTCTAATACTTGCAAATATTATAAATAGTACCTAGTGCCAATGGCTGTAAGCTATACTGACATTCCATTTTTACTAAAATCAATCCTTAATTCAATTACAAAATTTGTTAATTGAATACTAACTAATTAACATAATTATCTATACATTTTATACAATTGAATTCCTAAAAGTTAATGCCTCGAGTACCTTATGTTTAATTATTCTAGATAATTTGTTGTGGAATTTTCTATAGGAAACTATATTTTAATATTTTTGGGATTTAGTCATCCTAGGACTAAATAAAAGAATATGTGGTAATAAAACATGTTCTATAATTAACATAATTATTTATACACTTTATACAATTGAATTCTTTAGAAGATAGTACCTTGAATACCTTATCATTAATTAGTTTAGAACATTTTACTGTTGAATTTTTTGAAGGAAACTATGTTTTCATATTTTTGGAATTTAATCATCTATTGACTAAATAAAAGAATATTATATATATATATATATATATAGAGAGAGAGAGAGAGAGAGAGAGAGAGAGAGAGAGGGAGAGAGATAATATAATAAAACATAATTTCTAATTATTTCTCTATAAGAAAATGTTATCTTGATATTTGTCAAGCTTCTAAGCCAAAGAGGTAATGTGGTTTTATGAATAAAACTGAAATAAAATTTAAGATGCAATTCTTTTTAATCTTATTAGTGAGGAATTGAAGAGCAAATATGGAGCAACTTGTGCAAAATTAGTTCGCACATAGTATCATAATACTTGGTTTTTCATCTATAGCTATAGAAGTATAAGGATCTTTTGGAAAGGGGAACTTCATTAAAAATTAAAATTCCTAATTTAATTTGGCCTCGAAAACCAAAAGCAAAGCAACTTGTGCAAAATTAGCTCGCATGTTAGTATCATGCCTAATTATTTTCATAGTCACAGAATAACAAAAATTTTCTTAGGTAGATAAGGAACTTAGATTAAAAGAAAAAAAAAGTATTAAGTTTGAGTTTATCTTTTATTATGATAATAACATATTTTTACTACAATTTAATTTTGACATTTTATTTCCCAATACGAATAAAGTGATTAAATAACACATAAGGTTGTCAAAAAGGTTATCACTTACCCAAATTTATTCCAATGAAAAAAATTAAAAGAAAATATATTTAGTAGGAAACTAAAATATATGCCTATACAGACACTAACATGTATATGCATGTACAAGCATCAACACAAGACCATACTATCTTATTACCAAGTTTTAAAAAGTTATCAAAGATAATGACGCATGGTTTTATGTATTCCAAAAACTTAAAAAGATTAGTAACGGCAAAAACCTTCTTATTGGTGAAGACCAACCCCAACTGCAGCCAATCCCAATAACACAGAAAAAAAATAAAAAATAACACATTGATTCAACATGGAATACATTTTATCATGGGATATAATCATAAAAAAAGGTCAACATATACATAAAAAAAGTGAGAAAATTTTACAAGCAAGATAAAGAAACAATTACCTTGGAGAAACAAATTTGTACCACAAAATCTTCAAAAATGCCCAATTTCAATAATTTTGTACAAAAATTTGTACCATGCAACTCACCTATGAATATGTTGATTTATGAAGTTTGTCAAATGATTTGAATGCCAAAGATATATCATAAGACAAAGTTACCTTTTTGTTATTTTTGTAAGTACATATAATCTTTTTTTTATTATTTAGTTTCTAAAAGTTTCCAAAATAATTTCTAAAATTTTAAATTTCTTCCATTCACTAATTTATTCCTTAAAATACTAAGGAAAAATGCTTCAATAAAACATACATTCCAAAAGTAAACACTCATTATTAACATTACAAAAACAACCTTAACAATTTTAAAGGGAAGGCATCCTTAATATTGCTATTAATTTGTTTTTTAAGGGTAATATGGGAAAGAAAATCTAAATCACTCAATATGTATATATATATATATATAAAACATATGCTTTTCTGACTATATTCTAATGTCTTCTCTTATAAAATTGATATTTAGATAAAAACTCAGTCCCATAAAATTTGACTTCAAAGTATATTTAGGACGTCAAAAACTCCAAAGATCTAACAACAAAATATAAAGTAAGTGGAGTGCCAATAACACGAAAAAAAAGAGTGCAAATATCACTACCCAATATATAACTCATTAACTATGTTTAAATAGGATTAGAAAAACAAAACCAACAATAATATATTTAGAATGTAAAATTTTATATGAATAAGTTTCAGTGTGCAATTGTGAATTCTTACTCTTTATCTCAATATTAATGAAAGTAGGAACTACTCATATGATTACATTTACATGCAAAAAAAAGCGCACTCAATACATCACATACGCACTTTGCTATTGTTGTTTAAACAATACATAGAGTTCATTTTTATTGACTATTCTTTTTTGTGTGAGGACTTATAGTTTGTTGCCCAAGTAACATAAATATCAATTATTCTTCAGTGACATCTATAGTATAATCATATATTTTAATTAAATTATTCTTTTTTATTTCAATAGTATAAATTTGCCTTTTTTTCAAAAAAAAAAAAAAAGTCCTAAGAGAAATTATCTTTTCTTCTTTCATATTCTCTACTTGTCATCTTTGAAGAATATTATTTCACTAAAGGAACTCTATGAGAAAATTTAATTCAATTAAATGTAATTCTAATACGAATCCTCGTAATTTAACATACTTTATCATTTATTCTTAAAACCTAAGAATAATTCATCTTGGTTATACTAATTGTACATCAACTGCACGATACAAATTAAATTGACACATATTTGTAGGCAAAGCATAAATCAATCGACAAAATATATTTTCATGTTTAACATGACACACAAAATACCAAAAAAATCTCATTATGATTTTCAAAGCTTTCTTTGTAAATAAATCATTAGAAACTACTAATAGAGAGCAAAAGATGACTTATTTCAACTTTGCAAGGTCTTGAATGATTTATAAGTCCTCAAAATTAATCTTGAAACATAACTATCCATATATCTTTATTTCACATCATTATACTAATATTTTGTCATATACTTCCCTTATTTCATTCTCCCAATCAAATCACAAACTTTTAAATCCCAATCTTTTTTTGTTCAAATATAAGATACAATCAAATTCAACCAAAACAAAATGTCTAAAATTGATTTTTTTATCTTACCTCATAAAAATATCCCTACACCTCTAGATTTTTTCCTTTGCCCTATCATTAAGATGCGTTTTTTGCTGCTCTTTCTTCTTCCTCTTCTTTTTAATTCCTTTCGTTTCTTTTGTTCTATGCTGCAATTGACTCCTCTTTTTTCTTCATCAGCTTTCCCTGCTTGTAATTTGTTCTCCATTAGACCTTTCTCTTTGCTGATAATACTCCATAAAAATCTAATATATATGTTCTTCAAGTGGTATTTTGAAAACTTTCAAATAGTTATTTGTGTTAAAAGTCTTAACAACCAACAACATGAAAAAAAGTCATACATAAATAGATTTTTTTGGGCATTGACTAAATATACAAGTTGTTATCTATAGTACATCCAATCTCATTTTGTTGTCTCCCTTGCATTTAAGAACTTTCTCAATTTAGTATACTTTTACTAAATACTAACACAAGAACATAATCCTTTTTTTTTCTTTTTGAATTCAATAACATATTCCTTTTTTCCTTTTTGAAATTCAAGAACATAATCCTTAATAATAATGTTCATAATTAAAAGGACAAATTTGTTGGCAGTATTAAAATCTGTAAAGGAATTGATTTAAGCAACTATATAAAAAAGGAGCCAAAAAATAAAATAAAAATTATCTCAATGCCATGCCATATAGAAAATTAGCAAAACAATATTAATTTGATCTACATATGAGGATAAGATAAACTATAGTCAGGCTTTAAACAACTTAGAATATTACACATAACATTAGTGTAACATGGTTCCACTAATAACTACAAAATGTGGCCAAAAAACAAAAAAAAAGAATGTGAAAGGAGCAAATAGCAAGATAATTAGAACTCCAATTTTTTAGTTGAATCCACTGTGAAGAATGATGACATAATGCATAGTCTAAGAATTTAATATTAGCTTAGATTAATCCTATTGACATCTTCAAGCTATCATAATCATCATAATGTTTAATAAGAGGGTACAGACCATCATTCTTTATAGTTGTAAATATAATTCTTAATGGTAAAGTATTGGTCTTCATCTTCTAACTTGGAATTTCTAATTTTCATGACATATGTTAATAAACAGCAACGCTGTAGAAGGAATATATTGATACTTTATCTACAAAATAGGTTATTGCATACAAAGCTGAACAAAGTTGCTTATGATATGGAACCATTTAGAAAATATTTATGTCAAAAATTTAATTCATCCATTATCGGTTATTGAATTTGATTCTTCATACTACAAAATTTTGGGTTTTGAAATTCTCACCTTTGATTTAGGGGAGTTGCTCGCCGGCTATGAATTCTATTAGATGGTTGATTAGCCTGTAACAAAGTGTAAATGTAAATATATATAGAATACAAGTAGGGAACTCATGCAATCGCGTATTGGACTTGAGCAAATCATAAAGGCTGAAGTGTATGAAATTACCTCATTACATGATAACTCCGCTTGTTCTGTCGCCAAAATTCTTTATTTTGTTTTTTAATTTTTTCTTTGCATTATGTTGCAATTGTCATTTTTACTATCTTTTTTGGGCTCTCAAAATATTCGTTTTCATGTTGTATTTTTTTTAGCAAGAAGTAATGTCTTTTTGTGCATTTTTCTGATGCCCAAAATCTTTCTCTAAAAATTTTCATTCCAAATCAAAGTTTTAATTTGTGAAAATGCATAATTGTTACATGGAAATTAATTGTTGTAATTGGAAAGAGTCACTATGGAATTGGTAAGTGTAAATTTTCCTCAATTACTTTATAAGTAGTTGCAAACCTTTTTTTTTTTTTAAATCTAACTATGCATTCTATAATACACAATATGGTTTTGCATCCCTTTGTACTAATATAAGTTGGATATTTCTCATACATGAGTGTGTGTGCCAACAATGCCTCCAAAAAGGAAATATTTTGCCACCGTTCTATACAATATTATGCTATTTTTTATATTGAATGAGTTTGCTCTTTAAAAAATTTAGCTTTTTGTTGAAGTATATTTCCTTAATTTTTTGATAGAATTTTGAATTGGAAAGAACAGAATTTTCTTCCTTACATTGAATAAGGAATTTACTTTAAATCAAAATTAATTTTAATATGAACTCTCAATTTGTCTTATTTCCTTGTTTATTCTTTCAAGAGTGTTTTTCATAAATAGGCACAACAATTACTAAACTCACATTCAATTTTAGAGACCTTGCATAGTCATAAAATTTTTAGTGAGGGCACTATAGGAAAGAAAATGTAACAACTCGCAAAACTCCTACTTTTAATATATATAAGATTATTTGCTGCAGGTGAGGCTTGAATAGAACTTTTAATGAACCGAGCTGTTCGCGAACACAGGTTGATTCGACTCGTGAAAGTTCGAATTCGACTCGTTCGAACAGTCAAACGAGCCGAACTCGAATAAGAATTTGAGCTCATTTATTAAACGAACGAACTCAAATACTGTTCGCGAACGTTCGTTTGCGTTCATGAATATAGGTAATAGTATCTTTTCACATTATTTTCAAAATAAAAACATTCGAGCTCAATCGAACTTTATTTGATCGTGTAAAAATCGAGTTCGATCGAGCTCTATTTGATTGTGTTAAACAAGTCGAGCCTATTCAAATTTATTCGAGCTCGGTTCGTTTATATTAAACGAGCCGAATCGAATTCGATCTCGAGCATATATTTTATTTGATAAGCCGAGCTCGAATACAAATATTAACTCGTTTAATAATCGAGCCGAGCCGAATCGATTCGTTTATTAAACGAATAAAATTTGAACAAGGAGTATTCGACTCGATTCGGTTCATTAAAAGCTTTGGACCCCCAACTTGGGGCAGGGGAGCATTTTAAATGCTTTCCCTGACCCTGAGCCGTTGGCTTGGTGATAAATTTCAACCATTCATGGGAAGGAAATACGAACTATTGGAAAGCTGATTGATTGTTTTTACCTCCTCCTTTTTTTTTAATTATTATACTTAATCAGCTAAGATGTATACTTTGAACTTGACGAATGTAGCATTATTGGGAAATTGTAAAAGAATTCTTAGCACAGCACAAGGCATGAATTGGAGATTTAATACACAAGATCATTGCACATAATTGTTCTCAAATTTTTATTTTGAAATTTTCAACAATATACCGGCATCCTTCAATTTAGCTATATGTTGCTACATTACTAGCAGCTGATAATACTTTTCTGGCATCTTTCCATCGCTAAATCTCATCCGGTCGAAAGCATCCTCGTTATGACAATTCAACTAAAGCAACTATCCCTGTGTAAGGGGAAAAGATTATTCTCACAAATTGATCAAAAGACCCAAGGGGGAAACAACAGCTGGAAATGCCGTGCAAAGGTTAGTTTTTCATAATAACTGTTGTTCGAGCCACAGTCGAGAGAGAAACTGCTAACAAAGTGAACTGACAACTCGCAAATAAAGAGAGAAGCTGAGAAAACAGGAGAATAGAAAAAGATAAGAGATAGAAAAAGGAGTAAATAAATATAAGTTCCTGACATTATGTAATTCATGAAAATTGAAATCACCACGTAAAACAATACATCATCTGGGTCTTCCCGACACATCTAAGAAAGACTCGCCGAGCAAGGTCACAAACTCACTCGAGACCTAAAAAGTAAAAATGTTCAAAAAAAGAAAAAAGACAAAATTATACTGCCCAGCTTTCATGCGAATATAATAAATCTCTAAAAAAGTTAAATTCAGCTGATTTACAGCTTGTCCTCGTATTCTGAAAGTGGTGTTATCTGGTCCTTCAAACCCTTCCTCTTCCGAATCTCAGTAACAAGTTGAGCTGCTTGGGATCCAGATTCCAGTGGATCAGAGGACATCATATCCCAGTGATCAAACACACATTGTGGGAACGCCTGCCCAGATGTCGCAGCTCTCAAGGTACCCGAGAAACCAAAAGACTCGATAACAGGAAGATAGGCCTTGATGTTGTAAAGGGGTGTGCCTGGCCTCTGCATCTCCTCAAAGACGTGACCACGCTTCTGGTTCAGAACGCTATAGATGCCACCAAGAGCTTGCTCAGGAGCTTGGATCTCAACTAGATAAACAGGTTCCAAAAGTCGGGGCTTGGCAGTGAGTTGGGAAGCATAAATAACCCTCCTAGCAGTTGGAATAACCTGGCCACCACCTCTGTGAATGGCATCAGCATGAAGAACAACATCGCAAATCTCAAAACAAATACCTCTCATGTTTTCTTCAGCCAATGCACCTTCCTTTGAAGCCCACTGGAAACCAGCAACTACTGAATCCTTAATTTCATTAAGGTACTGAACTCCTTTACACATATCAACCACCATATTGGGTCCAGTAGTCTCAGGGCCAAAACACCAGATTTTCTTGGCAAGATCCTTGTCCCATCCAAACTCCTCAGATAAAATCTTGGCACGACTTTTTGGATCATCCCTTGGACCAATTCGTCCATCATCAATGGCCTCAGCAAGTCCCTCTTCCATAGGCCTAGCTTCCATATAAATCCTGTTGTGCTTGTTAGGAGATTTACTCATCACAGTGCGACAAGGACTTCTCAGAGTACTGTCTCACGGAATGACACCACTGGATCAGACTTGATAATCTCAGCACCGCCCATAAAATCTTCTTGCAAATCCTTTAAACAAATCTCAAGGTGTAGTTCTCCAGCACCAGCAATAATGTGCTCGCCAGATTCCTCAATTGTACAGACAACCATAGGGTCAGACTTCGCCAGACGTTTCAAACCTTCAACAAGCTTGGGGAGGTCAGATGCTACCTTGCACTGCACAGCAACACGCACGAACAGGAGAGACAGAGAACTTCATTGCTCTAATTGGATGAGCATCAACTTCCTTTTCATTGGTCAAGGTTGCATTCTTAGGTGATATACTTGATCCAAACCAACCATAGCAACTGTATTTCCACAAGGTACATCCTCAACTGTTTCCTGCTTCTTACCCATCCATATGACAGTTCTTTGGACATTTTTAACGTACAAGTCCTTTTTCTCTCCAGGGATATAGTTGGGACCCATGATTCGAACCTTCATGCCGGTGGCAACTCTGCCAGCAAAGACACGGCCAAAAGCAAAGAATCTACCTTTGTCAGATGCTGGAATCATCTTAGACACATAAAGCATAAGAGGCCCCTCAGGATCACAGTTCCTGATAGCATTAGCATAGGGATCATCAAGAGGGCCCTCATACAAGTTTTCAACACGGTACTTCTGAGCCTTGGCAGGAGACGGAAGATGGTAAATCATCATTTCAAGCAGAGCATTACTTGCAGGAAGCCATGTCTGCATGACACGTTTCATTAGAACCTTGCCCATCAACTCTTTTCTTCTGCCTTCATTGTGACACCGAGCTTTGACAACATTGGCCAGAGCTTATCTTTTTGATCATTCATGCAAGTTCTGATGATCTGCTTGATAGGCTCATAACAGAACTGAACAAAACCCCGCTTGCATGTAGGCGAGCCAGTATTCTTGCTGCTCCACTTTTTGGTAGCAGGGTCGAAGTAAGTTCTCTCCCCAGAGTCTTTCCATCATCTTAGACTCGTCAACGCCAAACTTAGAGGCATACATTTTGGCGAAGTTACTAAGAGTGAAAGCCCAGCCATGTAAACCAGCAGAGAAAGGCAACTGTGCCTTTCTCCTGGGTAAACCTGACATCACCAAGAAGAGGATCTTCATATGTGGCCATGATAACATTTGCATTCTCAATAACCTTCTGGAATGTTTGGTAAGCCTCCTCTCCATCAACCTGAAGCTCAAGGAAACACCTGTCCATCTTATTAACAGTTAAGACAGGGCCGAATCCTCTCTCCCAGAGCCTGTCGTAGGACAGTTTCTGTTTGGACGCAGACACCCTCAATACAATCAACCACCACCAGTGCACCATCAGGTAATACGAAGGGCAGCCGTCACCTCAGATGAGAAATCAACAGTGCCCAGGAGAATCAATAAGATTGATGAGGTACTCATTCCCCTGTCGTCTCTCCTTTGTAGCCCTTCAAAGCTTCATCAGTACATCTCGTAAGTAAAGTGAAATACCAGTGGACTTGATTGTTATACCACGCTCTGCTTCATCTGCTCTTGTATCTGTCATTCGGACATCTCCAGC
Organism: Mitragyna speciosa; assembly: GCA_024721245.1. Classification (NCBI taxonomy): domain Eukaryota; kingdom Viridiplantae; phylum Streptophyta; class Magnoliopsida; order Gentianales; family Rubiaceae; genus Mitragyna; species Mitragyna speciosa. Next base: position 27,660,146 of record CM045559.1, on the reverse strand, counting down.
TACTTCCTGAGCAATGATACCAGCAGCAGCCACAAGAGAATCGGTAAGGGTGGACTTCCCTGTCAGATGTCAACATGAGTTCGTATTTTCTCAAATAAAACTAAAAATCACAAGTCAAAATCAAAGGCAATCAAATTACTGGAAGACGGAACAGTTAGAAATAATAACAAGAGACATATGTCATATTCATTAACAACCAGCAATCTCAACTGGAAGGAACATAAATTCAAACAAAAAATTAAAAAAAAAAAACTGCCTTCCAGGAGCGCAGCGGAGGGCCAAAAAGAATTAAGAGGAAAATTCTGATAGTTGAGCTGCAACTAAAATTTTATGATCAGCTAACAAGAAATAATGAGATGAACACATAGAACATCATTTGTTTGCATCTTTTCTTTCTTGCAATGGAGGACTGATCCACCATCATCAAATCAACCATCAAAACACAATTGGCCAGTTTTAAATTTCTGGAAAAGAGAAGAGAGATTCCAAAAAAGTAATTTGCACAGAAAGGGAAATTCAACAAAAGTAATTTGACTAATGATCAGCATGTCAGAGGCAAATTGTGCAAAGTAGTCCATCAAAACACAATTGAGCAGTTCTAAATTTCTGAACCAGAAAAGGGAAATTCAACAAAAGTAATTTGCCTAATGATCAGCAGTATGTCATAAGCAAATTATGCCGAGTACCCCATCAAAACACAATTGAGCAGTTCTAAATTGTTGGACCACAAAAGTAAAATTCAACAAAAGAAATTTGCCAAACGATCAGGAGTATGACAGAAGCAAATTATGCTAAGTAAACCAGAAAAGACTTGGACAGCCTTCCTTACCATGGTCGACATGTGCAATAACAGACATATTACGGATATTGTGCTTTAAGTCCATAATCCTTCGAAGCTCATCAGCTGTGAACTTCACCTGCAAGTGCATCGTACAAATTAACAATCAGTACAAACGCAACAATAATGAAACTCAAATAAACCAGTGGATAAACTATCTTACCATCTTGATAGGCTTTTAGAGTAACACCAGAAAAGAAATATGAAACAATATTATTCCAAGGACCTGCAATCATCCACAAAACCGGAATAGGATTATGAAGCATTAAGAGATCAAACAGAATAATTCGTAAAAATCTCAATTCTATAATGGATACGTAATTCACCATGGTACAATCAGTACTCCAACAAAACACAAAACCCACTTCAAACTACAGAATCACAATTACAAGAAGTCAATGCTTTTTTACAGCACTTTCTCCAATAAAATATCAATTCCCACTTTTCAAATTCAGCAAAAGGAAACACACCAATGCTTATGCATTCAGAACCTATATACTATGTTTAATTTAGAATAAATATTAGCACCAACTAATTATCACTGTGAACGGCAAAAACAACTCATGCACACAGATGAACATCTGTTTCAGAAAAAATTGACAGTAAAGGTCCAAATACAGACATATGACTTTAAGGAAAGCCAGTTTTGTTTCCCAAAACAACAAGACGCATAAGAAAAGAAAATTATATCACCAAAGCAAATCATTATTTTTAACGCCCCAAAATAACACAGGAACTTCATCATTTTCTAGAGTATTATTTTTTCCCCTTCAAATCTCCAGTTATCCGAATCGAAAGCAAGGTTTAATAGCACATAAGAAAGAACAAAATATCAGGCAAAATCTACAACAGTTTTTATTAAGCTAATCACAATATATGCTGAGGTAGGAAGAGGAATACAAATCAAAAAAATAAATAAATAAAAGAAACAAGAGAAAAGAACAACCTATTTTTAAGCTTTCCAAAAAAAAAAAAGCGAAGATTTTTTATAAATTAACACTCAAAAAATAAACAACAGCAACAGTAAAGCAAAGAAGCAATTCTTTCCAGAACACAGATCCGATCTCGATCTAAAACAGATAATCAACAAGTAAACATGCACAAAAACCTAAAAAATCAAAAACCCAGGATGAAAAAATAAAGAAAAGAACATGAGCAAGTATGATTTTCTACCGATAGAACAAAAACCAATCATCAATCAATCAAACAAGCCAACAAAACCCATGTCAATGATCACCTATATAGGTGCTTAAGCAATAAAAGGGCAAGGGGCTTACCGAAAATAGAGAAAAAAGAGAGTGAGAGGCGGCGAGGTTGGACGAGGGTAAGGCACACCAGTGACCTTACTATGCTGCAGCAGCCGCAGAGAGCGATAATTGATGGGGTGCTTGAAGGGCTTCTGATATATTTATGGTGTGGGTTTTTTACTTTTCTATGGTGCGTGATGCCAAGCGTGGCGTATTACAATGGAAGCCCACACTAAGCCCATCACTCTTCATCCACAACGGACATGCTCTTTTGGGCCCAAGGTCGGTTGATATTTTTCGGAAAATTCTCCGGTCCTTTATTGTTGATAGAAAAAAAAAATTCAATTTTGAGTATATTTGTCTCCTATAATGTTATTAGTTAAAATTTTTTGACAAAAAAAAATTCAGCATTATTCATTAATTAAAATTTATTTAACAGTATCATACCCTAATGCGATAGCAGAATTCTCTATATTTTGATCACAATCTAAATGGTGATCTATGCTTGACACTCCGTTTAACTAATCAATATTTGCCCGATTTGTCTTTGAACCCTATCCCTTCTCTCTCCCTCTCGCCCCCCCCCCCCCCCCCCACACACACACACTGATTAGAGTCTAACTTAAGTGAACTAAAAAATAAAGTGGCAGTCTAGTTAGATAACATACTTGTGCTCTAAGCTTGCAGTATTAGTTTCATAAACGAGATCATGTTGTAGGGTTGATATTAATACAACTATTTTGATGGAGTTGTGTAATGAGTTTCCTGGATCTTTTAAAGTCAATTAATTATCAATTAATTATGCTCAAATCGAATGTTCCATATTTTAACTACAATGGTTACAAGTTAAGTAATTATGGCTCAGATCGAACATTTCACATTTTAACCACAATGGTTGCGCTTCCTGTTGTTTCACTCACCAAAAAAAAAAAAAAAAGAATTGATTCATAAATCAGTAGTTTTTCTCTTTGTATATATGAATCATGAAGTTACCAAACAAAAGAAGTTAATTTTTGAAGTAAAGAAGAATAGTTTACCTAGCAATCTAGCGTGCAAATCTATAACAAATGCATAATAAGAAATTTTGTATCATAAACTTCCCAAATAGAAAGTAGTTGGGGTTTCAATGTAGTTGCATAATTGAAAACATTAAAAGGACATTTTCCATAATTGTGAAAAAAAAATTAGTGATGTTTTCTAAGGTAAGACTTAACTGCAAGAAGCTAATACAAGGTCAAGATTTATGGATTGCCGTGACCGAATAGAATACAAATAGCACATGTACTACCTAGCATTTTCTTGTTTTGATGCTCTTTCTTATTAACATCTTATGAGACTCGAATTACCAAAACATATATATATATATATATATATATAATTATATATTATATTAGATAAAAAGAAAGTATTAGGCTTCATTTCTTGCCACGTGGCGGACCTGTTACGAGATGGGTGTGGAGTGATGCATCGGATGTATAGTTTTCTTCCCTTTGTTTGGTTATTTGGTTGTGCATTTACTCTTTTGTCCTCACTGATAACGAATAGTGTCTTACTGTTAAGAGACATTTTGGTAAATGAATGACATGATCGGAGTACGCTAAGAATTTTTGCTTTGTGCGCCGCATATTCTAAACGGGCTGTTTGTTCCAAATTCCTACCGAGTACATTTTATAACATTGGAGGCCTGAATAGTTTCGAACTGTTCATGGACTAGGATGTAAATTCACAAACCAAAGTAATACTCATTGTGTTTATGGTGCTTTTGGCTGGCAATAGCATTACCATTGCACTACAAAAATAGTACATTCTTTCCCTTTCTATCATTGATTTTCTGACACAATCTTTTCACAAAAGTACAGACCTGAATTACCAACCCCTCCAAAATTGGCTTAATCTCGCCTACCACACAGGACATAAAAGAGTCAGGATTCAAGGATCACATATCTAATTTTCCATATCTGTTCTTGCTTCGTCTTGCTTCATCCTCTTCTCTCTTTTATTCATTACAATTTTTTAATCCATTTTGTTGCTTTATTTTTTTCCCCTTAAAGATGCCAATATTCAAACTAAGATAAATTTTTTGGGGTAGCTAACTCAGATTGTTTGCTTATTGATTTTGCAGGTACAATGGTTTTTGAATAGTAATTGCTGGGAGTTCTTAAACTTAGTGTTAGTGTGGTCTTAAAGGTGTTATCTTTTTTCCTTTTCAATTATTCAGCATTTTGAGCGTCTTCTTCCCTTCTTTCCCAGTTAATAACTATTACTTTTTCCTTTTTCTAAATTGCCATGGTTGGTTATTGGTTGTAAAATTCAGAAGAGTTAGTTTTTTTTTTTCCTTTCTCTTGCAAATTTCTTGTTCGAAGTGTGCTTCTCTATTGCTACTATTTTGGTGCTAGAATTTGGTTTAACTTGCTTATTTATGAATATTATAATTTTTTTTTGTTCCAAATGCATCTTTCATTGATTGCTTAAATTTGTAGAAAAAATTTGTACCTCTCAGTTTCAATCACAAGCCATGTGTACTTCCGGCAAAAGCCTGGGTGTGTGTATATAAATTTTTTCTTCAATGACGAAGATATTTTTGTTACATAGATAATGACTTCATTTTTTTTCTTTTAGTTTGTTTTGTTAGCTATTCTACTTTGAGATACAAATGTTTGGATCAAATTATCAATGCATTAATATAGCAAGCACGACATCTAAGGTACTAAAACAAAAGCATTTCATCCATGTATTTACTATCAATTTATTTGGTTTGCCATTTGCATTATTACTTTTTAATTTTAGCCGTATTTCCTAGGCAATGGCTCAAGATATGCGTATTGTGTTCTGTAACTAATGACTGGCTTTATGCTTTTATTTATGATTTGAAAATTATTCTTATTGTCTGTTTGTTGTTTCTGTTCTGATAATAACAATTGAGTTGCCTTTTCATTTATCATGTGCTTCTTTCATTATTTTCTTAGTTTCTAAAATGCATGCAGATGTCTGTTGCACTATTATGCTAACAGGATACTTCTTCTGAACCTTGCAAAACAATATCTCATGGCAGTTGAAAGATATCAATTGTCTATGTTACCCATTCTTAGTTGCATGCTACTTTGCAAAATGATTTTTAGCAAGCCTGCATTATCTCTTTTTGTGGTTTATTTCTTCTCTTGTCTCATCAGTATCCGCAGAACGATACATAATTCATGTCACAACCACTTTATGTTTTCCTGCATTCATTCTGTTAACTGTAATGCATCTTTGTACTTAACTTTCATTTCCACTGTCATATAAAAAAGGTACAAATATGGCTGGAAAAATGTGTGAACATCAGCTATGCACATTCTACTACCTTTTGATTTATCATTTCCTCCTTCGACTACTTTCTTAAATTCTAAATCAGCTGCAGATCTTTATTGGGCTTTTGTGTTAACACAGTGGCCTTGGCTACGCAAAAAGCAATCCCATGGCAGTTAAAAGAAATTAGTTATCATATCTTAGCAATTATCAGTTACACACTTCATCACGTATTTTTAACTCTGATCCATCTTTCCTCTTAACTTTCACCTCCAGTGCTCTATTACAAAAATACAAACATCCCTGAAAAAAATTAGTAGGCCCTGGTTGTGCCTTGCACAGCCAAGTTCTACTAGTATGTATATATATATATATATATATATATATATATATATATATATATATATTTTAGCGTTTGAATCGTGCCAGGCAAAATAGCAGCATACATTGAATTGACACATGTTTACTTCTTCTTCTTTTTTTATTATGAATGTCCATGAAATTGATGGTCTTGAATACAAAAGATATTCACTGGCAATAGTAAGCCCAATTAGAATTTGGATGGAGCTATTAATTTGGGCTCTTATACAACCCAATAGGTTCAGATGTCTACATAAACCCAGCCTGGGTCCATTCAAAAGCATATGAATGAGATGTTGATATTTGCTTGGATACAACTATGCATACGTTTGCATTTGTTTGGGATTGCTTTAAACACATTTTTCAATAACTATTTTACTTGGCATACATATTTACTTAAAGTAATTTTTAAAACTATTACAATAATAATTAAAAAAGTTCAAAAAAAATAACCATTCAAGCAAAATTGTGAATCTAGACTATTTTTGGATTTTTCCACAATTATATGATCTTTAATCTTGAGTTCCCTTGATATTTTTTTTTTTATCAAACCTAACTATTACGTGGAGGAGGGGAGTTGGCATTTGGTGAGATTCGAACCCCCAAGTTCTAGGGTGGAGTTACAGAGCTATGATCACTTGACCCTCTATTCGTTCCCAATTCCCTTGAATTGACACTCTGCATTCTCATGACATTAACTGATTGCAAATCAATGATAGGCATTACATTAATTTTCTAATTTGATATTGTTTTGCTTTTTTTAAAAAAAATCTTTTTAGATAATTTACTCTATTTCTAAATATTACTTTGAAGAGAACCTATACAATTCTTGAATTTTGATGGGATGACAAGAGTGAATTTGGAGTGTCAACTCAGAAAAAAATTTGATTTAGTTGAGCGATAGGGTGATTCATGTTCGCAGACAATGTGAATAATCTGGACAAAATTATCCTGGCCATGCAGATTTATTATTGAGGATCAAAAGTTTTAAACAAATGCAATAGAAGTGTCTAGTGGTCTCCATTAGGTTGATAACAAGTCAATATCAAGATTGTCTTTTTATAGTCATTTGAAATAGTGGGATATACAAGGCAGTTGAAGAGTGGTACATTTGGACTTGTATGAAAGTTACCCCTAGTCCACCTTTTATATTGAGATGATTGCTGATCAATGTGCAAAATCACTGGTCTAATTCCAAGTTTGCTGCCGTGTTAATGACCTTAAAATCAATACATGCTTGCAACGTGCAACTTGCAACTTTTTGAAGTACTCAGTGGTACCACTGCTTTCATGTCTTAATTCTCTTCTTCCACTGCTTTGTTTCTCATTAACTCTCGCCACCATGTGAATTTTCATGTGAATTTTCATCTCTCTCTCTCTCTCTCTCTCTCTCTCTCTCTATATATATATATATATATATCTGTGTGCGTCTATGTGTGTGTTCAATATAGATATAATACGAGTACTACAAATTAATCAACTGAAACAAGTTTAATATACGTGTGATACTAATCCAATATCAAAATGTAACAAAAAATCCTTAATTTTATATATATCAAAATGTGTAACAAAAAATCTTCAAATTTATAGAGAACATGAGGGTCCAGAAAGATGTAAGGTAATCACCAGTCTCCTAGTTTTATTTTATTTTATTTTATTGTGTCACCCACCAGCACATACATGGGACTTCCTAGCCCGCTATTGTTTGCTTTATCTGCCTGTTAGATTTTGATCCGTCATCCAACGGATGAATCACCTGCTTTCAGTTTATTACCTAATCTTACTTACCATTCCTGTAGCACTTTTTCTACCCTTGCATGGTTCTTTAGGTTTTTTTCAATGAGTTATGAATGAGGAACTTTCTGTGGGTCGTATTTAAGTTTGAGTGAGACATTTCTTTTTAGTACTTGTGAATATTAATTAACCTCACTTATACAGTGGCCTTTTGTGTGACTTAAGAGTTAATCACGAGTGTCTAATCTAACTCTGTGACTTTTAACTAGTGAAGTTTGAAAGAAAGTTATGAATGGGGGGACCCAATTTTTCATTCTTTTAATCTCAACTGTACGCGGAGTAGACTATACTCTACAAAATGAATACTTATAGAGGTTTTTCCTTTTTCGCTTGCCTTAGTGAAGTTCGTAGTAGCTTAGTGAAAACTAACTTAGAGATTGATCTATTCTCTAATTCTTATTGCATTTGAAATAGCCTTTAGCAATAAATTTTGTTGTTTATGAAACAAAGTGCAGAACTTATGAAGTAGAAAGATTTTCTGCTCATCCATCTTTTCATACAGCACTTCTTTTCCCCGTAACCCTTACCTTCCTTGTAGTCATTCCATCACACGCTTGTATGCAATCTTGTAGTCCAAGAGTAGTCTTTAAGAATTTAAGCATTAACTAAAAATTAAGTGGTATAGCCTCATGTTTTGATTTTCTTGTAAGAGTCAATCGGCAACTTCTATTATATTCTTACTCGTACTCATATTAGAGCCTATTCTAGGGTAGTCCAAGTGGGTCATGGAAAACCGACAGGATTGAACCACAATTGACACCCATATGTTTTCATTAACTTGTTAGAAATCGTTTAAATGAAACTTTGTCTATTTAACTATTCAAGCACTTTCAATTATTTAGTAATTGTATATTCTTTTCTCAAGAATAGCAAGGTAGGTTGTTATTATCTGGTTGAGTATATCCTGATCAACATAGTTCGATTTCATTCCAACAATTGTATGTGTAGACACCAAATTTTGACCCACCTCTTGTAAATATATGTGTGCGTTACTTCATTAGGGGCACTACAAGAAAAATGCCCTATAAGGGCATTTGAAAGTGTCACTAAAACAAACATATGCTGACACTTTAGTTTTCCTGACACTCATATCAAGTGTCGTCCTTTCCAATGTGAGGATAGGTATATGACATTTTAAAGTGTCAGGAAAACTTACTAATAAGACAATATAATTGACAGGAAATGATACCGTTCTTGACACAACAAAAGTGTCAGGAAAGGCCAAAATAGTTGACATCTAAAAATGCCTTATATATGTAATTTACATGACACTTTGAAATGTCATTAGATAGTGTTTTTCATGACATCTAAAATTGCCTTATATATTAAATTTACATGACACTTTGAAATGTCATTAAAGATGTTTTTTGTGACATCTAAAAATGTCGTATATATGTAATTTAGATGACACTTTGAAATGTTATTAGATAGCATTTTTGGTGACATCTAAAAATACCTTATATATACAATTTACTTGACACTTTAAAGTGTCATTAGATATCTTTTTTCATGACATTTGAAAAAGCCTTATATATACAATTTACATGACACTTTAAAATGTTATTAGATAGCTTTTTTAGTAACACTTCTATTACAAGTATAATGGCATTTGTTCTTGACATTTATCTAGACTATGTTGACAAATGCTAGGATTTTTTGCCTTTTTTTTTAGGCAACCCGAAAGATACTATTTAACATATCAACAATTTCAATGGATTATCTATCAACAATTTCAAATGGTCGCAAAAAACATTTCAACCTGCCTTTAAGAATTCAAATAATAAATTACAACTAAAGCCTAAAATGATGACAATAAAGATAGCAAATTCCAACTCACATCATAAGAATGATAAATACAATAGAAATTTTGAAATGTAAAATAGCTAGTAATCATTATTCAAAGTGAAAAATATCAAAGTACTTCATAAAAACAAAAAATATCCAACAAATGTGAACCAAATCCAGGTAATTAGATACAATAGTCATTCACCATCTACTAATTTTTCAAAAGTCAAATTTACTCTAAAACCATAGCAAGCATTTCTCTAAGGAAGTTTCAGCCAAAATAACAAGGACATAGAACAAAAGCTTCAATCCACCTTTAAGAAGACATTTCTACTAATATTCATTCAATGTCACCTGTACACAAAAAAGATAAATAAATACATTAAAATGTAGTCTAAATGACTTAGAAATAAAAAAAATAAAATTTAATCTAAGAGATTCTAGCAAAATCATAAGAGACACCAAAATATTTTGTTCCACTTCAAAAGTTCATATCTATTCTATCCCTAAAACTATAAAACTGCTTGTTATGACAAAAAATTCATATAAGGAAACATGCAATATAAAATAAGCATGAAGCAAAACAAATAACAACAACAATCTATATTCCATACAGACGTAATATAATAAAAACATAAAAAGTAAAACAAATACTAATAAAAATTCAACGCACTGCAAGAACATAACTTGTGTACACCTATAACCAGATGCAAGTAATTGATATAATTTTAGGGGCCTAAAAATTATATGATAGTAAAACCAAATCAAATATTCCCAGAAGACTATATTTGGCATCAATTTACATTATCACAAGAAGATTAAAATAACAAACAAATAACTACTATGTATAGTAAAATATACATACCAAATGACAAGGCCAAGCAACTGGTGCTCCAAGTGCATCTTGAATTGTTTGGTGTAAGTCATATGGTCTAATCAATTGCTCTTTAGGATCCACCAAAACTTGCACATGTATTTCATACCAATTAGGGCCCAAAACTTGTCCCCCAACTTCATCGGACGGATTCATACTTCTAACAAATCCTTTAGCTACCACTTTTGTTGGATCAAACAAGCTCTTAAGCGAAACCATACTCCCCACCTAAACAATAGTCAATCATTATGTTAATAATACTAAAGTATAACAAATTGAAAACTTAAAACTAATTATAGTAATTGAACTAATACATACTCGAATTGCTCGATTTGTTGGAATTTGGATTGAAACATTGTTGGATGATGACGATGGATGATTGGGGCTGTTTGGTGAAATATGACCATGTTGCATTGAAACCATCTTTGTCAAAGAGGCAATTTTCCCATCTTGTTCCTGAAGTCTACTCTCCAGTCTTGACAATGTTGATCGTTGCTCAATAGTTATGCGATGGCACATGTTGCGACTTGGGATGTCTCCCCATAAATCCGTTGGATTAACACCTTCACCAAACATGCGCACACGACCATGTTTTTCTGGGCCAACTACTTGAGAAAATATGTCATTTGGACCAACCGTATCTTGCGAATCAGATGGAAGTTGAGTGCTCATCTCTTTCATTTTACTCTACAAGTAAAGCAAATAATATGTTAGCAGCTCATAATAATAATAATAATAATAATAATAATGTTTTTTTTTATTTTGAATATGCATGCATGTATCATTACTTACCAAATTTTGAGCCACTGCACTACTTGATGGAGTTCCATTAGTATGGCTGTAGAATCTATCAAACATTTCAACTCTAGATGGAGGACGCTCCAACTCCTTTGTCTTCATTTATTCAATTTTTAAAATTTCAGCACATAATAAAATTAAGATAAAAATTACAGGTATTAAATAATAGTATGATATACCATTTTGGTACGCAGTTCTGCAAATGATTTCTTTCCGGTTGTATGGTTCATGTTCTTCTCCAATCTAGCTTTCTTGTTCCTCTCACTTACTTTCTGAAAATAAAAATCATACATAAAATTATGTAATTGATAAAAATATAACACCACTAAAAAGGTAATAGTTTATTGCACCTTTGCATCATCACTTCCCCAATAAAGCCAGATTTTTGTCCATTGTTCTTCTTCAACTCTTACATCCTTATGGAACTTCACTTCATGGATTGGTATGCTTGGGTCATAATATTTAGCCTTCAATTCTGACTTCCAGCTTCTCCATTTTTTCCCAATAGATCGCAAAGTCCACGTTTCCAATCCAGAAGGCAAATTAAACTTTCCCTGCATAATTAAAAAAATATATATAAATAGTATTATATTGAAGGTTTTCAAAAAGTTCAAAGGATCACCATTACCTTTATAACCTTTAGCATATCCATTTTAAGCATCTTTGGCACCTTAAGCCAATCTTCTACATCAATTGGACAATACATACTGTTTCTAGCTAAACTACCTAAAAACTCAGAAAATTGAGTTTTTTCATTTACAGGGAGCCCATTTTCATCAGTTTTAACCTCAATGAGTGTAAGATGTTTAGGTCGACCCCAAATTTCCTTCATATAAGTAGGACCTCGAGCTCGTTTTTGAAAATTAGTAGACTCATAGCCATTACCTGGGAGCACAAAAAATAGTTTAAATATAGAGTAAACAAAAGTAAACAAATATAAGTATTAGCCATTTTAATAAAAAAAAAAATTTCCTTCCCACTCATTCTTTCCCATCCCACATATCATAAAACAAACATAAAAAATAAAAAATAAATAAAGGCATGGAACTATATCTACCTTTGTTGGGCTAGTAGCAAAATAAATAATTGAGTTAATACCTGCATTGTCACTATGTCGCAAGAAATCAGATCCATCTAAAGGTGGCTCTCTAAACTCATCTCTAAGTACACTAGGAGGTTGTTGAAATAGGTCATGTCTTGTTCCAACCGAATGTTGCTCAATCGAAGAATGCTGAATTGACTCACGCATTGTTCTAACTTGATGTTGGTCAATTTGAGCTTGTTGGACTGGTTCATGCATTGTTCCCATTTGCTGCTCCCCAACTACAGATTGCTGAATTGGTCCATACCTCGTTCCAATCAAAGGCTGCTCAATTGGTTCATCCCTTAATCCATTTGAACCTTGCTTACGTTTTCGAGTTCTAAGAGCCATACCTATACACTTGAACATCAAGATTAATCAACTATGCTTTTTGCTATAAAAAAAAACATCACGATTAATCAAACATATAAAAATCAAAACACATGAATTTCACCAATGAAGAAGTACAATATAGCAACCTTCAATAAATAAAAGTATGAAAATTGTTGAATAAAAAAAATGAATATCCACCAAAATAGGAAAAAATAAATAAAAAAAGAATTCAATACATATGCTACAAAACTAATTATCACATTGTCATATCAACTTCAATTCCCCGTGCGCCCACACGAATCCAACCAATCTCTTCATTGTCATTGTCAATTTCAGGACCTCCAACATGACTTTGTAAGTACGTCTCAACATTAGGAACTTCCTCCATATTATAACTAGCTCTTGCAAATGTAGAGACAACAACTTGCCATTCACTATCTGTTGGATCTTCTACATAAAATACTTGTGCTGCTTGGGATGCAAGAATGAAAGGCTCCCCATGAGGTCTCACATTTGTAAAGTTGGCCAGTGTAAACCCATCATCATCGTGTTTCAGTCTCTTCCCATTAGATATCCAATCACACTCAAACAGTACCACTCTACGACCTCCATAAACCAACTCAATAATATTTTTCAAAATACCATAATACACTAATTCACTTAAAATAGGATTCTGGTCCCTTATACTTGAAAAACTTGATGTTGTTGCATTGACGGTAACACCACTATTTTGAGTTTTTCTTTTTTGCTCAACATCTCTAGTGTGAAACCGAAAACCATTAACTATATACTTGTCATATTGAATCCCCACTATATCTGGACCCTTAGACAGAAATCTCAAATCTTCAAAGACTGGATCATCATGTAGAATTTGTAAATTCTGAAACTGTAAATAGAATATTTTAACAAATTAGGAAGAGAAATATTCATTTGGAATTAGCTATAGGTTTTAATCAACCTTTACTTACATGTTCGGCAAACCAAGATGCAAAATTTTCACTATGCAAACGCTCAATCAGATGTTGAGAAGCACGAGGATGCTGTTCTATGACTTTATTACGGTGCTGCCTACGTATGAAACACAAAATATTATGATGACAAGTTAAAATGCTAGACAATAATTTAATGTATATAATTATATTGAATAACTTACTCTATATAGGGTGTGATGGAATCACAATTAAACAAGACATACTGGTGAGCTTTCCTCAGTGTATTTGCATCAAATACAGTTGGTTTGCCTTTACCTATATAATGACCTGGTTCAGAAAATACATCTAATCCAACTTTATCTTTCTCATTTAGATTTTCATTCCTACTTGTTCGATTGAATTTTGTCTCAACATAATCTGCAAGATATAATGAGCAAAAAGTCAAGCATTCTTCTGCTATATATCCTTCAGCAATAGAACCTTCCGGTCTACTTCTATTTCGAACATAGGATTTTAAGTTGCCCAAGTACCTAGAAATATCAAAATTTAAAATTCAATTATTAGTTTAGCATATATTCGTGAAACAATAATTAATCAATTTTAAATTTTAAAAAAACATTGTTTACTACCTTTCGATAGGGTACATCCAACGATAAGCCACCGGTCCAGCTAGTTTCACTTCAGTTGCCAAATGAACAGTCAAATGCACCATCACATCAAAGAATGATGGTGGAAAATACTTCTCCAACTGACAAAGTATAACCCCAATATCCTTTTCCAAACGTACTACATTTTGAGGACATATTACTTTAGAACAAAGTTCTCTAAAGTACCTACTCAATCGAATCAAAGGATAGCGCACAGACTTTGGCAAAGTTTTTCTCAATGCTATCGGCAGTAACTGTTGCATTAAAATATGATTGTCATGACTTTTGAGGCCAAAAATCTTAGGTGGCTTCAACTGGACACACCTTGAGATGTTGGCTGCATAACCATCTGGAACCTTAACCTTTTTAAGGACTTTGCAAAAAATGTTTTTCTCCTTCTTATCCATCGTAAAAGAAGATGCAGGCAAATAAACCTTTCCAGACGCCTTAGGAGTGGGATGAAGATCTTTTCTTATGCCCATTTCTTGCAAGTCAAGTCGTGACTTAAGATTATCCTTTGATTTCCCTTCTATGTCCAATAAAGTCCCCCAAATTGATTCACAAACATTCTTCTCAATATGCATAAAGTCAAGATTATGGCGTATAACATTGTCTTTCCAATATGGCAAATCAAAAAAAATACTTCTCTTCTTCCAATTGAATGGAAGTTTGGGATTGTCATTCACTAATTTCCCAAATTTAATTTCATAGTTTTCCAACTCACTCAAAACTTCATCTCCAGATAGAGAAGGTGGTCGTTTTCCAAGTTCTACCGTGCCATCAAAAGATTGAGCTTCTTTTCTAAATTGATGCTTACTATCTAAAAATCTGCGATGCCCCAAGTAACAATACTTGCCACCATTTTTCAGCCATCTTGCATCAGTAAATTTGTGACAAACTGGACATGCATATTCACCTTTTGTGCTCCACCCTGACAACATTGCATATCCTGGGAAATCACTAATAGTCCACATCAATGCTGCACGCAAACAAAAATTTTGCTTTTTGGATGCATCATAAGTTTGAAGGCCTATATTCCACAAATCTTTCAATTCTTCAATTAGAGGTTGTAAATAAACATCAATGTTATTTCCAGGAGAAGATGGGCCAGGTATCAACAAAGATAATAAAAATATGGTTGTTTCATACACATCCATGGAGGCAAGTTGTATGGTATCAAGATCACAGGCCATGTACTATGTGTAACATTCATATTTTTGAATGGATTAAATCCATCTGATGCTAACCCCAATCTAACATTGCGAGAATCCCTGGCAAATTCTGGATATTGATGATCAAAAGTTTGCCAAGCTGGAGAATCAGCCGGATGCCTCATATAACCATCCTTTATACGTTCTTCATCATGCCATCTCATATGAGTTGCAGTTTTTGAAGACATAAATAGCCTTTGTAACCTAGCTTTCAAAGGGAAATGCCATAACACTTTATGGGGAATCTTTCTTTTTTCTCCTGTTGGATCATTTTCAGTAGTAATCCACCTACCTTCTTTGCACATTTCACAAAAAGTTTGATCTTTTTTCCCACCCCAGTAAAGAGTGCAATCATTAGGACATGCATCAAACTTTTCATACCCAAGACCCAACTCTTTCATCAACTTTTCAGCCTCATAATAAGAGGAAGGTAAATTAGTCATAGCCTCAGGAAATGCTTCTTTCAACAAATCAAGCAACATATTAAAAATTTTGTTACTTAATTTTCCAAGACATTTTAAATGAAGCAAGCGAATGATGAAGGCTAATTTTGAGAATCTTTTGCATCCACTATACAACTCTTGCTGAGAATCATCAATCAATTTATAAAATTTATTAGCCTCTAAAACTGGAGTAGCCGTATCTCTTTCAGATTGTCCATCACCATCCATCATATTTTCTCCTTGTGGTATTCCAAATATATCATGTACTAAGTCCTGCATGTCATTTGCCCCATTTGGAACCACTCTAGAAGTATCTTGAAAATTAGATGTAGATGTGAATGCATTGTTATATGAAAGTTCTCCATGTGCTATCCAATCTGTATATCCTTTGATAAATCCATCCACTATCAAATGGCTATATGCTTCTATTTCATTCACACAAACACCCATTCCACATTTTATGCATGGACACAATATCTTTCCATCACGACTTGATTTAGAAAACGCAAACTCTATGAACATCCTAAGTCCTGCTTTGTACTCTTCACTTTGTCTCGGCAAATTCATCCAACTCTTATCCATACTTGTAATAATAACACAATACAAAACAACCGGATTTAATAGAGTATACCAATCAAACAAAATGGTTGTGTTACTCCTTCCAGTATCACCAAGAAACTTTAGCCACTATTCTGGTTAGATAAGAAAAAAATAAAAGTTAATTAATTTACTAAACAAATAGCACAACTTTTAACCGAGTCAATCCTAATAACGAAACTAATTAATTCAACGAATATTTGTAAGACTACTCAAGTTGTATTGTAACAATTGTCAACTAGTCTACAATAATAAGTGTTTTTTGTAGATGTAAATTGTATTGTAGTTTTTATGGCTTATTTTGCTATTCACGTAGCCTTTTTTCCCTTGGAGAGACGTGACTGACATTTCTAAATCAAAATAAGTAAATCACACTACGAGAAGTATAGGAGCAGCATTCATAAAGGTGTAAAAGAACAAATGAAGTATGATCAAATTTATTACACCACATAATAATTATATACAACATTTAATTTCAGATCTCATGTTTGAATCAATAATAGTATCATAACACTGGATATAATACTCACAATTGAATCTGCTTTGAAACTAAACTACTGGAATAAGATTGCCACCACTAGAAATACGGTCTCTACGACAATTCCCAATGACTCTGGCCTGCCAAAACATCAAGAAAAAATAGCATAATAAAAAAAAATATTTACATAAGGTGAAAATTTGAAAGTCTTTTACTGTCTAATAATAATTAGTGCACATTTTTCTAACAAAAGATTGGGAAAAAACAAATTTATACAAGTTTTCTTTCAGAACATCAACACCACCTGTGCAACTATTGCAAGAACATATACCACACTCCCAGTAGCCAAACTTGGTAAAATGGGAAGAAAACACAGTACATGTAGTTAGGTACCATAGAGCAAATTCTCATGTTTCGTTGTTTGTCTGGTTAGAGAACAGATAAGATTTTGACATAAATTCTTTGATCTACATATCTTGAATTATGCAAAATGGCTACTTGTGTTTACCATGGAAATGAGCATAATGTATCACTGGAACCAAGTTGAGGAGCAGAGATTAATATTTAGACACCGTATTATTTTGCTTCCAAACAACCTAAAAATGCAAATTGGCACATTACTATAGATTTTTCCTCGACATACTCTTGCCAAAATCCAAAAGTTTAATTTGCACAAAATTTATGAGAATTAAATCCACTTCTAAGAATAAAAAACTGAAAAAAAATTTCCCAAAATTTCCTAGTCCTGGGAGGATGAAAAAGCATATTGTGTCATTTGTAGACTTGCATACAGAGCATATCTTTAGACTAGAAACTTTATAAATACCTGCAGTAGGTTATTGGAATTAATTCTGTAAACTAGCATGGTAAAGTGGAGATTAATTTTTACATTATTTAGGTATACCACTGACGTCAACTACTAGGTAATAGACATCATCACTTTCAACATAAGCTCAGAACAAAATACACAAAAAAATTATCTTATGAGTAACTGCAAAAACTACAAGAAAAACGTAATCACTCCATATTGTACAAAAATCTAAATCATTATATCAAATTTATGAAATATGTTTGTCATCAAATTATAAACAAATACACGAGAAGTCATGTTTCGTTCGTTTGTTCAACCGGTGCCACTTCATTTTTCCTACTAGAACATATTGCCTAGTTAAAATGTAACTCCAAGTCATTTAACTAACTATTACATCAATCCACTTCTTTAAGTAACTTTTTAGATGCATCCGCTCTTATAAAAATTAAGAAGCTGTTGCATCATTTCCAACATTTCCAACTTAAAGGCAATTATGAAATCCAAGCTCATTTTTGAGTAACCTTCTCCAAATTGAGTTACAAAAAAACATCATAACATGACTTGTGAAGCTAGTCTATCTAGATGTCGAACAACACAATTTGAAAAGAGAAAAGCAAGTCCTCTTTACTGCCATGTCATATCATCACAAATTGAAGACTTATCGCTATACCAATGAAGCCTCATTTGGCTTCTTTCTTACTTAGATCATGCCAAAAAAAGCCATATCAAAACCAGTCAAGTAAATACATGAAAAAAGGAACCATTTTCAAAAGAGTTCCTCAAAACTATAATTCTTTCTTATGTACTAAAAATTTTGATAGATTGTTAAATGATGCACAAAGAGAACTTTATCTCAGATGCAAAAAATGCTCCTTGCTGCGGAGTATTTACATAGCAAGGCTGAATATTATATATTCACAAAGTGCAGTCTTTTCTATCTGCTAGCCTAATCAATCACGTTTGCCAGATCAATGAGTAAAAATGGAAGGTTACATAGCATCTATTTGTAGTTTTGAACCTCAAGAAACACATAGCATCACGTGTCTTAATAAGCAAAAATTTGTTGTAGCATACCAAACAAATGATTTCGTAGGGATACATAGACAATTGGTATTTCACGTGTATTAAAAGCTAACTTTGACAATTGGATGTCAATTGGTATTTCACTATTTTCTATTCACAGAATACGTAAAAATGCATAGTAATTTTTTATCTAAGGACCTTCTCAAAAATGGTTCTATCTTTTCATCAAAATTTTTACAAATGATCAGGTACTATTTTAAGGCTTTCATCAAGATAGGTGAAATAGATTTAAAAAACTAAGTATACCTAGATTAATAATTAGAGCACATATTTTCTTACAAAAGATTTGAAAAAAAAAGAGATCTATACAAGTATTCTTTCAGAATATCAACCCCACATCTGTGCAACTATTGCAAGAAAATATACCACACTTCAAGTAGCCAAACTTGGTAAAAATGGGAGAAAAAAACCAGTACATGTCTCAGATTGTTGTGAATTGGGTTAGAGAACAGACAAGATTTTGACTTAATATCAGCTACATACTCGAATTGGACCATGCTAACACCTTGTCTTGATTTTACTGCAATCCTAGTCGTATGCAACAAATCAAGAGCTTAATATGTACAATTACTTAACTACTCAAAGTACATTTAAAACAAAATCGATGAAAGTACTAGCATTGCTAAAGCATATAAAAGTCGCAAGTTCATAGGAAAAGCACAGGATGCACATGCTAATCATTCTTTCCTACGTTAAAAACACAAAATAGAAAATTAGATTGTCCAATTTTTATGAATCAGAAACCAATATATACCATATTTTCATATGTTATTGATAGAGCCATTGATTTAATGCTTATGAAGGCCGCATGGATGCATGGGAGTATACAATTCATAACCAATAGCAAGTAACAGTACCTTCGCTGTAGCAATAGTTGGATTGTCATACGCACACGAGAATGAAGATTTAAAAGGATATTCTCTGCATCATGAAAATTAGACATGGTTACAATTCCTCAACTGGTTCCATTCCATTTTTCCTATTAGAACACATTGCTTAGTTAAAATATAACTCCAAGTCGTTTAACCAAATATTATTAGAATCCACTTCTTTAAGTAACTTTTTAGATGCTTCTGCTCTTGTAGAAATTCAGAAGCTATTGCACAATTTCCAACACTTCCAAATTAAAGGCAATTATGAAATACAAGCTCATTTTCGAATAACCTTATCCAAATTGAGTTACAAAAAAAAAAAAAAACAAAAATCATAAGATGACCTGTGAAGCTAGTCTATCAATATGTCAAACAACACATTTTGAAAAGAGAAAATCCCCAAAAGCTAACCATAAATAATGTTGACATAAAATGTTAATGCTTGTCTAATATCAAATTCTATCTAACAGGCCTTCATTTTATTCTCTATTTCTAGTGATAGCATTCAAAAATTTTGATTGTTGACATGCATATTGTTAAACATAAACAAAGATGTTTTATTATGTTCAAAATTAGACTAATGTACAAAACATAAAAAACCAGTCGTGTATGGTTTGAATAAAAATAGACAAGGATTTGGATTCATGAATTATATGAGAAAATAACTAAAGAAAGTTCATTAAAACCATCAATTAACAAGTCAGCCCTAAACATTGATCAAGTTGATGAAAGATAATCACACATAAAGATTACAAGCAAGTTCTTTCAAAGAATGATCACCAGAGTTTCACGATTTCAGAAGAGCTAGTCCTCTTTACTCCCATATCATATCATCACAAGTTGAAGATTGAATGCTATACCAATGAAGCCTCATCTAGCTTCTTTCTTACTTATGTTACACAAAAAAAGCCATATAAAACCAATCAAGTAAATACATAAAAAAGAACCATTTTCAAAAAATTCCCTCAAAACTCATGAGAACAAGAAATATGGTAGGATACATACATTAATGATTAAACTGAAAAAGTAAAATGGTATACGTAGACCAAAGAGTGACCAAACATCAACATCACAGTCCCTTGACCAATTTCATTTAAATCACTATAGCAGTACCAACTTAACTGTTTTATCACTTTAGTCTCCTGTTCACATATAAAAGGCTGCTTTAATTATGTAAGTATTAGTACACAATTAATGCCATTAATGGTTGGCATTAACTTTAAATTTTCAACTCTCTAAAAGCTGCTCCGACCAAGACAAATTCGGGTGTTGTTTTATCAAACTTTTTCACAGTCATATTCCTATCATTAGAATTAAGAATGAAAATAATGGCTGACAAAAAAGGCAAAAGGAAAAACTATTCTATAATATTCAGCAAATAGAAAAGATTTTTGCATGTCCAAAAAAAGTAAAGAAATCTTCTTATAATCTTTTACAATCATGGGCTTACTTCAAAGCTATACCTGGCAATGTCCATATAGTCTTGTATAATGTTACACTTTTGCAAAGTTAATTTACATTTTTCATTATTCCACTTAGAAAGCAGAAGTATTGTTTTATTTTCTTCTCTTTGGTAAAAAGCATTCCATTTAAAATGTAGATAAATGGACTTGCAATCAAGCAATTATGCTTGTAACTATAACACTTGTTGCACACTCGTCTGTATTTGTTTTATCATTGGACTCAATTTTTATAGACCACTCAAACTTTGATGGAACATATTCATCTGATGACAATTTGCAGCATCATAGGACCTAAAATGAACAAAAACTTACATATATATTATAGAAGATGGAATTGAGCAACATCTAGCTGCAATATTTTTGTCTCAATCTAAAGGGTTTCACTCACTTTAATCAGATCAACTCCAAAGATAATTCATGACATGGAATCCGAACTGTCAAAAATAACATTAAGAGTCTGAACCACTACAAGTGTTACAATTATAATCATGTAAGCTGCCAAAACAAACATGACATACAACCCGACACTTAAGTATTTGTTCATTACTTTTTGCTAAGTTTAATTCTCTGCATGTCCTGTCCCTTAATCACTTATTCCTTCTCCGTCCACCTCCACTTAAAATTTTTTCCAGAGAACGACTCAAATCACACCCTATCAATCCGTTAGTGGGAGGGGAAAGGATCAAGTGAGAAGAGAGGAATTACCATCCATAAAACTCAAAAGGAGATCAAAAATTACAACTTGTGATGTAGTTATTAAAAAAATCCATACCCAAGATTAGTTTTTTTATATAAAAAAACCATGTATTGACTAGTATAGATTAAGAAAATACAGTACACAAACGATTGTTCTATGTTTAGGTTCTATGTATTAATTAACTAGTCCAAAGTAAGAAAATTTAAAAGAACCACAAGTGGAAAGTCATTCACTGAACATTATACGAACAATTGCAAGTCAATACAGGTGTGGTATGACATGTGGAGGGCCATGGTTTACATACTGGATGGATTAAGCCTTGGATATCTAGAAGAACCAGCTTTTTCCCATATATTTTAGATCTTCCCCATGGATTTTCTAACCTCGGATAAGCTAATATTGCAATACCTCTGTAGCCTTTGTTCAACGAGTAGTAATGTATCCTTTTATTGTATCAAAAACAGGTAGCAGACAAAAAACCAAAAGCATTTGAAAAAGAGTAAATGAAGACAATTGAGGTAATGTCAAAAAAAAAAACCAACGCACAAATACTATTACATTATTTATCAACCTGGGAGATTGCAGCACACAAAGTCACCAACCATAGTCAACTACTTTTTCCCATCATGTGCATCTCACAAAGTGGACCAATAGGATGCACCAGTAAGCTAAAAGGATAATTTATTTAACAAAAAAAAAAAAAAAAACAGCACATCTTTCAACTACAAATTGGATTAATATTGGCTGGAAAAATGAATGCCAACACGTACTCATGACACAGAACTAAAAGCAAACCTAATACCTTATGTAAATTCTTACACAAATTTCACATAAGAGGTATAATCTCCTGACGTTGAAGCAGCATTTCTACAGAAGCATTAATACTCAATTTGAACAACATTAATCGCTGAAATCTTGAATGGCCAAAGAAGATGCAATTACAGCACCACCATATCTAATTAGTGCCTTGAACGTCTTATTTATCTTAACTTTTCTTGTTAAATGTCTTAAAATCAGAAAATACTTAGACAAGTGAGCAAAATATAAGAAACCCATATAAAATTACATAAAAAATACAACAATAAATTGAGAAATTAATTGATGATTATACACTTACTTACAGTAGAGGAGACAATGGTGGAGCAGATGTATCAGAACAGAGAGAGACAAGAAGCACGGAGAAATACGGAAGGGGATGAGGTGGGATTGAGGTGAAGAGATTTACAGAGAATGAGGAGGGGAGGCGGATGTGAATAAGCAAAGAGGAATTCCGTGAATGGGGGGAATTGGGTGAAAATGGATGTGAGCAAAATTATTAGAATCGTAGAACAGAAGGGGAAGGGAAAAAAAAAAAAAGCTTATCCCAATTTCAGAGTTTGGAGAAAATTTTTAGGCGCTCACATTCAGCGCCAAGTGAAAACCAGGTTGTTTTGTATTTCACCAATACTGACATGAGTAAATGTCATAATAAGTGTTCTGATGTGACATGTTATATTTTTTTAATTAAAAAATAAAAAAAGAAAATAATGTTACATTGTTAATCCTATTGAATCTATGACACTCAATATCTGAATGCCTTAATAGGACTATAAAATGACATTTATAAAAAAGTGCCCTTATAGATATGTCAGGATAAGTGTTTTTTCTTGTAGTGGGGGTATTTTGATTTTCAAGGGCCAATTATAATTTTTTGTGTATATTATGTCTAATTTGTCACATCAGGGGCAAAATGATAATTTCACCATGTAAATATTATTTTATTTCCTAAATATACAATTTTACTATTTTTATCATTATTTATAATTTTAATGATTTTTTTTGGAGTCATTTATTATTTATTTAAAATTTTAGTATTTTTAACCTAATGGCACGTTTTTCAATGCACTTTTTTTTACGAGAATTTTCAAGTAAAAATTTTATATGTGCATTTTGTATATTTATAAATTTTCTGTAAAAATTACATGATTTTTAGAGGTCATTTAGTATTTATTTATTTTTTGTCTTTTTGTTTATTAATGGCACATTTCCCAAGAATGCATTAATTTTAAATTTATTTTTTTGAGTGAAAATTATACTATATGTGCTTTATGTGATAATGTATGTTGTGTAAAATTTTTGTGATGTCATTTATTAATTTTCAGAAATTTCATAATTTTTGTCATATTATGTCACGTTTTCCAATGCACCTTTATTTAAAAAAATTTTGTGAAATATTTTATATGTGCATTTAATATATCTATAGATTTATAATTTTTAAAGACTATTTTGTATTTATTTCAAATTATATCTTTTTGTCTATGACATATTTTTCAATGATGATTAATTTTAAAAGTTTTAATTTTTATTATTATTGAACTTCCTTTTTTCTAATAATGTTGAATTTTAGTTATAGTTATAGTTTTATTTTATTTTATTTTTTAATTCTAGAGAGTCCATAGGATTTTTATTTTTATTCCAATTTTCTTCATTTTCCTACAATTTTCTCTTTCCCAAAAAAAAAAAAAACCGAAACTGTTCTGAACAGCAGCAGTGTTGCTGCTGCTGTTGCTTCTGCCAAATGCCAAACACCATCACTTGACAGACATTCTATTTAACCCACCAAACTTCACTCTCTAATCACATCACACCCTCACCTTGCCATGCCTTGCACCTTTTTTTCCCTCACCAGATTCACTCACTTCACTTTCATTCCCTGCATCTTCATCACACATCACAGGCACTCTCACTTTTTCTCCCTTTCGGTCTCCCTAACTCTCTCTCCCTCACCACCTGCAACATTCACACAGCTCACACACTAGACACATTTCACTCACCTCACGCCTCACCCCTCAGCTTTTCCTGCATCTTCATCACACACCACAGGCACTTTCACTTTTTCTCCCTTTCAGTCTCCCTAACTCTCTCTCCCTCACCACCTGCAACATTCACACAGACATACACAGTCACCAAGCACACACCTCACATCTGCATTTTCCCTCACCCCCTCTCTGCCCTCTCTCACGACACGCACATCATACACAGACACAGCTCACATTGCACACAACACACACCAGACATCCATTCCCACCTGCACCTTCACCACATTCTAACACACATAGAACACGCACACTCGCACACACTTCACTCACACTTCTCAAATTCATTTCACTCACCTGCAAGTTACACACACTTGCATACATAATTCCAGCACACACCCAATATAAACAAAACACACACATACGCACAAACACATCACATACCCCTGCACGAAAAAAAAAAAACCAACAACAACAGCAACAACCACGCCATCGTTCAGCCCACCAGTGATGCCGCCGCACCAGCGCCAGACCACCCTCTCTTCTCAGTCCAAGTAAAAAAAAAAATTCCCAACCTCTCTTTCATTTCGTACAATTAATAGATGTAGTTTAGCAGGTAATTTAGGGATTTTTTTTTCGGACCAAGAAAGAGAGAGAGGGAGGGAAACTGAGAGAGAGAAATCCGACGAGGAGATAGAGAGCCGGATGGCGAGGAAGAAGAGACGAAAAAGGGGAAGAACAGAATCAGGGGAGGGGGAAGAAGAAAAAGGGAGAAGAGAGAAACGAAGAAGGAAGAAAAAAGAAGAAAAGAAAGAAAGAAGAAAGGAGAGAAGGAAAAGGAAAAGAAAAAAAAGAGAGAAAAAGAAAAATAAAAGAGGAAATCTGAAAAAAAAAAAAGGGGGAAAACTAAAACCGGTTTAAAAAAAAAGTTTTTAGTGAAATTACGTCGTTTTGACATTGTTTCACTCAAAATTACGTCGTTTTGATTAGTTTAGTTTTTTAATTTATTTTAATTAATAATAGGTATTTATTGTATAGTCCTCATACTTTTATTAATGTCACTGTGACCCTGAAACTTTTTTATTTGTGCATTTAAATTTCTGTTTATTGTAGATTGACCCCCATAATTTTATTTTCTTTTCGATTAGGTTCCAATTAATTGCATTTAGGTCCCCCAACTTTTATATAATTATAATTTTGGCCTCTATATTTTTCAATTTTCCATTTTGACCCCTATATTTTTATAAAATTATATTGTGATCCCTATACTTTTTTGAAATTACATTTTTACCCTTAAATATTTTTTAAAATTTTGTTTTACCCCCTATTATTGTTGAATATTGCAAATTGGTATTTAATGTAGCTATAATTTACAAATTGAACCTTGAACGTTGCTTAAAATTGAAATTTGGTTTTAAAATTTGTTGGAAGTTGTATTTGCATATTTTAACTTGCTGGAATTTTATTTTGTCCCCCAACATTGCTGGAAATTCTATTTTTGCCCTAGAATGCTTGCTAGAATTTTATTTTTGTCCCCCCAACCTTGCTGGAATTTTATTTAAATCACTATACTTGTTGAAATTACATTTTTGCCTTTAAATATTTGCTGTAAATTATGTATTATTTAATGACTTTGCTGAAATTATATTCTTGACTTTGAATATTGCTGTAAATTTTTATTTTGGGCATTATACTTGTTGGAAATTATATTTTAGCCTTTAAAATTTGTTGTAAATTATATTATTATCTTAACTATGGTTTGAAATTATAATTTTACCCTTTAGTTTGTTATAAATTACATTTTTTTTACTCTAAAATATTGCCCAAATTTCTCTTTTTAATCCAAATCTTATAATATTTTATTTTTACCAAAAAAAAGAAAATTAAAATTAGTTAAGTCCTCAAAGCTATAAATTATTTCTTTTCACATTTTCGTTATTTATTTTATCAAATTTATGATTAATGTTCTAAAATTTGGTCTTGTTTGTCTAATTAATGCTCCAACTAGTTTCTTTATTTCTCTTTTAGTTATTTTGATAATTTTTATTTGTGTGTTAAAAAAAAACTTAATCATGTATTATTGTATTTTATTTTATTATTTTTATTTTCTTATTTATTTATTTATTTAGTTTACTTAAATAATTTTTATTTTTCTTCCTAAATATTTAGTCATTATTTTTCTTTAATTTTTGTTTATTATTGCTATAATCGTTTTGAATTATTGCGACATGTTTATAGTGATTAAGCTAAAAATTATTTAATTACTGTTTTTTTTATTTTATTTATTTAAATAATGATACCTTGATAAGTTTGTTCATGTTGTTAGCATTTGTACCGAATCTTCGAATGGGAGGTATCCCTATTACCCTTTCCAATACTTTTTTGTGTGTTCTTACGTGCTCCTATGTATTTTTCTATATGTTTTCATGTATCTTTGTGCTTATAATTTTATCCATGTGTGAGTGTTTATTTATTTATGCCATGTTGTTTATTTAAATTTAATTTTGATTATTCAAAGAAATGTAATATATAGGTAATATTCTATTTAGCAAAATTTTGTATTTAGATAGTTAATGTAATAGATAGTTTATATATTATCTATTTAATAAAAATCTTATGTATTTTATATAGAAAATGTAATAGATAGGCTAGATAAGTTACCTTTTTATTTTTAGATTGTAATTAGGCTTCTTCGATGTAATAGTTAGGGCTTTTGTGTGCTATGTGCTTATGTGTTTTAATTGCTTTCTTTAGGACTTTGCATCTAGAATATCATGCTTATGTGTTATGTGCTCCTATGTGCTATTATGTGCTTTTATGTGATTATTGCTTCAATTTATGCTTTATTTATTTATTTGCTTTATTATTATATATGTGCATCGTCGCCACACTAGTCCAACACTAGTTGTGGTTAATTTCGGTTTCTTCGCTAGTCCAACGCTAGCGGAGAATTTTTAGAAAATAGGCTAGTCCAATGCTAGGCCTTTAGGTCATTTTAGTATTAGGATCATTTCTCGCGTGTTTATTCCATGCTATTTCACACACATTTTTTTGTTTTAGGCCTTTTTCCATTTTGAATGATTTATATATATATACTCTATCATTTATTATCTATTTTTAAAACACGTGTTTGGTGCATGACATTTAGATTTCACCACATATAGAATCTTAGGTCATTTGTGTGATTTGACTAGAAATAGTCATCTACTCACGTGGGAAGCGATGGCGTACATGTCGTTCCCCCCTCCGTGAGTAGGAACAGTTAATTACGAGTCCATTCGTCCCCCGTACCCGTTATGTTGCATCCCTACTTTCTTTGTTCACTTACTATCTATACTACTATTTTCCTTTTCTTTTGCATTCCATTTTTGCACCTAAACTCGTGACTCCGTCGAGGTCTACATTCGGGTTTCGCAATTAATGCGGTAATTCCGACTAAACCTCAATGGAACATTTTGTCCCTTAACGATATTCATTTTAGAACTAGATTTGCATTCATATAGTTGCATCCAAATGCGATAAAATCTTAGGGTTATATTAGGAAAATTTAGACTAAACCTCGCAACTAGTTTTAGCTAGATTAAAAGGGTGCCTTAGGCGTGAGCCTTTGCCTTTGCCTTCCCTTTCTTCAACTGTGACTCCCGAACTTTTTTCTCTTGTTTTCAAAGATCTGGAGTCGTCTAAAAGGATTTTTCTTATTTTTCCTATATTTTTCCAAAAATCATTTCTTTAAATAAATCATTCTTAATTTTCTTACCTCTTATAAAATATTTTTGGGTGACTTGGTACACCAAAACTCAATACCAAGTGGCGACTCCTTTTTACTAAAAACCCTTTTTAGACTCTATTTTCTGGCCCAAAAACCGTCGCATTTTCAAAATCCCATTTTAGGCCCTTTTTCTTTTATTTTAAAAACAAAGCATTTGTTTGTCACATTTTTATCGAATCATCTTTTACAAAGAATTTTCTAAAAAATTATTTTTACAAAAAAAATTTTTACACGCTTCTTTTCCAATAAACACAACCGCATTTAATACTTCATTTTCCTTTTTCCCGACCTCACTCACCATTTATTTTCCTTTATCGAAAAATGGGGCGCGACAGTATGCCAGCCACAACTCCTAGGATTTCAAATTTTTATTATTTTTTAAAAAGAAATTGACGGTTTTATGACTCGAACTCGGAACCCAGAGATCACAAGTGCAACATCTTATCAACTATACTGCGTTTCGTTGTCCTCAATTATCAAATATGTTGACAATGCCAAAGCTCTCTAAACTTTGAACTTGCACATCAGTTTTTAGAGAAATGGGACTACCCCATTTATATAATATGTTGTCTATTTAGTCAACCAAGGATAAGGGTGAGCAAATTTGGTAAATACCGAATTACCGATCGAATTTAATTGAATTTGGTAAATCGAATTCGGTAATTTGGTCGGTAATTTAAAAAATTCGAAAAAAATGAAATCAAATTCTATTGGTATTCAAAAATAAAATTCTAATTCGGTAATACCGAATTTACCAAATTCAATTTATTAATTCAAATTCGGTAATTCGGTATATATATACTGAATTCGAATTACCGAATTTAGCATTAATTGGGCTAGTAATTTGATAGTGGGCTAGGTTATTTGATCATTGGGTTGGGCCATTTTTT